>CANSZD010001148.1:0-106538 GCA_947648045.1 Beta corolliflora | reverse complement strand
ATTCACCCCAACCTCCATATCATTTGATTCATCTTCTCTTTCTCCTCATCTTTTTTAATTCAATTTTAAGATGAAACAATCAGTTACAAGTCCAACCAAGTGTTCGGTTATTCTCGGGACGACGGAGGGAGTAACAAACTAATTTGCATTATGAAAAGTGTCCATACTCCGTACGCCAATCTATTACAAGGTGACCCCAAATTTCGGGAAGGAGAGATGGGAGCTGAAGTTTACTTATAGTGGCTAAAGATATGAAGTTGTGGGTGGCTCTTGGATCTACCATCACCACATCCCGACCTTTAATGGCCCCCTCTCATTTTTAGTGTTTTAGTTAAGGGATGTGAATCCTAGGATTGAGTTGAGTGAGATTTTTGGCCGTAAGGGCTCATGCATCTCCCCCCTGCGCCTCCTCATTAGCCGGCGTCTCATGTAGTGGTTCTTCGTTATACCTTTCCTTCAATGCTACGAGCACACTCATTTCTTTCCTCCAATAACGGTGCCCCACAACTCCACTTATCATCACAAAGAAAATACAAACCTTTTCCTCGTTTGTGTTGCAATTCATATTCATTGAGGTATTGGACTTCTCCAACCAAAGTAGATGACACATGGGAAGCCTTGGAGTACACAGGAGGGTGTGGAACAAAAAAGAGTAAAGTATTATTTACTCCGTTTTTTTTAGATGACCCGTTTTGGCTTTGACTATTTTTTGTGATTTGTTCTTAAGAAAAATATAGTCATGTGATCTTATTAGATTCATCAATGTATTTTTTCCAAATATCAACTTTTTGTAATTTTTCTTATTGATAAAGATATAAAGGTGCAAAATAGTGCATCGACAAGTGTGCCCAAAGGAAATGGCTCAACTAAAAAAACAAAGAAAGTATATATCTTGTCATAATAGGAATAAAGTAAGGTGAATTGTTTTTCATGAAACAAACAAAAACGGAAAGTGGGTAGTTATTTAAAGAATATATTGGGAGTATAAATATCAGAATAAGGTTGAAGAAGAAAAAACTTATTTAAGTAAATGAAATCTTCAAATGATAATGTGGGGGGGGTACGGGAAGTGTTAATATTGTCCCCAAAATAGTTAATTTTAAGGAAAATTTTACAAATTGGGGTTTACGTTATATGAGAAATTGCCCAAACTTTGGTTATCTGATGGAATTCATAGTATTCAAACACTAGCTTAAGGTGAATGCCAACATTCAATCTTTCTTATGACAACATGCAGAGAGGAGCTACAATTGTTTATGCAACCCACATCTTTGATGGTCTGGAAACCTGGGCAACTCATCTGGCGTACATCCAAGAAGGAGATTTGAGGGAAGATAGAGAAGCTGTCCGAGCTTCATGAGTTGAAGACTTCCAACAATCTTCTGTCTGTGGTAGAGTCGTGGCTGCGTTCAGAGACTAAGATCGAGAAGAAGAAACCTGCTACTACTGCCACTCAAAACCAAAAATCGTCTGGTTTTGATGCTTCACCATTTAGATCATCAAGACATATGGCCTACTATCGGTGATGCTAACAAACACCCTGGGTACCCGAGTCTCCACTTGAAGTATCTAAATGTGGTTTCTGCCCCTTTTCAAGCTATTGTGGTGCTAATTCGCAGTAGATATGAATATCACCCAATTTGGAATACTTTTTCGCGGGAGGGAATTACTGTAGCTTTTCAAAAGTGGTCGTACCGGAGGTAAAGCAAATTTAGTTTTGCCAGATTCAAGAAATCAATAAATAATGTGGCACGGTGGAGGTTACGAGATGGAAGATTTTCGTAGGAGATTCTGTGAGAAAAATGGCATAGAAGTTAGCTTGTTTGCCAAGCTGGTGCAGAGCAAGTTCCACTCCAGGAATGCGCACCCTAGACTGCAGAGCTTGTAGGAGAATTTTGCTTCATGAATTGTTCACTTGTTTGTGTGCGCTGCGTGGGGTCAGCTATCCTTAATAGTATATGTAATATGATAAGTTTTGAGTTCATCAATTTGTTGGGCTATGTTGTAATTGTAACGACTGGTGTATTTAATTTAATTTTTACATGGATTGAGATTTATTTCTACATTAAGGTTTAATGATAATAGATATCTGTACACATAAAAGCAGTGGAATCACATAAGGTAGCTTTGTGCAATATGAGGATTCCATGATAAATGTTATAGGATATTAATATGAGTTCCTTCGTTTGAGTTGAATAATAAATCTATGACTAACTCGATTTATTATTCAAGAAAACTTACATTAAGAAAGAGTTAACTCACTGCTAAGGTTAAAATTCTAATTAATTTTTGTTTGTTTTATCAACTTTCCCTCTTTAAACTACGTAAAAAACTTATATGGACTTGGTCCACACTAAATTAGTGTGGACCTAATGCTAATTCATGGAAAAAAAGGTCACTATATAAAAAAAATAGATATAAAAGATGAGTAGATATAGATTGTGAAGTTTGACTATGTGAAAAAAATGTTACCATGTCACAAAAGTGAAAATTTCATCACGATAAACTAATGTAAAAACAAACATACTATATTGAAAAAACAATCACTATGATAGATATTAACCGTATAATATAACTTAAGATTTTAAAAAAGGTTACTATATAGAAAAAAGGGTCACTATGTTAAATAAGTGGTTTTGGTCCACAATAATGTTATTGTGGACCAGGTCCACGCAAGATTAACTCTTAAACTACTTTGTATCTCCACTAGCATTTTTCCTGTATTTATTGATCTTCCAACTCCTACTCCACCTTGAGCTGTCTTCACCTCCAAAAATTCGCCTTGCTCTAAGAGTTACAAGTTGTCAGTGTTCCGGGTATAAAACTTCAAGAGTAGGGGGTCTAGTCTAGAGTGCGAGGGGTATGTATTTCGAGATGGTGCCAATTGTCCAAAAGATACTGCGAGGCCTGTAAAACAATGATTAGACTATCCGAAGGTGATTCTGGGATAGCTCCTCCGACGCTCAAGTCAGTTTTGGCATATGAGGTCTAGAAAGAGAAGCTAGAGAAGGAGTAGGTAGGTGAACTATTCATTACCTCCATAAATCGGGATTCGGTTCCTATTTATAGGGATTGGGAATGATGACGTCTCAGTGCCAAGTCAGACTAAAGAGCTGGCTGGGTTGGCCCCTTTGGAGGCCAATTCCCTAATCCCCTTGGGGGTAGTAACATCACCCCAGGCCAGGGCCAGAGGCATGTTGGGTCCAAAGGATCAGTATGAAATTTCTAAAGTTAACGATGATTTAGGTACGAAAGTTGATGCAACTTCTGTTTGTAAAGTTTACGATTCAAAGTTGAACAATATTGTAAATTTATGAGCTCTCTTAATACGTGAACCCATCTTTATGCAGTCAACTTATATTTGTTTATACTTTTTGGGGTAAAGGAACTGTCTAACATCATTATGCTTATGATGGACTGCATTAGTTTATACTTTGGTCGATGCAGTCTAACAAATGGGTTCACAATCTGTTTCTTGATCAAGCAAACATGCAGTCTGACCATCTAACTTTTTTTTTCTCGTCTCTGGTAGGATGTTGATGCAGATAAGCACAACGATGCAAACACTCATCCCAAAGGTTGAGCACTTAGACGTGACTCAATTTCGTCCCATAGCATGCTGTAATGTCAATTACAAAATTATTTCCATTAAAATTATCCCAAAGAAAGTGCTTCACATGATCATTGATCTAGTTCAGGGGACCTTTGTTAAGGATAGAGTCATTATGCACAATATAATGATATGCCAAGACATTATTATAGGCTCTAAACGAAAGATTCAACCTCCTAGATGTACCATGAAGGTTGATTTAAAGAAGGCGAATGATTTCTTAAACTAGGAATTTCTTCGATAAATGTTGATAGCGTTAAAATTTCCTAATCAATTTATCAATTAAGTGATGCAATGTGTTAGATCTACCACTTATTCTCTCAATATAAAGGGTGGGATCCATGGTTTAGAAGATCTTATGTCTTCCCTATTATTTGTTACTGTCGTGGAGTATTTAACAAGGCTAATGAAGAAAGTGGGGTTGACGAATGAATTTTAGTATCATTATATATGCTCACATCTCAAATTAAATCATCTCAGTTTCTGAAATGATCTCAATTTTTTTTGCTAGAGATGATATGTTATCGATGATGCGGCAAATCAAGGCTCTTAAAGCTTTAACTGCAGCTTCTGACCATCTTAATAATAATATGAAGGGTGTTATATATTTTTGCATTATTAATGACCAAATTCAGATTAACATTTTGACTGGCTCTGGTTTCAAGAAAGTTTAATTTCCTTTCAGATACTTAGGCCCTGTTCTTTTGAACTTATTTTGGCTGAACTGAACTGAACTTATTTTATTTTTGCTGAACTGAACTTATTTTTGCTGAACTGAACTTATTTTTACTTATTTCTGCTGAATTGAACTTATTTTTACTTATTTTTGCTGAACTGAACTTATTTTGGCTGAACTGAACTTATTTTTGCTGAACTTAACTTATTTTGGCTGAACTGAACTTATTTTTGCTGAACTGAACTTATTTTTGCTGAACAAAACTGTATTAACATAATATTATCAATACTTATTATTATAATAATCAATAAATATTAACATAATATTATCAAAACTTATTATTATTATTTAATTATTTTATAATAATAAATAATAAAAAATAATAAAATAATAAATAATAATAAATAATAAATAATAATAATAATAAATAATAAATAACAAATAATAATAAAAAAATTATTAATAATAATAAATAATAAATAATCAATAATAATAAATAATAATAATAAAAAAAATAATAAAAAATAATTATAATAAATGATAAATAATAATAATAATAATAATAAATAATAATAAATAATAAATAATAATAATAATAAATAATAATAAATAATAAATAATAAATAATAAATAATAAATAATAATATTAATAATAATAAATAATAAATAATAAATCATAAAAAATAATATTAATAATATTAATAATAATAAATAATAAATAATAAATAATAATAATAATAATAATAAATAATAATAAATAAATAATAATAAATAATAAATAATAATAATAATAATAAATAATAATAAATAATAAATAATAATAATAATAATAATAATAAATAATAAATAATAATAAATAATAAATAATAATAATAATAATAATAATAATAATAATAATAAATAATAAATATTAAATATTAAATAATAAATAATAAATAATAATAAATAATAAATAAATAATAAATAAATAATTAATAAATAATAATAAATAATAAATAATAATAAAAATAAATAATAATAAATAATAAATAATAAAAAATAAATAATAAATAATAAATAATAAATAATAAAAAATAAATAATAAATAATTAATAATAAATAATAAATAATAAATAATAATAATAAATAATAATAATAATAATAATAAATAATAATAATAATTATAATAAATAATAAATAATAATAAATAATAATAATAATAATAATAATAAATAATAATAATAATAATAATAATAATAATAATAATAATAATAAATAATAATAATAATAATAAATAAATAATAGATAATAAATAATAAATAATAATAATAATAATAATAATAATAATAATAATAATAATAAATAATAATTATAAATGATAAATAATAAGTAATAAAATAATAAAATAATAATAATAATAATAATAATAATAAATAATAATAATAAATAACAAATAAATAATAATAATAATAGTAATAATAATAATAATAATAATAATAATAGTAATAATAATAATAATAATTAATAAATAATAAATAATAATAATAATAAATAATTAGCATAATAATAATAATAGTAATAATAATAATAATAATAATAAAGATTAATAATAAATAATAAATAAATAATAATAATAATAAATAATAATAATAATAAATAATAAATAGTACCTTGAATAAAAAATAATAAATAAAAAAAATAAAAAAAATAAAAAATACAAATTCATCGTTATTATAATTATAATATTAATAATAATAATAACAATAGTAATAGTAATATTGAAAACAAAAATAATAATTACAACATTAGACAAGGCTAAACTTATTTTCTTGAACCGAACTTATTTTGGCTGAACCGAACTTATTTTTTGCAACCTGACTTATTTTGGCCGAACCGAACTTATTTTTGCTAACCGAACTTATTTTTACTTATTTTCTTGCCGAACCGAACTTATTTTTACTTATTTTCGTTGAACCGAACTTATTTTCGCGAATCGAACTTATTTTTACTTATTTTTTGCCAAAATAAAGTTCAAAAGAACGCGCCTTAAAGATCTCTATAACCTGTAAAAGGCTTACTATTGCTGCATAAGATAATGTATTGGAATTCTATGAAGCTTTCTGCGCAGCCTAGGGTCATTTCGATAAACTCGTGCTCATGAGAATTGTTGAGCCACTATGGGTTTTGATGATTACAAACTAAAGTAATAACTAACAAGGTTTATAAGTTTTATGTGTGCAAGGTTCATGAATTAATAATAGGTTTACTCTAAGACCACAAATGGATTACCCACCAACCCCATCACATATATTGTTTTTCTCCCTATCTTGTCAATTACTTGGTAACATATTCATTTTCTGAGTGTCATAAATTATTCGTCTAATAGTAGTTTTTTAAAATCTTTTTTTACTTATAAATGGGCCCACATTCAGCCACCCATTTATTACTACAATTTTAATTGCTTAAAATTTTGGGCCAAAATTTAATGTAGAAAATAATTGTGCACAAAGAAATTGAATAGTTTTTTATAGTTGCGAGTTAAGAACTGCAATGTAGCAAGTGTGATACAGACGGAGGTAAGAAAACCGTAAGAAATTAAAACACGAAGGCTGATGGTAATATACAAATTATTCTACAACTAACAGATTATTTTCCGTTATCCCTTCGCCAATAGTTGGGAACTCTGGTGATATTTGCCACTCCTCATCAACTAAAAACTTGATCTCATACCTATTTGAAAACGATACATAATTAACATTGTCATGATTTTGTATCTAATTTCCATTAGCTTGCCAGACTTGAGTTAGCATAAAGTTATAGCTTTGAGTTCAGATAATAGACAAAAGGAGGAGGATGAAACAGCGGTGGTCAAATAGAATCATACCGTCCAGGTCGGAGCAACAGAGTCGTGGAGAACTTCATATATGAGCCTGTGTACTCTGGCGATAGGTGCTCTCCTTGACTCCATCCATCAAAGCTACCCATGACTTGAACACTCTGCAACCACATCATAATTTTTAACATAGTAAGCTAGTAGCACTCCGGTGTAACTTGAAACTGAATTTCAAAAGATAGCTAAAAGGTAATGCAACGAACAAACTTGAACCTCAAGAGCTTGTCTCAAGCCAACAGGGGAAAGATGGTGAAACTATTAGAAACAAACCTTCTCCGTTACGACCATTTGGTAGATGATAAATGCTGGTAATGATAACAATATTATATGATGTTTTGTAAGGAAAGTCTAGGCTAATGTCCAATTGTCCATAGTATGAAATTTTATCCCCAAAAAAAGTGTTTTTCTTCAAAAATTTCCAAAAATGACAATAGCAAGTTAGCAACTTTAAAAGGTGATGCCGTGATGGATGGTATGGAAATTAATGAAGAAAAACAGATATTTTGGGGTAGGAATGCGTTCATATTGCGTATGAATTCATTGTCATTACCAAGATTTACTACCACCTACCAAACCCAAATTGACAATAACCATCTTGTCAATTGTCCAAAAAGAATTTGACTAGTGGCATAGAGTTTTTTCCTATTTCTTTCATCTATTTTCTTATCTTGAAGTGGATAGTAGCCTAGAGTTAAAAATGCATTGTGGTTCAGATATTGCCTGATTGCGTGTATAATGGTAATTGGCTCAGCAGGGGCAGGTGCGGGTATCATGCCAATTTGTGTTACCATTGTCACTAAAACATTAGAGCTAAGGAGGCTAGTGTACCACATTGCCAGCATTGCATTCATATTGCATATAGCTACTATTATCCAATAAGCTAGAGGTTTACATGGCATGGATACAGTATTGCTGACTATTGTAAAAGTAAAATGAAAAAGGTCATAACCTCAATTAAAAACAAGTAATCCAGATTCAGGATGCATACTTCGATCTAATGTTTTACACTTTGTTTGGATAGCAACATGGAAGGAAAAGTAAGGGGAGGGAGAGAAAAGGAAGAGTAGGGGGAAGAAAGGTGAAGGTGGAGTTCCATTTTTCCTCCAAACCTCTCCACTTTTAGAAGGATGGTGTTCAGGAAAATGGATCCCCCTCTCCCTCCCCCTTTTTCTCCCCAACTCCTTATCCAAATAAGGGACTTTGTTCCCCTCCAGAAAAGGTTGGAGTGACTGCAATTTTTGTTCCCCTTCCTTCCCTATCTTTCCATTTCCTCTTATCCAAACAAAGTGCTAAAATGACAAAAAATGTTCCAGTAGAACGAATCAGTGATGAAGATTTCATACTTACCTCAGCCATACCAATCCAATATACTTGCACCTCCTTGGACTGTGCAACAGCCACATCCTTTATCTGATCCTGTAATTTATGCTGTACAGCTGAAAAGGGAGACACTTGATAATGAATATCTGATGGTCCTATACTACTTTTGGGAGTGGGTCAGGATTAAGAAATGAAAAGTAACAATATATTTGAAGTTGAAATGACTTAGAGCCTTGTGAGCACTTCGGATGAAACACATTAAATCAGAGCACATGGCATGATCCCCCATCCAGGTAATAGACAGATGACAGTTAACATCTTGTTTCTAGTATCCAGAGGGTATAAATCAGGGACTTCACTGACTCCTCCGGTACAAGTATGATGGTTCCTATCACAACATCCTACTACTTCAGCATGCCTCATAAAATCCTAAAAACTTGACTCTGTACTGCCATCATGAGCCAGTGATGTCTGATCCTCCCACCCCAAAATTGCTAGGAAGACTCATGGGTGATGGGAGATACTGTATGGAAGGTTTGGTATAAGCATGATTAGCTACCATGGAAAATATTCTAAGCACTATGAGATAGGAACACAGCTTAATATATCCAACATCCAAGAGAAAACCCCAAAGCAAGGAAAGAAAAAGAAAAGGGCCAACTTACTTTTTAGCCGGGAAATTAGATGGGAGTGGATGTATTTCCCATTGATCTTCCTTGAACCTTCTGGAATGCCAGCTTTTGTTATTTCATCTGCCAGTGCAACAAGTGCCTGCACATGACAAATTTCATATTCAAAGAGAAAAAGTTATACATCTTCTTGCAGGGACAAAAGAAAAAGTAACAGCATAATTAGCAACTAACAAGAAACGTTATCTTTTTGTCAATGATTGATGCTGATTCAGGAGCATCCCTACGAAAGGCTAAAACAAAAATTGGTGTTTTTTATTTTAGAGCATGACTAAAACCAGTCATCTTTAATGGGTATTGTGGATTATTATCTCTATGCAAATTTTCCTATGGTTTGGTTTTTGTAACAGCTGTAATTCTGTCCAATCAGCTGGAGTTTGAAAGGTGATATTCTTTTATATATTATGTAGTGCTTTTCCTTACACTTAAGGAAACGTACACTTTTTTTTTGACAATGAAGGTAATGTACACTACATATGGGTAATATGCATGAAATGGAAATTACCTGACATGTGTTTTGTGGCATTATGGTCATTGTGGGAGAAACAAGTGCACTTTGCTTTCTTATACTCTAAATCATGAGAAGTGTATTTATGTTTTGCAACTTCAAATCTTCATCTCGTTCATCCCAAGTGCTATTCACTTTAGTAGTAGAGTGGAGTAGGAGCTTATTAAAGTGTTCCACTTGTTTCAAAATCCTTACTTCTTTTCATTTTCTTAAGAATTTTAAAGGTCCTTGTGATCAAGTTCTTGTGAATTTGCAATATTTGTGTGTGCGGCTTACATGTATACAATAGATACAGATACAAACGCTTGAACAAAATATTTTCGTGACAGGGATAGATTCGAAAATTTCAACCCTATCAGTTTGATCAGAATAGAGCATTTTATATAGTATATATGATTGGACCAAGTGAATGCAATAGTCAGTAAGCCCATCATAGATAAGGAACCGGAAAGAATGGTCTCTAAGCCCATTACAGCAAATGGAAACCAGAAAGGGCCCAAAAATGAAAAATAAAAAATAAATTGCAAATGCAATTATTGCGAGAGGGAATTGAACCTATGCCTTTTCGGACCAGAACCTTAAGATAGCATTTTAAATTGATACCTGAATTTCTCGTTCCAGTACAGCAAGATCACCCTTGAAATTAACCAAGGCCTCCTCTCTCCCTTGCAACTGTAGAAAAGATTAAAACCAATCAACATGCAGTCATGAACCCTTAAAGAGTTTATACTAATTAATAGCGCTGGGCCGCTGGCCACTAGCTTCTCAGGGAGAGACATCTACACGTTCAGATGCCACGTTATTGTACTCCTAGAACAGCTAACATAAGAATCCAGGACACATTCTGTAACACTGACAATGAATTTGATGCAACTTACACTCCCACCAAATCAATACATAGTATACTATGGGATACACATTGAAAAACGAAGGCTTCTGAAATTGCACCGAACATTGCTTCCAATGCCTAGAGGAAAAGTCATCACCAGAAACAAGTAAACAACCCAGAAATAAACCTACTAAGCTCAAAGCTAAAATTCTCTAATGTCTTACATTGAAGATTAGTTGCAACTAAAAAGTCAGCCTCCCATTCGAAACAATGTTGCTGCTTAAAATTATACACAATATATCAAGAAAAGACACTAAAATATTCAAGGCAACCATTCCATTGCTTATGTGGTGCAGCTAATAAAAATCATAACAATCAACCACTTTCAAGGCCATTTTCCTTTTAAAACACCACACGCAATTTTCAAGAAGTTGGGAGATGGTTAGAGGTGTCAATCTCGCTTAAACGGTTCGGTTCTCGGTTCGAACCAAACAGTTTGGTTGACTTCGGTTCGGTTTATTTCAGTTTTTTTTTCTCAACTAAATTGATTCGGCTTTAAATTTTTTCGGTTTTCGGTTTCAAACCAATACGGTTTATTCATATTCCGGTTCGCTTCGGTTCGGTTACAATTGTCTTTTGGTTTGACCCATACGGTTTCGCTTTGAAACGGTTGACTTTTACCTATTACTATCGGGCCTAAACAAGATTATTTCCAGTTCGGATATGGTTAATTTCAGTTATGTATATGAAACCACACTAGCTCGAGTGAAAAATAGTATCGGTTATGACATATGCATCCTTTTTGGACTTCGTGCCATGTACCGGATCAGGTGCTTTGCCACATTGGGTAATTTGCGCTTAATTGTACTTGTTACCATTTCGGTTGAACTTAATTGTCATAACCAGCGATACCATCAAGACTTAAGAGACGTGTCTATACTTGTCTACAAAAGCGCGGTTGAAAGTTGCATCGTTTATTGTGAATTTATTGTATTTAAAGGTTGAACATTTGGCTGATGAACAAAATTTCAATTTTGACTTTTCAATTTAACCTTATTCCTTTTCAAATGTATAATCATTTCTTCTTTGTATGCTGATTATAATTACGTTAGCGACACTGAAATCCACATTGATATCTATGATAACTCGTAATGTTACTATGTAACATAATTATTCTTTAGTTTTTCGCTGTGTATATTGACTTGTAACTGTTGATTACTGATGGTGAGGTGATGATGAATGATAATGATGAATGATCATAATTAATGATGATAATGACTAAAGTCGATAAATACAAGCTAATACGGGTATAAATGGGTAATCATAAGGCTAATCTTCTTTACGTGTAATGCATTTCGAAACTAAAGACATATACTTAAATGATTCCAAGTACTTATTGGACTAAATGATGTGACAATGGTAGTCACTAAGCTAATTCAACACAGCAATACAATACTTTGAAACTAGAAACGTCTAATTGAATTGATATTTCACATCATTCATAATCATCTTTAAAGTCATCCTTCATGCTTGTCTTCAAGAAGATAGGCTGGTTATTATGTTGTCATTAATATCTTATTAGGTTGACATTAATATCTTATTAGGTTGACATTAATGAAAGCATCGTAATTATAAAATTGTTTGACTTTCATCGTTCATGGAACAACAATGATTAACATTAATCGAATATGGCAATGATAATTGTGATCAAGATGATACATAATCATATCAGTAGAGGATGAAAGTAGATCATAGTTAATACCAATCATATCAGTGGATGATCAAAGTAGATAAATTATCGATAAAATCATAAAATGCAATTATAATTATTTTTCATATATATTAATTATTAAGTTACAAAATCGCAAGTTATAACAATTAACATGTCAAAACTTATATTACTTATTTTAAAAGTTACTAAAGTAACTAAACTAAGACTTAAATTATATTATTGGCTAATATATATAGCTTGTTACTAACTTCACAATCTTGTTACTATTAGTTTGTTTGTTGTTAATTGGTAGTTTACTTTGGTATTGAGTACTAGTAACTACTAACTAGTAACCACAAAAATATTGATATACAAATAGTCAAATACTAATTAACAAACAACTGATAAAGTGATAACATGTTCGGATATTCTCAAATTTGCATATTTATAATTTTTTAAGTTTATACTAATAAGTTCTTTAAAATTAATAATACAAATAACTAATTGGATTTTTAAAGTTTTAATTTATATCAATTTCTAACAATAAGTCAATAACACTAATGTTTGAAGTTTTTCTTTTGAAATTAAAGAAAGGAATTGGGAGACACTAATTTTTGAAGTTAACTAAACTAATAATACTAAAATGATTAATTTAGAATTCTCAAATGAAAATAGTATCAAATTAATCAAAATGACAAAATTAAGGCCATTGATTTGTGAGAAGATCAAAATGGACAAAATCCAACCATTGATCAAAATAGCAATCCATGTGCTTGATCTAACTCAATGCTCATTGGTCAAATAGAATTAGTCATGGATCCCCTTTGAATGAGCAAATCTCAGTCCTTCAATTGAGAAAGACCAAATCTTAGCCCTTCATTTATCATTTACTCTTCTGAAATAAAAAAGAAACACCCTAAATTCATAAGAGCAAATCTCAACCCTTCAATCTTTTCATCCAACGGATGAAAACACCCTAAAAACCCTAACCCAAACTCCATCATAAAAGCCCACTTTTTTTTGAGCCCCCTCAAACCCTAATCAGTTCCCCTCCCAGCCTCTTCACTCAGATCATCTCACGCTTCTTCACCCTCCTCTCTCCCACTTCGCCACCTCCACCGTCCTTTCTCCTTCTCCGTCTCCCTTACCACCATCTTCTCAGCCTCACTGTATTAATGCACAACGAGTTGAAAACGCGTAAGATTAGCGCAAAGTGGAAAGCTATTCGACAACGATGATTATCAACGGTGGTGGAGTCGGCGACAGTAGCGAACCACAATTAGTTCATTAATTCTCTTATCGCCGTTGCAAAATTCCAGTTTTTCTATTTTTTTTTATTTTTTTTTGTGATTTGTTGTGATTCTTGATGAACCTTGAATTAGAGTATGAAGTTTATGCTCAATTGGAATTATATTGCGAATATGTTGATCTTTTGCTTTGGTTTTGGTCTGACTTAATTGCATAGCTTATAGATGAGTTTATGCCTATTAATATCAATTTTAGTGGTGCTATGCCAAATCGTTTAATGAAATGGATGTTCAATCAGGGAGCCCAGATGCAACTTCTAAGATTATAGCAAACTCATCTCCTGATTCTTATTGTCACAGTGTGTTGACTTTTGACTTTCAAAAGGAATTGAGAATACGAAATTGAGACAAGTATGTAAATTGCTAAAGGATTGAGCTTCAACATAATTGTCAATTATAAGGGGAAATCGAAATCCATAATTCATCAATGTTTTTGCTTTTCAACATACTGCTCGACTTTTTTGAACAAACTTGATATTGCAATTAACTTTTTCTGGTAGATTTTTATATCCTAATTCCATAACAGCTATAATAAAGTAATGTAGGGTGAAGTTTGTGATTTTTATTTCATTTATATCATAATATGAAATCAGTCTACACTTTTGCTTGATCTACATAAAGAAGATTAATAGAAAATTAAAATATCTGTGACCTACTTTCTACTAATGTATTTACAATATTTGATAATTAAATTATAAGGAGAAATTAAATTATAGCTTGATATTGTCCCATTGGTTGGTTTGATATGTTGAGCTTGATATTGTCCCATTTGGAATAAGGCATCAATATGATTTTAAAAATCCCATTTTATTGTTAATTATGTTTGATGCCTGTGAACTATGTTGGGAACTCTCATTTGTTTGCAATTTTGGTATGTGGGATGATTATGCTTCTTTTTGGAACGAATGATAATTTCAAAAGCCCAACAATTGAATTTAAAGGGATAATTTTATTTATAATTAATAAAGTAAATGCTACTTAGAATCTTAGATCACTCGTATTGGATTACTCACCTTGCCACCTACATGACAGGCTTACCTAAACATCGTTCATATTTATTTATTAAGCCTCGAAAAGTGAGGGAACAAGAAGGAAATAATATTAATGGTTCAATTGAATTATGGTATTATAACATTTGTTTTAAGCATTCACTTAGTAAGATTTATTAAATTAATGCGACATATAATTTTAGCAATCATAATATTTGTTGAAAAGAGAGCTTATCACTCATCACAATTTATTCAAGATTCATTCAAGTTGTGTTCCTTGTAATATACTCCAGTTATGATTTAGTAATATAACCAAGAGACATTATTAATTGTTACAGTTAAAAACAATCTAGAGCAGTTATCGGTTTACTTTTTCGGAATTCAGTTCAGTTCAGTTTAAATCAGTTTAGAACGGTTTTACGTTAATTTCAGTTCAGTTTAAATTCAGTTCGCTTCAGTTTAAAGCAGTTTTTGAAGCAGTTAGTTTCAGTTCAGTTTGTGTTTGGTTCGTGTTTCAGTTCAGTTTCAGTTAAGTTATGTTACAGTTAACTTTAAACAGTTGGCTTTTGATTATTGCACTTTTCAGTTATGGGTCACTTCGCCCGGTTTATTCACTTCGGTTTAGCGATCAGTTTGCAGTTTTTAACCAAACTGACAGCTCTAGAGATGGTGCTATTATCGTAAACGAAATTTTCAAGATAAGACATGTTTTATAGGCAACACCTACTAGAGACGCCCTCCATTATCATGATTCCATTTCAGTCACAAGAGACTCAGTTTACAACGAATCAAAATCTCATCTATCATGTATTAGATACTGAAGCTGCTGAACAAAAGCATCCATAACCTTACATGCAGCCTTTCACAGCACAAAAGAAAAGTGCCTTCCCACCCTTCTTCCTTATGTTCTTTTTTCTTCTCCCTCTCCATGACACTCTTTCTAGGTCCTTTGCAGACTTCCTCTCTCTGCCCCACTCCATAACTTCAGTGTGTGTTTGTTTGAGAGGCATATGCCTCCACTCTATCGTCGAATTACCCTTTATAATCCATTAATCCTTCTATCAGATAACCAAAGAAGGAAAATGATACTTCCAAGAGTGAAGTTATTGAAATGTTTATGCTATAAGAAAGGAAATTCAGTTGAATGCTGAATTTCGTCTCTCTCCTGCGATTTTTCTCAGCGCAAGAAGGTTCACACCTTATCCTACACCTATCGCCAATGGAAAAACTCCTGGGTTAAAGCAGCAGAGCAACTGAGCGAAAAAAAATGGTAGCAAAAAACAGAAAGGTCCACAATCCTCTCAAAAAAACAAGACGAAGTCAGCTGAGGAATTCTGGGAGTGGCTTTTGTTTCTGCTAAGAAATTAAGGATTGTAGTATGTTGTGAGATTTGATGTGGGCCCCAAGAGCGATCGCCTGAGCTTCGACGTCCGTACGCCTGAATCCTGCAAAACAAGGTTAAGACTACCCCGGGGGTGTTTCCGGGATCGCCCCTCCGACGCTCAAGTCAGATGTGATTGAGGTAGAGAGAGAAGTGAAGTCTAGAGAGAGATGCTCTAGTTTGTTAGGTGAGAATTCAATACCTGTTCATTGATGAGACAGTTGGTTTTTATAGTGTTGGAGATTTCCCAGACAGGAAACATTATTCAGATGGGCCTTTTCGGTAGCAATGGGCATGCTACCTTTTCCTAAAGAATGGTCATTTCATCCTTTTTAAGGATTTCCCAATCTTGGTGATTAGGTCAACCTTTACCAGTGGGACCCATTACTGCCACCCGCCCATGTTCGCGGGAGGCTTCCAGGCTCTTTATTGGGCTGGCCGATCAATTGAGCCCAAACAATTAGCCCCACGCCATAGATGGGGATCACGGGAGCCCGACTGGTGGGATGCCTGTCTGTGGCGGAATACGCAGCCGTCTTGTTTCTGACTGACAAAAAGGGGGAATGCCGACCGGGCTCCCTTCCAGTTGACTGACAAGTGCCGACCCAGTCTCCTCTTGGTGAATGAGAAGAGGCCGACAGGGTCACTCCCTGGTGAAGGGACAATGCCGACCCGGTCTCCTCCTGCTATATGGAGAGTGGCCGACCGGATCACTCCCAAGTGAAGGGAGAGAGTGCCGACCCGGTCTCCACATGCCGCATGAAGAGTGGCCGACCGGGTCACTCCTCGGTGAAGGAAAAGTGCCGACCCGGTCATCCCCTGTTAGATGAGGAGTGGCCGACCGGGTCACTCCCTGGTGAAGGGATAATGCCGACCCGGTCTCCTCATGCTATATGGGGAGTGGCCGACCGGGTCACTCCCTGGTGAAGGAAGAGTGCCGACCCGGTCATCCTTTGCTAGATGAGGAGTGGCCGACCGGGTCACTCCCTGGTGAAGGGATAATGCCGACCCGGTCTCCTCATGCTACATGAAGAATGGCCGACCGGGCCACTTCCCCGATGAAGGGAGAGTGCCGACCCTGGTCATCCTCGCTAGTTGAGGGGTGGCGGCCGAGGGTCACTATCCGCCGAAGGAAGGATGCCGACTTGGTTCCATCTTATTTGGATAGGGGGGCGAGTCCGACCGAGTCACTCCCTTTTGAAGGAAGATCGCCGACCCTGTTCCCTTCTTATTTGGGCGTTGAGCCATTCGGATGAGGGCTAATAAGCCCCAAGCCGGTCCGAATGGGTCTTCAGGCATGATACTTGACCATATTTGACCAAGTATGGAAGCGATTCGCGGCAAAGGAGGAGAGCTCCCGTTGGCCGACCGGGTGTTGAGCCATTCGGATGAGGGCGAAGGAGCCCCAAGCTGGTCCGAATGGGTCTTGGGCCGATACTTGGCCAAGTTTGACCAAGTATAGAAGCGATTCGGCAAAGGAGGAGAGCTCCTGTTGGCCGAATGGGTTGTTGAGCCATTCGGATGAGGGGCGAATGAGCCCCTAGCTGGTCCGAATGGGTGCTAGCTGATACTTGGCCAAGTTTGACCAAGTATAGAAGCGATCGGCAAAGGAGGAGAGCTCCGTTGGCCGAATGGGTTGTTGAGCCATTCGGATGAGGGGCGAATGAGCCCCAAGCCGGTCCGAATGGGTGCTTTGGCGATACTTGGCCATATTTGACCAAGTATAGAGGCGATTCGGCAAAGGAGGGGTGCTCCCGTTGGGCGAGCAAGGTATTAGGCCACTCGGATGAGGGGTTAATGAGCCCCAAGTTGGTCCGAGTGGGTCTTGGGCTGGGTACTTGGCCATATTTGACCAAGTATAGAAGTGATTCGAAAGGAGTGGAGCTCCCGTTGGCCGAATGGAAGGTCTTGAGCCATTCGGATGAGGGCTAATGAGCCCCAAGCAGTCCGAATGGGTGCTAGGCGATACTTGGCCAAGTTTGACCAAGTGTAGAAGCGATTCGGCAAATGAGGAGAGCTCCTGTTGGCCGAATGGGGGCTTGAGCCATTCGGATGAGGGGCTAATGAGCCCCAAGCCGGTCCGAATGGGTCTTGGGCGATACTTGGCCAAGTTTGACCAAGTATAGAAGCGATTCGGCAAATGAGGAGAGCTCCCTGTTGGTCGAATGGGGTGCTGTAACCACTCGGATGAGGGTTAAGGAGCCCCAAGTTGGGTCCGAGTGGGTGCTAAGTTGATACTTGGCCAAGTTTGACCAAGTATAGAAGCGATTCGGCAAGGAGGAGAGCTCCTGTTGGCCGAATGGGTTGTTGAGCCATTCGGATGAGGGGCGAATGAGCCCCAAGCCGGTCCGAATGGGTGCTACCGATACTTGGCCAAGTTTGACCAAGTATAGAAGCGATTCGGCAAAGGAGGAGGAGAGCTCCCGTTGGCCGAATGGGTGGTTGAGCCATTCGGATGAGGGGCGAATGAGCCCCAAGCCGGTCCGAATGGGTGTTAGGCGATACTTGGCCAAGTTTGACCAAGTATAGAAGCGATTCGGCAAGGAGGAGAGCTCCTGTTGGCCGAATGGGTGGTTGAGCCATTCGGATGAGGGGCGAATGAGCCCCAAGCTGGTCCGAATGGGTGCTAGCTGATACTTGGCCAAGTTTGACCAAGTATAGAAGCGATTCGGCAAATGAGGAGAGCTCCCGTTGGCGAATGGGGTCTTGAGCCATTCGGATGAGGGGCTAATGAGCCCCCAAGCCGGTCCGAATGGGTGCTACGCGATACTTGGCCAAGTTTGACCAAGTATAGAAGCGATCGAGCAAATGAGGAGAGCTCTCGTTGGCCGAATGGGGTGCTGGGACCACTCGGATGAGGGGTTAAGGAGCCCCGGGTTGGGTCCGAGTGGTGCTAGTTGATACTCGGCCATACTTGACCAAGTATAGAAATGATTGCGAAAGGAGGGGGCTCCTGTTGGCGAGTAGGGTCTTGAGCCACTCGGACAGGGGGCTAATGAGCCCCAAAAGGGTCCGAGTGGGTTTCGCGTGCCGACCGCTGGCGTTGCGCTGTTTCGCCCGACCGGTGTCATCCGACCAAGGATGCCACATGGCCACCCCCGATACTGGGGATGTTGGGACCCTCGTGATAGGCCGAGCGGAGGGGAGCCCTGCATGGATTTTGGACGATTCAACTTCTTTTGGGTTTGGATCATCTTTGTGAGAGTCTACTTGGGTCTTCCATGGAATGGCCGAGTAGTCCGGTTGGGCCCTCTATTAGGAGCCCATTAAGACGACGCGGGGGTTTGCGTTGCACGTTCCCCAAGGTGCTCTTATATATGCATGAGAGGGAGAGAAGTTGAGGGTCATTTGTTCATTTCCTCTTTCTCTCTCTCTCTCGAAAATCTCCAAATTCTCTCAACTCTTCGAAGTTCTCCTTCCATACTCTTCGTCCGACCAGTGCACGCTTTTTATTTTTCTTAAGTTTTCTTTCTTTCTTTTCCTTTGAATAACATCGGCCGACTCCCTTGTCTATAAATAATGGGAGATTCGTCCGAGTCGTCGACACCTCCGCCTCACCTCCCTATAAATTATCCGAGGAGGTGAGGGGATTGGGAATAACGCCGGGTGTCGGCTATAATAAATTGCCCGACCCTCACTGTGTGCCCGACGCGGTAGCTCTCCCGAGCCCTTCGTCTTCGGTGGAGGAGAGAGGCCGAGGGTGTCATTCCCTATCCTTGGGAAGTGTCGCCGGCCTATCCCCCTCAAGAAGTTACTTAGACAAATATTTGTCTCGTGATGTAGTGCGGGTGGCCACGCCGAGGGGAGCAGGAGATGCGTCCACTTCGGGCCGAAAGTTAGAGTATCCCGACTGGATCCGAAAGGAGGTCCAGGGACTTTCTTCCCGAGCCCAGGCGTAATTAAATCCTTGACCGAGGACCTTCGGGAGCGGCGACCGATTCCAAATAAAAGACCCATACTATCCGGGTCCGACCTGGAAGCCCACCACGCTACTGTCTCCACCGCCCTGGGATGCGTAGCGGTCTACTACAAATCGATGGAGATGGGGCTTCGGTTCCCATTAACTCCCTTTCGCGCCGAATTGTTGAATGCTTACAATTTGGCACTTGCCAAGTCTCTCCGAACTCATGGGGAGGGATCGTTGCCTTCCGGATCATCTCGCAACCCGATAGGGGTCCGACCGACCATTAAGCCGTGGAGGCACATGTACGAAGTCGGTTGAGGTCATGGCTGCGTCCAATGGGCCCGGGCGGTGGAGTTTTCGGTGTCCGACCGGGGTATCGGACCGTCCTCAATCTTCCCCGATCCCGAAAAAGGGTTTCGTAGGGAGTTTGCTTTTTTGTTTACTTTGGCGGAAATTGGGAATCCCGCCGGTCCCTCCCCCGACCGAGCCCATTGTTGCTCCGACCGCGGTGGGCGAGCTCGACGATGAAGAAGGAGCCGCGGCTTGCTATATGCGAGCCGAGTCGAGGATCGTGAACGGGGGCGAGGTGTTCGTCCCCCGTCCAATGGTTACCCGACCGCCAATTATTCGGTGATGTAGCATTTCCTGCGGCTATGGGCCCGAGTTCAACCTTTCCGAAGGGTAATTTGCTGAGGGATGGCTTCGGGGTGATCAAAGAGGGATTCTTCTATTCGACTAACACTTGTTTATATTTTGTTTTTTGTTTTGCAGAGCCCGCCCGAGCATACATAGACGAGGTAGATCCGGCCATGGCCGACAAATTAAATGTGGCGACATGAGGGCCGCTCGGCCGAAGGCCGAGATCGCGGCTAAGACCACGAAGGTCCCCGCCCTCCTAAGGTAAAATTTCCCTTTTACGTAAACAAGCGGTATTTCTTGTAATTAGCGACTCATGGGAGTTTTCTTTCTCCTCGGGATCCCGTCAAGCCCAAGTCCAAAAAAAGAAAGGAGCGGTGGCCGACAAGGTCGCTCGGACGGAGAGGGCGCTCGCCTAGGGCCAAAGCCGATCGGGAGAAGGCCGACGGGATGTGGCCGGAAAGTCCAAGTCCATCGAGGTCATCGGCCAGAGAGGCCGCCACACCCTGCCGAGGGCGGATCTCTGTCTCCACTCTTCGGACTTTCGGCCAGGTCGGAAGTCCTCGGACACCCCCATGTCTCCCTCCGCCGACCGTCGTCGGGGTGACCCTGGGCGAGGGCGAGGCTTGGGGTGCCCTTCACCGAGCTCAGTCGGGCCGAGAAAGATGGCCGCTGGACGAAGGCCATTGAGTTGATGTATACTGCTGCGGACCTGGAGTATATTCAGGCGACTCATGGTCCGAACGAGACCAATGAGCTTTTCCGCTCTTGGCATGATGTAAGTCCCTTTCTCAGTGCCGAGCGTCTTATCTATGTGCTTTATTTCTCTTTTTTTTTTTTGGTTTTGATTTGCCCTCTCTTCTTTTTCCGGTTCTCTCATTCGGGCGCCGCGTGGCTCAAAATCGAGTAAGCCTTTTCGAAGAAGTGGCCGATCTTAAGGAGAAGGCCAAGAAACACTTTCGACGAGGTCTATCGCGCCAAGGAAGGCAAGCGGATAACCGAGTCGAAGCTTGGTGATGCTTGAGCGGGCCATTGAGGAGGACCAAAAAGGCTTCGAGGAGGAACGGAGCAAGTGGGGTAACGAGAGAGCCGCCCTGGTCCTGGCTCGGGATACTGCTCAAACCGAGAAGGCTGATGCCCTGGTCAAGCTGAAGGAGGCTGAGCAAAAGGTAGCCGACCTTAAAGCCAAACTGACTGAGTTGGAAGGCCAAGTAAAGACCGAGGCGCAGTGGTTCTCCGACTGGGAGAAGTCTGACGCTGCTGAGGCCTATGCCAACGAGGTCGGCAGTGCGGCGCATAAAATGGGGGAGGATGAGGCGCTTGATCGGGCAAGAAGGTCCTCTAGCGAGTCCCACCCCGACTTGGTCGGGCGGACGTTTGGTCGAGCTATCAAATGTCGGTAGATGCCGACAACGCCGCACTCCTTATCTTGACTTGAAGCCGAGGGGGGTGAAGACGATGAAGACGATGATGAAGAAGGTCAAGTTGACGTCAACGTCCTGGACGGCGATGATGTTGATGATAATGAGGATGACGCCGAGGCGGCCGACAATGCTGGTCGGGGTAAAGAGTTGGTCGGTGACAACTCTGAGCCGAACGCCGAGAGCATGCCCGATCTTCCCCTCCCCGTAGCGCTTGTACTTAGCATTTTTACGCTTTTGCCTCCTCGCTTTCGAATTGTTCACATAACATTCTCTACCGCTCGCCGATCTCCTTGGATCTTTCCGACTTTACCCTCGTCGGTTTTGAACCGCATAAGAAGTTGATAAATGGAAATTCTTTGCTTTGACCTTATTCGGCGTTGGTCTTCCCATTATGATGTTGTATGGTAGAGGGATGTCCACCACTAGGAAGTCAATCGGTAGGCTTCTTCCTTTGCCTTTCCCATCCGAGCAGAAGCAATTTAATGGATCCGACCTGGATGTACCGAATTTCCCCGAGCTTCATGAGTGGGCGATTGAGCGGGGTTACATCCTTCTCGCCGTACTTCGCTTTCCGAGGCACTCCAAGTGTGATTATATCTCGCTGAAGATCCACTATCCACCAACACCCGCTTGACTCGGCATTAGCCACTTTGAGCTCAATGACCAAGGGGTCATGGTGGGTGTGTGCACGGCCGACCGGACTCGCCGAATGTCGTGATGGGACGGTCGGGTCGGGGATGATGTACATCGAGTACCTACGTGCTTAAGACTTTGGAGGTGGGCCTTGCGCGAGCGCGGCAGGTGAAGGCCGCCCGACGCGAAGCCACCCGCTATGACCCCGATGAAGCCCTCTGTGTCCCGCCGTTGGATGGACCCGCCCTTTTGTTTGCCCTTTCCTCCTCCCTGGAGTGCTTGAGGTACCTGGTTCGCCTTCCCCCGGTCACTAGGTTGTCCGGGGATTTCTTAAGTTCCCCTGGAATCCTTGGTGGTGTGACCGCACTCTTTGTGGAATTCGCACCATTGGCTTTTGTCTCTGCCGGGCGACCGAAGTCCCGATGGGAGGTGGGCGGGGCATCATTGGACTTGTCCTTGATGTCCAAGTAGATTTCTCTTACGTTCTTGTTGAATCGGGGTCGATGCCATGGTCGTTAAACCTATCTCGACCGACCACCCGTTTTTACGCTTGCTTTGACCGGTCCTTGTGATTTCCTTCTTCCTTCCTCTTCTTGCTCCCGTCGTCCGAGTGACGACATATGTCTCGTTGCTTGGATGAATCTTTGAGCCCGAGTCATTGCTTCGGAGAAGGTTTGCACTGCGTTCTCGCCCAAGGACCATCTAAGCCGACCAGTCGAAGGCCGACATTAAGGCGGCGAACGCCACAAAGATCTTGTAGATCGGAGATTTTTAATGACTCCTCATTGAACCTTTTGATGTAGTCGGCCGGGCTTTCGCTTTTCTCTCCTGACTCCCATTAAGTGGAGACTTGTTTTCTTTTGTCTCTTTCCCAGCGATAAACCGGGTGTAGGAATAGGTCCTCGAGCACGAAGAAATCCGTTATGATCCCCGCAGAAGCTCTTGGAACCAATTTAGGGCCGCCCTTTCGAGTCGTGGGAAAGAAACGGCACCAAGTGGCCTCGCAGCCAGTTTGAACGCTCATTTGTGCTTTGTATGTGGCCATGTGATCGTCCGGGTCGGTTAGGCCCGCGAAAGGTTCGATCGAAGGCGTTTTGATTTTTCCAGGGCTGGGCGCCTCAAGTATGTCCCGGGCGAACGGACCATGAACTTGAGCGCCCGTCGTGATTCGAATGGGCCTCGATTGGGCGGAGTCGCCGCGCCCCTCCCGCCGAGCGGCTTTCTTATTAAGAATGTGCCGAGCATCCAGGCCCCTCGCAGCCGCTTCTCGTTCGAGGAAATGCCGAGCGTCGTGGGTTTTATTCCCGACGTTGCCCCTGGCGATTTTGACACGTGCGTCTCCTCACCCCGCAAGGTGGATCTTCCCTTAGACCCATGCCGCTCTTCCTCCCCCTGTCTGGATCGTTGCCGATCGTGTTGACTATGCTCCCTCGGGCCCGACCGCTGCCGGCTAGGCTGGCCTTGATTCTATGCCCGAAGGGAAGGGACCAGGTCTCGGTCTTTAGGAGGTTGAAGAAAACGCCCTGCTTGTAGGTTGTGACAACATATCCCTCGAGCTTTCGTTGCAAGGTCTGCTTGGAGCCGAGCGGCTATCAAATTTATGTCCGCCGTGGATATGGGATGGGGGTCGGCGTGCTGTAGCCGGGTTCGATGGTTGCGGTCCATTTTCAATGGATCGCTTCTTCTTCCTCATGATCGAGGGTTTGAACGGTCGGCGTTTTTAGGTCGTTCGGACCTCCTTTGTTGGGATGGGGAGGGGTCTCTTTCGGACCTCCGACCCCGTGCTGAGAGGATGCACGGTACGTGTGCTCTTGGGCCGGGGCCATTGCTAAGTGACTCGAGAGGGATTTTCTTTGAGTAGCAACAAGGTGAATCTTCTTGAGTGGTGGCGAAGTAACTTCTTGTACTATCCCCATGACCCGCGCCAAACTTTTCGCTAAGAAATTAAGGATTGTAGTATGTTGTGAGATTTGATGTGGGCCCCAAGAGCGATCGCCCGAGCTTCGACGTCCGTACGCCCGAATCTCGCAAAACAAGGTTAAGACTACCCCTGGGTGTTTCAGGATCGCCCCTCCGACGCTCAAGTCGATGTGATTGAGGTAGAGAGAGAAGTGAAGTCTGAGAGAGATGCTCTAGTTTGTTAGGTGAGAATTCAATACCCGTTCATTGATGAGACAAGTTGTTTTTATAGTGTTGGAGATTTCCCCGGACGGAAACATTATTCGGATGGGCCTTTTCGTAGTAGAATGGGCATGCTACCTTTTCCCAAGAATGGTCATTTCATCCTTTTAGGGATTTCCCAATCTTGGTGATTAGGTCAACCTTTACCAGTGGGACCCATTGCTTGCCACCCGCCCATGTTCGGGAGGCTTCCGTGCTCTTTATTGGGGCCGATCAATTGAGCCCAAACAGCTTTTAATGGTGATAAAGACAGAAAAACGAGGATTTGAGGAGACACGATGTTTTCCCTTGCATCTTCTCCGAAAGAAATTAGAGAAACAAATCCAGTGAGAAGAAGCAATTAGATCAATTGTTATATAATCGAAAAGTAATGTATGGGAGAAGAATTTCGTGGGCGGAGGAAATTGAAAAATGTTGAGCAAACCTTGAATTAAATGTTGGAGTCAAGAAAGGCAATTCAAGGACGATTCAAGCAATCTCGTTAAAATTGAAGTTAAAGATTCAAGATGAGGTAAGTTTCGGGAATCTTCGGTCGTTTGCTACATCCTTTGGGGAAAATTAAGTGATGGAAGGGTTTTCTCGACAAATTGGGGGAAGTATGGGAATCGATAAGATTGCGATGGTTGCTAAAAAGCATTAATTCGGTTTGATAAACCACTATGGAGAATGAAGCCAAAATCCTAGCAAATAGGTTTCAATTCTTTGATGCAAACCCAGGGAAAAAAAAACGCGGTCGCGGTAACAGTCGCATTTTCGCAGGAACGGCCAAATAAAACGTTTCGCGGCCGTCGCGGTGTGAATTTTGTGAAAAAATTCACGCAAGTCTGTTTTAAAGCTTGTTTTTTCATTTTTTTTTTTCATTTATAGTACCAGATTATGTTGAAATACACTATTTGGGATACTTCTCTCACATAAATAATTATTTAAATATTATTTAACTAATAAATGAATTAAAATAATTAACAATTCATATAACAACTAACTTATGGAAAAATAAAATACTTAAATAAAGAAGGGTGTATGTCTCTTACCTATTAAGGATGAAAGTTGAGATGATTCCTTATTTTTGCAGATAAAAGCCACTAAGGCATGAAGAGAAAATCAAAGAAAAAGATGGCTTAAGAAGAGGGAAGTGAAAAAACGATAAAAAAAATTTAGAAAGGGAAATTATAGAAATTCATATTAAAATTGCAAAGAACAATACCTCCAAATCTCTAATTCCACTAGCAGGGAGAAAAAGAGAAAGAGGAAGTGGAGTGCAAGAGAGAGAACGAAGCGTAGCCGTGTCGGTGGTGGCGTGGTGCAACACATCTCCAAAGTCCACACAGGCCTTTCTTTTCATCTTTCGGTAAGTGTTGTTGTGATGAGAGTTGGGGTTGAGAAATTTAGGGAGGGTAATGACGTGGGACGGTGGGAGTGGGAATAAATTGGATGGCTTTTTGGTGAAAGAAGGTAGGCTTTAGTATTTTAGGAGGGAAAAAATGGAGGGAAAACATGGAAGGAAAAAATTGGGCTCCCTTAGTGTACTACTCAAGAGTAAATTTTTTTTTTCTCTCTTTTTACTTATTTTTTTGGATTAACATATTAAGGAAATTTGTACTATTAGTTAGCAAGTTGCAAGCATAAAAAGTAACTTACTTTTGTAACGAAAACAGATTATTATAAGTAGCTAGTAGTATACTACAAAAATTAAACAAATCATTAATTATTACATGTCATTTAATGTAAATTAATAAATCATACACCACACTAATAGATATGATTACCACCAATATGAACGACGATGGGGTTCTTCATTATTATCATCTCTAGGCCACTCACCAAAAATATATGAGCCCATTGCCAGTGTTCCCCATTTCATATGTGTTAGTTGGTTCACTTGGTTAACTCCAATCACTAGAGTTTGTGGAGTGATCATAATTTACATTTTCATAATTGATGGTCCCGTGGTTGATGATTTGAACGTGATCACGATATTGAGCACCAACCTCATCGTCTTCATAATTAGTAGATGCATTAGGCATGGTCCATCTCCAATTTTCTTCCCAATTTGATTGAGGTTGTTCATGGTATGGTTGGGGTGGGTAATATGGGATCAGGCGGTTGTACCTCCATTGCGTCTCCCCAATTCGATGTAGGGTATGTTTCTTGAAATATATTATTCCCAACACTTGCTACTTGAGTAACTTGAATCGCCTAAATTATTCCCCATGAAATTTTTTGAGTTATCGTTTGGCGTTTTATACGAACCTTCATCATCCACACGACTCTTTCCCGGATCTGGGCGTCTTTCATACAATTGAGTTGGTTGAGAACCATAGTATCAAAATGCGGCCGGTTCGGTTCGGTGCGCCCGTTTCATAACGGATTTGAAGCTGACCGAACCGAAATAAGCCGATTCATCACGGTGTAAAAAAAAAACCCGAAATCTCACCCGCATCAAGCGTTACGGCCCGAATCGCCCGCACTGACCGTTACATCCGTATTTCTCCCAAAAAAATCAATTAAATACTAACCTCGGATTTGAAATTGAGGAGTAGAAACAATCGCCATAGTTGAAGAGGAGAAGAAGCTCGAAAAATGTGAGAAGAAGAAGAAAGAGAAGGTTCTCGTCTTTGGGAATTTGGGATACATTAAAACTTTGTCTTTTTGTTCTCTTTCTACCTTTTTTCTTTTCTTTTCTTCTCCCGTAGCTTTGACAGCTGTGGTCCACATATTCTTTTTTTATTTCTTTTCTCCCTCCTCTCCCACTTCCTTATTTATTGCATCGCGCTTTTAACTTTTTATTTTATGTGTTGCATTTGTCCTCCACTGACGATTCACATGCTTTCTTATAGTTTCTTTTTTGATGGGACTCTATTTTCTTTTTTTATTGCTTCTTTTCTATTTTCATTACTTTTCTTTTTTTTTATTATTATATTTATATTTATAATTATTTCTTTATTTCTTCTATGCTTTGGGTTCCAAATATTTATTTCTTCTAAAAGCTTTGGGCTACGCCCTTACAAGTATGCTTCCATTGTTAGGGAACTATTTAGAACACCGAAAATATTTAAAAAAGTAAATTCTTGTCGCGACAACCGTGACGTGGTCCGCGATGAACGTATCCGTTCCGTTCCAACGAAACCGCAACCGTTTCCGCGACCGTTACCGAAACCGCATTTTCGAACTATGTAATGAGAACGATGCGGCCTCTCATCATTTTGGTGACCATACTGTTGTAGATCACGATCATTTAGAGCACTTGTTCCTGCTTGTCCGATGATATCCATACTCGTCCTCAAATCCACCCCCACCATCATCATCATCACTCGGGTTGTTAATGCAGATCTACCCGATGGGGACGATTGTCGGTTGGTGTCATAGTTTAGAGGTGGAAATACCCTCTCTTATTTCTGGATCATCATCGTCATCATCAATCTCAATTGTATTGTCCTCATCATCACCAAAGTTCATCCACTCCAAATCGTCGTCTTGAAAGACAGGTTGCTCTCTTTCTTCCAGCCATGCATTAAGTGGATCATCCTCAAAAATATGATCCAAATTGATTGGATTGAAGCTTGAATCGATTTCCTCCTGACTCCTTCGTTTTGCACGTCTCCTTTTCAATTTCATATTATAACGGAGGTAAACTATCAAATGAAGTCTCTTATACTGCAATTGATTCCTTGCTTTGGTATGAACTTGACTCCACATGCTCCAATTTCTTTCACAATTTGAGGAGGACGTAGTTTGACTCAACACTCGAACAGCTATGCGACATAGTTCAGAAGCACTTTCACCAAAAGTCATCCACCCTTAAGCTACAAAATTCAAATTTATTATAAAGTTTTGTTACATTTAGCTTATTATAACATTAAATATTAATTGATTTTTCTATCTGGATTCATGTGTTTAATAGCATTCTCAGCCATGCTATTTCCGAAACTATCAAGATTCTCCTTGTAGATGTATAACTGTAAATATTATAACAATATGTTATACTATTTATTAAAGATATAAATATAAATCTTAAAGTTAAATGCTAAAGATTACTTGATTCAAAGCTTTAATAGCATTGTCCATATTTGGTTCCATTTTCAGAATGACCTTCTTCACCCCCGACATCACCTCATTGTCATCAAAAATCTTGTCATTTGAATAGCAAAATTGTGGATTGAGAAAATAACCTTCATCCAAAAGAGTCAAAAAATGATATAATAGTAAGTAATAATAATTGTAATATTAATTAATAATATTTGTAGAAAATTGCATTTTAGTTGAACTCACCACCTGCATGCAGATCATGATGTAGTTGAAAATTCCACCTTTCATCAATAATTTTCCAGTAGGTTCTGTAATACCTACAATCCTTTCTTATAGCCAACTTGGCTCTTTCCATTGCCTCGTAGATGAAACCCATAGTCGGTTTTTCATCCCCATCAACAAGCCTTAGAACCTTTAAAAGTGGCTCCATTAATTTTAGAACCTCGGTTGCCTTGTTCCAAAATCTAACGGCATTCTCCGTTTGTGCAAGTATAAGCTCGTAAACCTTTTTTGCATTGTCATCGGTCATTTTACCCCATCTAGATTTCTTCCATTCGGGAGATTCAAACATATCCCGCAGAGCATTCTTATGCGTGACAATGCTCTCTAACGACACAAAATTTGTCGCAAATCGAGTGATGTCAGCCCGCAAGAGCTATCGGTTGTTGGTGAACCTTCTCATATATTTCACGCACCAAGTTGAATTGTAGATGAAGCTAAATATCGACTTTACTAGTGATAGAATATCCTTGATTGAAGACTTCTTTGTTATATCCTCCAATATAAAATCTATGCAATGAGCAGCACAAGGAGTCCAATATATATGCGGAAAAATTTCCATTAGTTTCTTTCCTGTGGCCTTTATGGCAGCCTCATTATCTGTCACTACTTGGACCACTCGATTTGGTCCAACTTCTTCTACTACTTTTTTCACCAAAGAAAAATAGTAGTCAGCATTTCCTGACGTCACATTTGTGGCATCAACTGATTTGTGAAATATTGTGCCGCGGGAAGAATACACAAGATAATTCAAAATGTGCATTCTGATTGGACCAGTCCATCCATCAGACATTATTGTCACACCTCTTTCCTCCCACACCTTGGCAAATGTGCCTATATACTCCTTCATCAATCTACATTCTTAGGAGATATACTTCGCAAGCTCATATGCGAGATGGAGCTCGACAAAGAACGGGAATTTCACGTATGACATTCATTAATGGGTCGGTGAATGTGAAATTGGCACAATGTAAATGGTTAGTTGTTATCTATAACCCGATTACCAAATGCTTTGAGAACTTTCTCCTCTTTGCCTCTTTAGCCAACTAGTGTTGATCTTTCTTTGTCTTTTCACTTTTTCATCTTTTTCTAGATCAATCTCAACTGCTCTTAACCTAGATGCTGGAGTGGATACTAGTTCATACATTCTATCCCTATTCTCTTGTTGACCGCCTTCTCTAACGGTAAAAGATTTATTCATTCGAGGGACCCCACTGCCACTACCACCTTCATAGTTACTACTTCTTCCCCTCCACATATCACGATCCCTTTTGAATTGTTGTTGCATTCGGCTATGTTGCATTCCCATAACCATATTTAGATCATCCTCGTCATCAGAATCATATATCTCTCATTATTTCTTGCTCAGCATCATACTCTCTCCTCTGGTTATTTTTTTTGGATTTCGAATACTCTTGTAGCAGATTGTTCATTTCCCTTTGGATTTGTGCTGGAACCATATCACATGCCATGACATTGCCCTTTTTATAAGCCAAGTGCTCTTTAAGACGTGTTATCCCCCCTTTGATTACTTTTTGGCAAAATTTACATTCTACTGTTTTCCCATCTTCGCTGAGTTTCATACAAAATCTCCATCCAATATCTTTATCTTCATATTTAGATTGCAGCATTTTGCAATTAATTCTGTGAAGTTGGATAAGGGAAAGAAACTAACTACTGATCAGATTGACAATTTTCAATTTCAATTCACTGCTAAGTTTTCTTCTCAATCCTTAATGATAAAGCTCCAGTGCTAGATGGCAACAATAGCTACTTCTTCAAGAAGTCCTCCGATGTCACTGGGATGAGGTATCTAAAGGTGTCCTCAAGTGTTTAACAGGGAAGAAAAACTCGACGGTTCCGTTACGGAACGACCGCTTTGTAACGTGTTTGTGAGTGGTCGTTCCGTTATTTCCCATTACATAACGTTTTTTTTTAATTCACAAAAATCGTGATGCGTTGCCGTTACGGAACGGTGTAACGCCGTTCTAGACCCGTTACACAAACTTTAACGGCCGTTACTTTTAGATGGGGTGCGGGGAAAGAAGAAGCCAAACTAACAAGAGGTGGAAAGATTGTAGGGCAGAAAAAGTAGATTTCTGACAAGAAATAAAGCAAAAATCATATAATTCGTATCTTGAATTTCACAAAAAAACCAAGAGAAACAAACAACAAAATTATCTATATAAACCCCTAATCTAAAAGAGTAGAAGACATCAAAAATTCAAAACTTAACAAAGTAGTAGAGGAGAGGAGAGTAGAAGAGTAAGAGCACAATTGCACAAACAAAAATCAGATAATTTCCAAAATAATCAGGTAACAACTAACCTCAATTTTTTTGCATTAATTTCGTTTTTTTATTAATTTTGCAATTACTTCTCCCTTTTCATTTTTCCCTGTGATGCTTGGCCTTTGTTTTCTTGCTTGCATGGTAGTCTTCTTGTTTGTTGTTTCCCTCTTTGTTATTTTTGGTTGTGTGAATTAGTTCTCGCCAAAAGAAATGAAGAAGATGAAGGAAGAAAAGTGACTTTTTTTTTAAAACCTGTGTAAATGTCAGTAGAAGAGAAGAGGAAGAGACGTGGAAGAAGAAGATGATTGAAGGAGAAAACCGACTCACAGATTTAATAAAGTCTCCCTCTCTCTTTTTTCTATTTATTTTTTTGTGTGAGGGTTTCTCTCATATGAAAAAATAACAACCAACCACATGGCTTAGAAAATTATAAATTTTCTTTTAAAAGAAAATTTGAGCCCAAGTGCATAAAATAAAGACTAACACCACTAATTATATTTGGGGAGATTCGTTAATGATTCAAGTTATGTCTGTGTAGGTCTCTTTTATATTTAATTAAATTTTTGAAAACTTAAAATGGACTTGTAATAATTAATATTCAATTATGTAATAACTTGTCCTCTCAATAAAAAATTGTAATTACTTGTTGCTAAAGATTAATAATTACATGAGCATAGAATTTAATATTGAAAATACTTCAAATGAGATTGTGATATTATATATTTAATTACGTAATAATTTGTTGTGCTATATTATTCAACGTTATGCTTCATATATATGTATATACATATACATATATATACATACATATATACAAATATTACTACTTATATGAGCATAGAATGAATTAGTTGGCCATAAAAGAAATGCATATTGTATTGTGCAACTATAGATAAAAATATAAATATGTACATTGTTTTAGTTTCACATAATTAATTGCAAAATGCCACGATCTAAATCTGAAGATAAAGATGTTGGATGGAGATTGTATGAAACTCAGCGAAGATGGGAAAACAGTATAATGTAAATTTTGCCAAAAAGTAATCAAAGGGGGATAACACGTCTTAAAGAGCATTTGACTCATAAAAAGGGCAATGTCATGGCATGTGATAAGGTTCCCAAGACAAATCCAAAGGGAAATGAACAATCTGCTACAAGAGTATTCGAAATCCAACAAAAATAAGCAATAGAGAGAATATGATGGTGAGCAAGAAATAATGAGAGATATACGATTCTGATGACGAGGATGATCCAAATATGGTTATGGGAATGCAACATAGCCGAATGCAACAACAATTCGAATGGGATCGTGATATGTGGAGGGAAGAAGTAGTAACTATGAAGGTGGTAGTGGCAGTGGGGTCCCTCGAATGAATAGTCTTTTCTTGTTAGAGAAGGCGGTCAACGAGGAAGCAGGGATAGAATGTATGAACCAGTATCCACTCCAGCATCTAGGTTAAGAGCAGTTGAGATTGATCTAGAAAAAGATGAAAAAGATGAAAAAGTGAAAAGACAACAAAAGATCAACACTAGTTGGCTAAAGAGGCAAAAGGAGAAAGTTCCGAAAGCATTTGGTAACCGGGGTTATAGATAACAACCAACCATTTACAAACGTCAATTCCACATTCACCGACCCATTAATGAATGTCATACGTGAAACTCCCGTTGATGTCGAGCTCCATCTCGCATATGAGCTTGCAAAAGTATATATCCCTAAGAATGTAGATTGATGAAGCAAGATATAGGCACATTTGCCAGGTGTGGGATGAGAGAGGTGTGACAATAATGTCTGATGGATGGACTGGTCCAACCAGAATGCACATTTTGAATTATCTTGTGTATTCTTCCCGCTGCACAATATTTCACAAATTAGTTGATGCCACCAATGTGATGTCAATAAATGCTGACTATTATTTTTCATTGGTGAAAGAAGTAGTAGAAGAAGTTGGACCAGATGGAGTGGTCCAAGTAGTGACAGATAATGAGGCTGCCATGAAGGCCACAGGAAAGAAACTAATGGAAATTTTTCCGCATATATATTGGACTCCTTGTGCTGCTCATTATAAAGATCTTATATTGGAGGATATAACAAAGAAGTCTTCAATCAAGGATATTCTATCACAAGCGAAGTCGATATCTAGCTTCATCTACAATTCAACTTGGTGCGTGAAATATATGAAAAGGTTCACCAACAACCGAGAGCTCTTACGGGCTGGCATCACTCGATTTGCGACAAATTTTGTGTCGTTAGAGAGCATTGTCACGCATAAGAATGCTCTGCGGGATATGTTTGAATCTCCCGAATGGAAGAAATCTAGATGGGGTAAAATGACCGATGACAATGCAAAAAAGGTTTGCGAGCTTGTACTTGCACAAACGGAGAATGCCGTTAGATTTTGGAACAAGGCAAACGAGGTTCTAAAAATAATGGAACCACTTTTAAAGGTTCTAATGCTTGTTGATGGGGATGAAAAACCGACTATGGGTTTCATCTACGAGGCAATGGAAAGAGCCAAGTTGGCTATAAGAAAGGATTGTAGGTATTACAGAACCTACTGGAAAATTATCGATGAAAGGTGGAATTTTCAACTACATCATGATCTGCATGCGTGAGTTCAACTAAAATGCAATTTTCTACAAATATTATTACTTACTATTATATCATTTTTGACTACTGGATGAAGGTTATTTTCTGAATCCACAATTTTGCTATTCAAATGACAAGATTTTTGATGACAATGAGGTGATGTCGGGGGTGAAAAAAGTCATTCAGAAAATAGAACCAAATATGGACAATGCTATTAAAACTTTGAATCAAGTAATCTTTAGCATTTAACTTTAAGATTTATATTTATATCTTTTATAAATAGTTTAACATATTGTTATAATATTTACAGTTATACATCTACAAGGATAAGCTTGATAGTTTCGGAAATAGCATAGCTGAGAATGCTATTAAACACATGAATCCAGGTAGAAAAATCAATTAATATTTAATGTTATAATAAGTTAAATGTAACAAAACCTTATAATAAATTTGAATTTTGTAGCTTAAGGGTGGATGACTTTTAGTGAAAGTGCTCCTGAACTATGTCGCATAGTTGTTCGAGTGTTGAGTCAAATTACGTCCTCCTCAAATTGTGAAAGAAATTGGAGCATGTGGAGTCAAGTTCATACCAAAGCAAGGAATCAATTGCAGTATAAGAGACTTCATTTGATAGTTTACCTCCGTTATAATATGAAATTGAAAAGGAGACATGCAAAACAAAGGAGTTAGGAGGAAATCGATTCAAGCTTCAATCCAATCAATTTGGATCATATTTTTGAGGATGATCCACTTAATGCATGGCTGGAAGAAAGAGAGCAACCTGTCTTTCAAGACGACGATTTTGAGTGGATGAACTTTGGTGATGATGAGGACAATACAATTGAGATTGATGATGATGATGATCCAGAAATAAGAGAGGGTATTTCCACCTCTAAACTATGACACCAACCGACAATCCTCCCCATCGGGTAGATCTGCATTAGCAACCCGAGTGATGATGATGATGGTGGGAGTGGATTTGAGGACGAGTATGGATATCATCGACACAAGGAGGATCAAGTGCTCTAAATGATAGTGATCTACAACAAGATGGTCACCAAAATGATGAGAGGTCGCATCGTTCTCAACCAACTCAATTGTATGAAAGACGCACATATCCGGGAAAGAGTCGTGTGGATGATGAAGGTTCGTATAAAACGCCAAACGATAACTCGGAATATTTCATGGGGAGTAATTTAGGTGATTCAAGTTACTCAAGTAACAGTGTTGGGAATAACATATTTCAAGAAACATACCCTACATCAAATTGGGAGACGCAATGGAGGTACAACCACCATTCCCATATTACCCACCCCAACCATACCATGAACAACCTCAAGCAAATTGGGAAGAAAATTGGAGATGGACCATGCCTAATTCATCTACTAATTATGAAGACGATGAGGTTGGTGCTCAATATCGTGATCACGTTCAAATCATCAACCACGGGACCATCAATTATGGAAATGTAAATTATGATCACTCCACAAACTCTAGTGATTGGAGTTAACCAAGTGAACCAACTAACACATATGAAATGGGGAACACGGCCATTGGCTCATATATTTTTGGTGAGCCGGCTAGAGATGATAATAATGAAGAACCCCATCGTCGTTCATTTTGGTGGTAATCATATCTATTAGTGTGGTGTATGATTTATTAATTTACATTAAATGACATGTAATAATTAATGATTTGTTTAATTTTTGTACTATACTACTAGCTACTTATAATAATCTGTTTTCGTTACAAAAATAAGTTACTTACATTTTATGCTTGTAACTTGCTAACTAATGGTACAAATTTTCTTAATATGTTAATCCAAAAAAATAAGTAAAAAGAGAGAAAAAAAAAATTACTCTCGAGTAGTTTAGTAAGGGAGTCCAATTTTTTCCCTCCATGGTTTCCCTCCATTTTTCCCTCCTAAAATACTAAAGCCTACCTTCTTTCACCAAAAAGCCATCCAATTTATTCTCACTCTCACTGTCCCACGTCATTACCCTCCCTAAATTTCTCAACCCCAATTCTCATCACAACAGCACTTACCCAAAGATGAAAAGAAAGGCCTGCGTGGACTTTGGAGATGCGCTCCACCACACCACCACCTACACGGCTACCCGTTGTTCTCTCTCTTGCACTCCACTTCTTCTTTCTCTTTTTCTCCCTGCTAGTGGAATTAGAAATTTGGAAGTATTGGTCTTTCCAATTTTAATATGAATTTCTATAATTTCTCTTTCTAAATTTTTTTATCCATTTTTCACTTCCCTCTTCTTACGCCATCTTTTTCTTTGATTTTCTCTTCATGCCTTAGTGGCTTTTATCTGCAAAAATAAGGAATCATCTCAACTTTCATCCTTAATAGGTAAGAGACATACACCCTTCTTTATTTAAGTATTTTATTTTTCCATAAGTTAGTTGTTATATGAATTATTAATTATTTTAATTCATTTATTAGTTAAATAATATTTAAATAATTATTTATGTGTGAGAAGTATCCCAAATAGTGTATTTCAACATAATATGGTACTATAAATGAAAAAACAAGCTTTAAAACCGACTTATGTGAATTTTTTCACAAAATTCACACCACGACGGCCGCGAAACGTTCTATTTGGCCGTTCCCGCGAAAACGCGACCGTTACCGCGATTGCGACCTCGACCGTGTTTTTTTCCGTGGTGTTTACTACTGATAAAATGCTGAAGGAAATGAATGTTAGTTCTGTCACCCTCATACCCAAGGTCAAATGCCCTACAATTGCTGCTGACTTCAGAATAATTTCATGTTGTCAGGTCATCTATAAGTGCATAACTGATCAGTGAGAAACTAAACTCTGTGTTGCCTCAATTGATTTCTAGCACTCAAGGTCATTTAGATAGTATTCCATTATCACTTGGGCATCATATAAGCGTTTTTATCATACGAGTTACCCATTTGTACAATTGTTAATAGTCAATTAGATAGTATTCCATTATCACTTGGGATCTATTCAAGACATTCATAGTGACAGATTTTATTTTAGGGGCTATATTGAAGCATAATATGTTCTCAATAGCCAACAAACTCCTAACATCAAAATCAGGTGAGAGGTTACGTCCAACTTTTCATCTCTTCTTCCATTATCATAGACCCTTATTCAGAAACAAATATTTTAGAAAGCGATTATCAATTATATGGTTAGTATTACAAATAAATTTTTTCCAGTAGGTAGGGAAATTATCAATTTGGCAAATAACAGTGAATACTGCTGCAACAATAAATTAGGAATAGAAATTGAAGCATAGCAATATATAAAAATGAAGTGAAAACCTGCCGTTTTAGAAAGCGATTGTGTTGATTAGCTTCACTCAACTTTTTAACCAGCTTTGATCTTTCAGAATCTGCAAGCAATGTCTTTAACTGCAACCAAACATAAGAGAAGTTGGAGAACAATGTTATATTGACTATTTCACAATATTGACTCTATATCACTATTTTGTTTGTCCAGTACAGGTTTCACATTGTTTGACGAGTCTGAGTTGATATGAATCAGCCACAACTATGCTCATTTCACGTCTTCCAGCCACCAAAACTCCTAAAAACTTATTTAATGCAACATATGATATTGGCGCGCATCTGGCACTGCTTTACACCAATCATTTTACAACTCTCACTTAGTAATGGACACGACAATTAGAAAGAAATAGCGAACAAAAATGATTGCAGCAAGGGTACATATGTTGGATGAAATGGGAAAGTAAATACTCCAATCTGAATATATAAGTATGCTACATGTGAAGTAGAAAGGTATTGTGTCTGGATAAACTTACATTGGACAGAAAGTCTAGACTCTAGATCAGTATACAGAAGCAATATAGTTTTTGGCCAAAAGGTCAATAGGTCAGCCATTCAACTTCTAGTTTCCAAGCAACCAAAATAAATTTTTCAGTTGTCCTAAAATTAGTTGAAGGTTCAGTCAAATTCATCCACATTAACTTTTACTCGGTATACTAGACACATTAAACTTAACGAATCCTTAACCTGCCGAAGTGGTTGCACTAGAATATTAGGTAAATTTAGTGGGACCTGGAGAGTATGACTATGAAGAGAGCTTCATTTGAGTTCTCGAAATTGAAACATAAATAAATACAGGTTTCTTATGAAAAAACCCAGATTCAGTTCAGCAGCAAAAGGACAATACACAAACCAATGGAATGAAGAACTATGGCCTTGTGCAAGTATTATGCACAAAATATAGAGCAACAAAATATAATAGAGAAAGCTTTGCTGTATTGTTCTCTAGATGTGATTGCTAAGTACAAAACAATTAAACATCATAGAGCAAGAACATATGATAGAGAATGTTTTTCAGTACTTATTCCTCATGTCCCTAAATATTTTCTGGGTTGCTAACATTCTTTTTATAGTGCGACTTCAACCTCCTTCCCCCACCCCCCCCCCCACCCCCGCCCCCAAAAAAAGTTTCTGAGGGAATTGACAGTAGAGTTTCTTCTTAGAAAGCAACAGACAAGGATTATAACACAGAATTTGCTCAAGCAAAATACAAAAGCTCAAGATACTTGATAAAAGCTCTATTAGTCACTTAACATGTCATCCTCTAGGTTGCTATGATGCAAAAATTTTCCCATATACATCATTTAGACCACTTTCTAATTTAGAGGCAGCATAGTTCCACTGTCGAATAACTGTTTTCTTACCAACAAGCTCCTTCAAATAAAAACAAAAACTTCACACAAACAAATTAAGATCATTATGACTGATAAATTTATGTCTTATTTATCCCTTCTCCAATATACACTGATAAATTTCAAGCTAACCTCATTATGACTAAGTGGCCTAGGACTTCGCTCTTCAGCTGGATCTGCAGTCTCATCATCCTGGAACTCTGAAGATCCTGAGGAAGACTGCTCTTCCAAGCCAAGTGGCGTAGAATAAGTCCGCCATGAGCTGTGTAATGGTGTATATCTCTCACTCGAAGTTCGCTGAAGACAACTTAAGTTGTGAAAACCAGCTCCTAGAGCTTTTGATGCCAGATTACAGCGAACGCGATATACATTGTTCATATTTGATTTAATTGAGCTCCAGGAAAGGCACAGCATTGGCTCATCTGGTAAACACCTGCTTTCCATTTGTGATTAAAGCTAAAAACTTTTAGATTGCAAAGAACAACAGATAAGAGACTTCAGCATCACCAAGCATCAACTTTTTCAGATATATCAAGTCTTCCCTTTTCCTATTTATTTTCCCTTATTTACTCTCTTCCAAAGTTAAGAGATGGAAACATGAATCTCCAAACAGGAAATTCAAAAATATCAAGCATGCACTTTGCCAAATTAGCCGTGATGTGCTGCTTAATTTATGATTTTGCATTTGAAGGGCCAATTGTATAATTTGGTCCATACTAGCTAATCATATAACCAGTATGAGGTGAATTTATGGCAACTTAACTTCAGACTTCATTTCAAAGTATAACAAGCTTTACTGTCAATAGCACTAGGGAAACCAAAACTAGACAATTTTTTGCAATTTTCTTACTAATAAAATAAATAAATTTCCAAATTCAATTCTCATCTTCAATTGTTTCTTAGAACAGCCAATCCAAGCATCTATTCCGGTGGAGGAGACAGAGAACCATTAATTAAAAAGAGCACTATCCATTATCTACCAATAATGATAGAAATCACTAATTTGTACCCCCGCGGTTCTTTTTTTTGTTGTTCCTACTTTGACATTTATAGTTTAAACTTTGGAAATATTGACCTACAATATATCTTGAAAAGTAAAATAATTTACTCCATCCGTCCTAGAATAGTCTGAACACTTCCCTAATGTTTGTCCCAAATTAGTTTGAAAACTTCCATTTTTGACATACTCCACTATATTAGTTATCTTACACCATTTTGGCCCACACTCTATCTTTATTATAAAAAAACCACCCAACTTTCTCTCTCATTCGATAAAAAGATACTCCAACAACTCCTATCACATCTACTTTTCAATAAAAGAATATTTGATAACCACACTATAACTTATCACCTTAAACTACGTATCCCAACCAATATTCGGATCTTCCTAGGACGGAGAAAGTATATTATAATTATTATTGACCAATTTGTCTACATATGTACTCCCCAACAATTTTTTTTATCTATAATTTATTTATATTAACATATTTAAAAGAAAATTACGGTCAAAGTTCGGTTTTTGGAGCTCGTGACAAAAAAAAAGTAGGAAGAACAAAAAGGAACACATGAAGTGCAAAAATGTTGATAACTTCCTTTGTAACCAAAGTGGCGGATCCAACGTGGGTTCGGTGGGTTCAACCGAACCCACGTGGATCCGCGAAGGAAGCTGAAATTTACGGGAAAAAACTAAAACAGTATATAAGCCAAAGCGCCCAATTAAGGCCCCGTTCTTTTGAACTTATTTTCGGTTAATTTCGGTTCGGTTAATTTAATTTCGATTAATTTGATTAATTTAATTTCGATTCGTTTAATTTATTTTTTAATTTAATTTAATTTCGGTTAATTTATATGCGGTTGGCTCGGTGGTGCCCGCGTGAAACTTAAAGCTTTATTGTGTTTTAGGTCGCGGACCGAACCACGGCTAGAGCATGTTGTATTTTTTTAGTTTTTTTTTCCCTCCCTTCGGTTTTTATTACTACAACTTTTGTTTTTATTCTTGGTTTTATTTTTCCTTTTTCTTTTGATGCTCCATTTTCCAGCTTTTCTTCTTCACAAATACTCCCCTCCCAAGTCCCACCAAGTACTAATATATTAATTGGAAAATAAATCTGATTTAATTCCCCATTTCTTCCAATTTACTTGCTTAAGCAATCAATTATTGATAGCATTAATAATTTATTAGCCAAACTATATTACAAAGACCTTATTGTTGGTGAGTCGTTAATCATTAATATCATTAATAATTTATTAGCCAAACCACTACAAGTGTTTTTAACGCCTTTAAATATAAGTATTAATAGTAAATTTTTACCGCACGCTCCGCCTGCAAATAAGACTATCTTTTGTTCTATGTTTAAATAAGTTCGAACCCACGTGGTTCAATTCATGGATCCGCCACTATTTGTAACCTTATATACGTTTGCATCAACAACAGTTTCAATACTCAACAAACATTCAAATTCAGTGCCCAAAAGACTATAGTATGAGTTTCAATTAGAATCTAAATTATACTATCAATAAAAATTGAAAACATTATTCGTAAACGAAATGCATAAACTGAAGTCTACCTAACAAGACCAATTACGTGGCACGCCATGGATTCCTGAAAGAAATTGAAATCAAAGTATGGAACAAATTAGTAAAATGGCGACCTAGAAAAATCAATTGTAATTGTAACTAGAAACGAAAAGAATGTGTTGTGTGAGTATGAGAGATATACCTGAAAATTCAGAACAGCAATGGAGGAGAGAGAAAAGCTAAAAGACAAGTGAATTGAATGAAAATGTTTGTAATCACAAATCAGAAAGTAGGAGCTATGAAGTAGGAAGAGTGAGAGTCTGAGAGATGACGAATGAAATTAGAAAGTATGAATATACGAAGAGAGAGACTGAGGGAGTGAGAAATGACGAAGCAAGAGTGGAATTCCGGTTAACCTCGTCGATAAACATAATAAAGCCGGTAAAGGCCTATTCTCTACGCCTTACTTTATCCTGTCTTCTAAACTTCACTTTTTTATTTTTTCAACTCTTCTCAGCTTTTTCAATTTTTCTTATTCTTTTTAACTAGTGTTAACAATTTATTTTTTTTATTTTTTTTTTTGAAAAATTTCAAAAAACTACCTTTTATAACATAAATTTTTCAAAAAACTACCTTATAAAAATTTTCTTTCAAACCTTATATAACATAATGTTTTCAATATACTACCATTTGACTTTTTTTGTTGACGTTAACTCTTAAATAACAGCGGCCCTAGGTGTTGTTGCCGGTGGGGCAACAAATAAAAAAAAAGAAGAACAAAAATGAAGGAGAGAGAAGCTAGCAGGAAGGGGTGCTCGTTAAGAAGAAAATAAAATGAGGGCCAGTTTGACACCCTATGTGGGTCGTCGGCGGTTCTGGGCCGTGAGATCGAGCGAATAAGTAGTATGAACCCGTCACGGGTGGCTAAAACCCTCATTTAGCAGTCAATTGGTAGTATTTTGAAAAAAATGTGTTATATAAGGTAGTTTTTTGAAAAATAATTTTTAAAAGGTAGTTTTTTGAAAAAAATTTGTTATAAAAGGTAGTTTTTTGAAATTTTTCCTTTTTTTTATTCTGGTTCACTCTAGGGTTTCTCTTTGGGAGGGTTTTTTCCCATTGTTAGGTTTTTCTTCTTTTTTGAAGGTTTTTCCTTCATTCTTTACCTCCTTTCTCTTTCTCTTTCATCTATTTTCTTCTTGGCCTCAGTTGTAAATCTTTGTAGGGGCTTCCACCGGTGTTCGTACCGGTGGTAAGCCCCAAAAACTCCTTTAATTGCTTCCAATAAGTATATCCCATCCTTAAGATGATATTTATTTTAGGGTGTTCAATTTATGTATTTGTTCGTCTGATGAAGGAGGAAGATCTAACAATCTCTATTATTTGTAAGAATCTAGAAGACCACAGAAGTATTTTCGCCCAAACGACTATGCATCAGCGGAAGTTATGCCGAATCAGAGTGAACTCACATATTGTATTGCATCGGATGAAGTTTTTTATTAAGGCTATTTTTAATCAAATCTGCGATGTATGTAGTTCTAAGGTGTTATATACTTGTGTTGGAATTTTCGATTTTTCAGGATTTGATTGTAAGTGCCGTTTGGCTATCCCTTATGAATGAAATCCTTTTTCTTCCCGTCAAAAAAAAAATAATTTTTTTTGTATTCTTTCTGAACTTTTTTTATTTCTTTAACTTTTCTTATTTTTTCTGAACTTTTCTTAACTTTCTCTTATTTTTTTCTGAAATTTTCTTACTTTTAATGAATATGAGGGATAATAAGATGAAAAGAACATACCATAAATGGCGAATTAACCCCTAGACTTTGTATTAATTGTGCAATTCAGCCTTGTAATTTTAGTCAGAGCATATTCGTCCCTTAATTATTCAGAGCATGTTTAGTTTAATATATTTGGGCTCTAAGAAACGAAATATAATACCTACTCCCTTTATTCTTGTTTGGTTCAGCCCCTGAACCTTGTTACCCTCCCTTTCCCCTTAAGTAACAAAATTTATTTGTTGGTGGTAATGGTTTCCTTTTTCTTTTCATTTCAAAATTTGAACAAAACACCTAATAAGGGTAACAAGTTCTATTACCATTTCACTCCTCTATTACATTCCATTACATTTTCTATTGCATGACTTGAATCAAACTTGCTCTTAATATATGACTCGTTTTGTAAATAACTATCCAATACTTCCTCAGTTTCTTTTATATTTGCAACGTTTCTTATTCTAGGAAGTGTTCTATTACTTGCAACGTTTATAATTTTTAGCAATATAATATCTTTTTCTCTCTCCTAGCTTATGAGGTTTTTTTATCTATCTCTCTCCTCTCCTGAGTCCTTGTGCACATTTCAAGCGCTGCATGTAATACTCCATATTTTGGGAGTTATTCTTTTATAAATAAGGAAATATAAAGAATAAAGTTGAAAGTATTTTTATAATTATATTATAATTCGGTTTTGTTTTGTTTTCCAAATAAATAAAATAAGAAATAAGAATTTGATTTGGAAAACAAGTCCTATTAAACATAGGTTTCACATGCTATAAATAAGAGAAGAAAGAAAAAATAAAAATAAAAATAAAAAAAACCCTAACTTTAACCGGCCGTTTTTTCCCCCCAAAGGTTTTCTCTCTCCTCCTCTTTCTTCTCCCTCCTCGTCACTTTTCTTCCTCCGTTCTTGTGCTGCTCCTCTTCTACCCTCCCCTTTGTCTTCGTCGACCATCAAGGGTGTGCGAGAGTCGAGTGCGTGCGGAGCGAGTCGAGTGTGTGGGCTCTGTGTGTGTGCGAGTCGAGGGTGTTGTGCAAGGCTCGCGTTGTGCGGCGCGAGTCTTTGGACGAGGCCGAGAGGTGCGCGCGAGTGCGGTGCGTCGTGTGTGAGGCTTCGAGTGTGTGCGAGAGCGAGCAGGCTTGTGCGTCTTTGGGGTTGCGAAGCGCGAGCGCCGTGTGCATCGGTGTGTGCGAGGTGGTGCGGTGTGCGAGCCGTGCGAGTGCGTCGAGGCTCGTGGTGTATGCGGTGCGTTGTGTGTCGTGCGTGCGGGTGGTGTGCTGTGGTGAGTGGCTGGTGTTGCTGTCGAAATTCCGTCGCCGGTGGTTGTCGCTGGCAAGTCACTTCGGTATACATAAAAGAAAATTCTTTTTTTTTACTTTAGTTAAATTGTAAAATCCGATTTTTGGTAATTCGTATATATATATCTTGGATTAAGTTGTATTATAAGTAAAGTATAGAATTATTAAAAGAAATCAGATTTATAATTATGTTGTAGTTCTTATGATAATTCTATTTCTCAAATCTGATTTTTATAATACTTGTGTATAAAATGGGTTTAAGTTGGTTTTGTAAATACAGTATATTAAAGTTAACAAAAATCAGTTACAAGCATACTATTAAGTCCTAATTATGTTGGTTTCAATAAAGTTTATGAAAAGAAAGTAAGCAACGAGTTTGATTATTTTAATCTTCAAAACATCATGTTTTACATAGTAGATAAGCTGATTTTTCTATTTAATAATATCAAGGACTTAGCACTGAAATACTTTTATTATTCGATTAGGTCCCAATTTCATAAGCGGAACGTTTTAAGTAGTCAGTGAAAATTCTCCGTTACAAGGTACGTACGTGTACTAGTTCAGTTCGATATATTAGTATCATGTTTAGGTTATGATTGTTATATTGGAACCTAGAATCATGATAGGGAACTGTTTGTTGATTATAGTTGATGAGATTGTTTGGTAACATGAAATCAATTAGAAATCTCGTATGTATTTCCTTGTTGTATGACTTGTGAATTGGAATGCATTATTGTTGGTATGCGTAATTCTATCGTATCACAAGCATGAAATGAGAGTTGGATTGGAATCCTATGATTTATTGTTGTAGCAAGGATGTTATGAGAAGTTGCTTAAACTAAAGAATTGAGCAATGTACCTAAGAAGGAAAATTAAATGATTATATGCATAATGTTGTATGAATGAATATCACTAAGAAGGATCTTTGGCGATAAACTTGTAGATGGAATCCCTACAAGTATGAACAATGGGGGGGAGTGTGGGACTTGCTCTACACTCCTACGCGAGCCTATTGTGACGACGGTAGTGCCCTTATAAATTTTGATAACTCAAGTAGGCGGAAGGTTCCGTACGATCTTGGGGGTATGCATACTAAGGTGATGGATGTGGAACGGAACGAAACCGTATTTACATTTCATCTAATAGACCAAGTGTCTATTAAGGATTAAGTAGCCCGTATGATTCTAGAAAGATGACGGTGCCCGTTCGATGCCAAATAAACTGTAAAAACATAATTTAATGTTTTGTAGTATCATGTTTAGGAAGCTGTTATTACTATTCTAATTATGCTTAGTGTTTTATTTAACGATTGTGTACGTACTCGGCATAGGCGATTGTTTGTTGTTTGTGTTTGTTTGTTGACTCGTGATGAACCATTGATTATTCAATGGGGAGCAAGATTAGGTTTGCTGGTGTTGCTGCATGAGAAAGGGCATACGGGGAATATTCTTTAGTTTATAAACTTTTAAATGTTTTGTTGAACTTATAGAATTATTATAATCTACTTAGTTAATGGTTTGAATAAAAGGGGTCAATGATGATTCCCGAGTTGTAGTTTAAAGTAAACATTATATTTCCGCTGCAATGTAGTTTCCCTAATAAGTTGTTAACGTTTTAATTTCAATAAGCCTTGCGTTTCACCGCGGCGGTAACACTCTCAAAGTCGATGCAACGTAGTTTAGACGTGTATGGATTTTGGGGTGTTACAAAACCGGTCATCGAGCCAAAAGTTCCTATTTTCAAAGATGTTTCAAACGAATTTTAAAATGGGTAGTATGGGATAAGAGCATATAGATTACTTTTGCATGCATTAAATCATAGGAATGATTTTATTTGTAATGCCTTTCTTGCCTTACTTGTCTAATATGTTTATAGGAAGTATGCAAATACTGTGGAATGAATCAGATGTTCTGATTATATGAAATGTTGTGTTGGTTACTTGATTGAATTTGTAAAATGTTCTTTGAAATCTTCGAAGTATGAATAGATTATGAGGATGTACAAGGATAGGTACATAGATAGTGTTATTTTTTTAGGAGCACTATGTTAACTTCGAATTGTTCTAAAAAATGTTGCAAAAAGGTGTTGAACTAAAACCTTATTTCGAATATTTTAGGAAAGAACCGTTTAATTGTTGAAAATATTTTCGAACGTGCTTAAGGAGTTCTAAAAATCTAAAATAATCGTTTTTACCTCTTATATGTATATATATAATGTATACCTAAAAACCTTTACTTCACAAATACTTAGACTATATTCTTTCTTTTAATTCACAGATGGTTTACGACATAGGTCCTAAGGAATACCTGATGAAACACCGAATAGCGGAAGATTGGGACATCTGGGCCTATAAAATGAAAGTTGTTATGAAATATAGGACTTTACAGGAAGATACTAGACTAAGGGCTGAAATGGAGAAAATATACTTTATCTTTGCCGATGCGTGATAGCGATTTTAAACAAGTTATAAAACCCTATTCTTGCAAGTGTACAAGACTTAATAGTAAGTGATAAATACTAGGGTATCGTATCCACATGGAACAATGTGATTAAAATTAAATCTAATGTCTACTAATTTTATCCTAAATATAAATATAATGATTTGATTTTGAACTAATTAAAGTAAACTAAAATATAGAACAACTAAATAAACTTGGTAATAAAAAGTGAATCGGATAACAGACAGTAATACGGAATCTAGGACAATCGAATCCACCACTAATAATATAAATAATAGATTAATTGAAATGAGAATTAATAGGTTTATCAAGTTTCCTAAACTACAAGCCGGAATACTCAAAGAAATAATATTGTGATCAATTAGGTGACATAACTTATCTAACCAAAGCATAAATTATTCAACTTTTAACCACAAATCATAAAACACCATTGCATAACATCACACTTTGAACTACAAGAACAAAGTATGTAAATTTAATAACAATAAAAACCAATAATTAATTCTACAAGAATAATCATCAATTATATTGCAAACAATAATTAACCCAATAATAATCTCAATAGTTATGCAATCATAAACCAAAAATTAATTCTCAAACACAATTAAAATATCAATTCATACTAAAAGGGTTTCATCTAAGTCCTAGAAAAAGAAATTAGCTACTCATAATTGAAGAGAACATCACCCAATTATAAGAAACCATGGCCGAAAATTCTGATTGAAGGCTTCTCGTTTGCTGCGAACTACTTCGTCTCGTCTCCTTCCTTCCGTACTGTTGCTGCTGCCTGTCTTCTGTCGAACTACGTCTGCTCTCTGGTTCTTCGTCCCCCTGCTTCGTCGCTGCTGCGTTGCTTTTATCCTCCAGCCAAAACCCTTGCTGCAGCGTGTGATGTCCCAGCCAAAAGGCCCAAAAGTTTTCCTTTGTTACTTCCTCTAATACCCCACGTGGGTTTTCTTTAATCCAAGCCCACTCATCTTCTTTCATTAAACTAAAACAAGATGTTGTCTTACTCGTGTGCTACTGTCACCATTTGGATTTGCTTTATTCTTGAAGTGCAACATAATATATGGGCTTGTTTTATTTTGTCATCTTTGCTTTTCCATATATGATAATGGGATTTTTAATCCCATGTTATGACCTCTTTTCTTTTCTACCTAACCTGCACACCATCAAGTTTAAGCTAGTATAATAGCCCTGGCATAAAACAATATATATCCATACCAACCTATATTAAGAAAACCAATATTACATATTATTCCAAATTCCAACACAACACTATAAAAGGAATAATTAACTACTAGCATTGTTTTGGACTTAACAAATGGATATATGAACATAAAAATATATAATATATGACAGTTATCAACTCCCCCACACTTAACCTTTGCTAGTCCTCGAGCAAAGAAAATATCATCCAACACTAAAATAAAATAAAAACTAAACTACTAAATCAATAAAACCTAACTCACTGTCGTTGGAATCACGATTGCACTTAGCATGTGCAACAAGCCCTTTAAACCCCTAGGCTACCCTAGTGGACAAGTATGGTCTCGTGAGGATTTTCAGATGGCATACCCACAAAGCCTTATTAACAAAGATTTCCAAACCAATTGACAAATAGTGTAATTATAGACATTAAAACTCGTATCATTTCAAAAATATTTAACAATTAACAAGCATGAATATATAATGACATTAACAAAGAATCTAGCACCCTCAATGACCAAGCAATCTTACCACTTCCTTTCCCCAAGTTTGACTCGACCTTTCGTGGCAACCTCACTTTAGTCATGAGCACTCAACACTCTCAAATGATAATAATATAACAATGATGGGTCTCTCTTTACTCGACTCAACTTGATTACCCGCTCTATAATGCATGAATTGCATCTCACCCTCCATCGATATAAACTTAATCACATGTTTTAAATCATGAGGTCTTTATGAAAGGGTTGTAACGGGGCTAAGGTTGATTAAGGTGGGAAATTATTTAGGATGTGGTGGTATAGAGAGCCAAGCTAAATGGAGCAAAAATACATGACCTATGATATTTACGTCACAACAAACTCCAATTATCCATAGAACACTATACTCCGATGCCTTTATTTATGCATTTCCTTCACTTTTTTCCATAACCATTTCAACAATGAAACAATAACATTTTTCTATATATTTGTACTTCATAAGACTATTGTTGTCTTTTGATCTTCATACTCTTTTTCTTTTTTTTTCACCTTTTGATTTTCATAAATACTTTTTTTTTTCCCTGTAATACATACTTATAACTCTAACATTAATAATAACTCCATTTAGCTAGACTTAAGGTAACATCTCGTAGGAGGCCACAAGCTTGTAATGTATGGTTAGCAAAAAAAAAAGGATATTAAGGCTCAATAAGGCTATCAAAGTCGGTATTTGTAGAGATATATCTTATAAACTCTGGAAGCTCTAATATGAAAAGAATGTCTCAATCATATTTTAAACATGGATAAGTGACGATTTTGGGGAGAATTAATGCAAACTCAAGATATAAGTAAACAAGGAGGAGATAAATCACACATGAAAGAGAAAATCGACCGAAAGATTTTCGGTCTTAAATGGTAGACGGCTCAAAATTTCCTCACTAGGTTCAAATGTCACCACTAAAGGTCTCATCTCCCTTGGGGAAAACAACACTATCGTACCACAAACCATGTCAAAGAGGGATTTATGCCTTCTTACATGTCATTTATAATAAATCCAACGCGAGTTAACTAATGACAAAACAAGAAAATTTTTTTTTTTTTTTTTATGAATACACATATTTTTGCCAATTAGTTTGGGAATCAAACTAAACTTGATTTTGTAACAAACTTCACACAAAAATTTTGGCAGCATGTCCCCATAAATAGGACAAAAGGCAATATGTGCCACTTATTTAAACCTGTAATTCACTCAAATAACACTTTCTAGCATCAAAAATAACCACAAAACACACTACACATCACCAAACCATCTGAATATGCCAGCTGCATCCATTCTCCCCCCACACTTAATTTTTGCAATGTCCTCAATGCAAGAATAATAAAAAAAAGAAGAGAAAGGAACAACACAACCTGGTGGATGGTGGATGTATGTTTTGTGAATGTAGTAGGCAGTAGCAAGATCCTGCAAAACACAATAATTCTAGACTAGCCAAGTGTTAGGAATTTAGAAACATAAATCTAATTACTTAAAAAAATCCTACATGAAAAGTAATAAAAGTAAAATAGAATCCTGGGTTGCCTCCCAGTTAGCGCTAAGTTTAAGTCTTCAGCCAGACGTAACCATATGCATCAATCAATGTAAATAGGGTCTACCAGGTTAATGGACTCAATAAGACCTTCCTCAACGTCATGAGACACGACATGTTTCAATCGTTGTCCATTTACCATAAGAAGACGTCCATCTCGTGGGTCCGAAATACGTATAGCACCCGAAGGAAAAACACTCGCTCAACAACAAAAGGACCATCCCACCTAGAACGTAATTTGCCAGGATAAAATTTGAGCTTAGAATTATAAAGCCAAACTTGCTGATTAGGTTCAAAAGATTTTCTAGCAATATGTTTATCATGAAAAGCTTTAGTTTTAGCCTTGTATATCTTAGCATTCTCATAAGCATCATTACGTAATTCATCTAATTCATTCAATTGAAGACGACGGTTAGAACCAGCTTGTTTCATATCAAAATTAAAAGCTTTAGTAGCCCAAAAAGCCCTATGTGCTAACTCAACGGGAAGATGACATGCTTTTCCAAAAAATAGTCTATATGGTGACATTCCTATTGGGGTCTTAAATGCAGTACAATAAGCCCAAAGTGCATCATTTAACCTTAAAGACCAATCTTTTCTATCAGGTTGAACTGTTTTCTCCAAAATAGATTTTATTTCACGATTGGACACCTCTACTTGACCACTAGTTTGAGGGTGATAAGGAGTAGCTACTTTATGGGTGACATTATACTTTTTAAGCAATGACTCAAAAGAACGATGAAGAAAATGGCTGCCCCCATCACTAATGAGTGCTCTAGGTACCCCAAATCGACAGAATATATGATCTTTAACAAATTCCATAACTACTTTATGATCATTAGTCCTAGTGGCTTTGGCTTCAACCCATTTAGATACGTAATCAACAGCAACTAATATGTATAAAAAGCCAAAAGATGGTGTAAAAGGGCCCATAAAATCTATACCACATACATCAAAAATCTCAACAATCAAAATAGGAGTGAGAGGCATCATGTTACGACGAGATATAGCACCTGTTTTCTGACATCTATCACAAGCTAGACAAAATTAATGTGCATCTTTAAATAACATGGGCCAATAAAATCCACTTTGGAGTACTTTAGCAGCTGTTCTCTTACCTCCAAAGTGTCCACCACAAGAATAAGAATGACAAAATGATAGAATATCATGATATTCAGATTCAGGTACACATCTTCTAATTACTTGGTCTGAACAATGCTTAAACAAATAAGGATCTTCCCAATAATAATGTTTAACCTGTGAAAAGAACCTGTCTTTCTCTTGTTTTGACCACTGTGACGGTATCTGACCAGAAGCAAGATAGTTAACAAAATGCACAAACCAAGGAGGACGTGTATGTGAAACTACAAACAATTGTTCATCAGGAAACTTGTCATGCACTGCTACATCATTAGTATGTTCAAGAATAAGCCTAGATAGATGATCAACGACTGAATTTTCAAATCCCATTTTATCTTTAATTTCAATATCAAATTCTTGTAACAGGAGAATCCACCTAATTAGTCTAGGCTTTGACTCTTTCTTAGACAATAAGTATCTTAAAGCTACATGATCAGAATATATTATGACTTTCGAGCATAGAAGATATGAGCGGAACTTATCAAGTGCAAACACAATAGCTAGTAACTCTTTTTCAGTGGTAGAGTAATTTTTCTGAGCATCCGTAAGAGTTCGACTAGCATAATAAATTACATGAGTTGCTCTATTTACCTTTTGACCAAGTACTGCACCAACACCGTAGTCAGATGCATCACACATAATTTCAAAAGGCAAGGAAAAATTAGGGGGCTGCACTATAGGTGCTGACACAAGCAACAATTTTATCTTTTCAAAAGACTCAACACATGATTGATCGAAAACAAAGGTGGTATCTTTAGCAAGAAGATTGGTGAGGGGCCTAACAAGCTTACTGAAGTCTTTAATGAATCTCCTATAAAAACCTGCATGGCCTAGAAAGGATCTAACATGCTTAACAGAAGTAGGAATAGGAAGATTAGAGATGATATCAACTTTAGCTTTATCGACTTCAATACCTTTCTTGGAAATCCTATGACCCAAAACAATACCTTCCTTGACCATAAAATGGCTCTTTTCCCAACTCAGAATAAGATTTACTTCTTCACATCTCTTTAAAACAGCAGTCAAGTTACCTAAACACTCATCAAATGAAGACCCAAAAATAGAGAAATCATCCATAAACACCTCTAAAAATTTGTCAACCATATCACAAAAGATCGACATCATACATCTTTGAAAAGTAGAAGGTGCATTACATAACCCAAAAGGCATCCTTCTAAATGCAAAAGTACTGCGGGACATGTAAAAGTAGTTTTCTCTTGATCTTCGGGATAAATAGCCAATTGATTATAACCGGAATAGCCATCAAGAAAGCAATAGTAACTTTGACCACCTAACTTTTCTAAGATTTGATCAATAAAAGGTAAAAGGAAATGATCTTTCCTAGTCACGGAATTAAGCTTCCTATAATCAATACAAACTCGCCAACTTGTGGTTTCCCTGGTAGGAACAAGCTTTCCTTCACTATTTTTCACAACTGTAATACCAGACTTTTTAGGAACAACTTGCACATGACTAACCCACTGACTGTCAAAAATAGCGTATATGATACCAGCATCTAAAAGTTTCACGACCTCTTTCATGACTACTTCTTTCATGTGTGGGTTTAACCTTCGTTGCATCTCTCTAGTAGGTTTAGCATTTGCTTCTAAAAAGATCTTATGCATACAAATAGAAGGACTAATTCCTCTTAAATCTGCTACAGACCATCCTATAACTCTCTTATGCTCTGCTAAAACCTTAATCAGCGCTGATTCCTGCTCATTAGATAATTCAGATGAAATTATAACTGGTAAAGTCTCATTAGATCTTAGATATGCATACTTGAGTGTTGATGGAAGAGGTTTTAACTCAAGTTTAGGTGGAGAAACTATAGATGATGGGGCTGGAGACTCGGAGAGGGGTGGTAAAGGCTCATTTCTAGACACCCAAGAAGAAGTTTCTAAAATAGAAGTTTGATCAAGAATGGTAAGTCTCAATGTTTTCATGTGCAATACTAGTTTCTAGAGCATCTTTAGATATGAGTGCAGGTAAAGCCTCCTCAACTAACTCATCAATCAAATCAACAAAGAAACATTTAGATTCATTTTCAAATGTAGGTTGAGAAGAAGCTCTAAAAATATTCAGTTTAATTCTCATATTTAAAACAGAAACCACCATCTCTCTAGAGCGACAATTTATAGTAGCATCAACAAGGGCTAAGAAAGGACGCCCAAGAATTAAAGGAATATTTTTTAGAAGGGTTCCCAGACTCCATATCTAATACTACTAAGTCTACAGGAAAGAAACCTTTGTCAATTTTAACTAGAACATCATCAATCCTACCTCGAGGAACTCTAACAGACCTATCAGCTAATTGTAAGGTACAATTAGAAGGTTGTAGCTCACCTAAGCCTAGTTGCTCATACACAGAATAAGGGATTAGATTAACACTTGAACCTAAATCTAAAAGTGCCTTTTCAATTTTATGATCACCAATATAACAAGAAATAGTAGGGACACCAGGATCTTTAAACTTAGGTGTGTTGTTAAACTGCAAAATAGAGCTTACTTGTTCACTTAGGATAACTTTTTTAGAACAATGTGCCTTCGATTTTCTTTTAAAAGTGCACATATCTTTAAGGAATTTAGCATAGGCAGGAATTTGGTTTATTGCATCCAAGAGAGGAAGATTCATTTTAACTTGTTTGAAAGTCTCTAAAATATCTTCTTTTTGCTTATTCTTACCATAAGGTGAAGGTGCATCTAATGCTTGAGGGTAAGGAACTCTAGGTTCGTAAGGAATAGAATGTGAAGATTTAGAAACAGTAGGGGAAATGGAGTTATCATTTCCTTTTTTTCAGTTTCAATTTCCTTGGTTTCCAACTCATCAGATTTATCATGCTTTTTCTTTTCCTCTACTAAGTTATCTACATCTCTGCCATTTCTAAGAGTCATAACAGCCTTAATTTGTTCATAATTATGGTTCTTAGGATTTTCAACTGAATTACTAGGTAACTCGCCATCGTCTCTTTTACTCATTGTATTAGCTAGTTGGCCTATTTGCGTTTCAAGCTTAGCTATAGACTGAGTATGAGAATCAACTATATGCATCTTATTTTCCAAAGCTTTAATAGAAGAAGTAATAGTACCTAATGTAGAAGTTACAGTCCCCAATGAAGACATGATTTTTTCATGTGTAGCAGGTACAATAGGTGTGGCATACCTTTGAGCTTGAAAACCAGGAGGAATGTTACTCATACTAGGTTGATTAACTTGAGTAGCTCGCTGCCCTTGTTATACCTCACCAGAATTTTGCTTCCAGGAGAAGTTCGGATGATTTCTCCAACCCTGATTGTACATATTTGAATATGGATTATTGTGTGGAGGGTATCCTTGTAATGCATTCACCTGTTCATGTGATACTTCAGAGTATATAGTAGAACAATTGTGAGACAAATGATTAGGATTCGCACATATTGAACATACATCATGAGAAGTAGTGGAGTTCATATTCATGTTATTAATAGCCATTAATTGATCCAACTTTTTAGTGAGAACCTCTACTTTGCTTGACAAATCAGGAGAATGAGAGATTTCATAAATACCACCTTTACTTCCCAATGATCTAGAAATTCCCATACGTGAAGAATTAGCATGTTGTAAAGAATTATCACTCAAATGCTCAAATAATTCCCATGCTTCATTAGGAGTTTTTATGAAAAAGGTACCACCACAAGAAGCATCGATCATTTGTTGATTACGCTCATCTAAACCAGAATAAAAACTTTGCACTTGTTGCCATTTAGGGACTTCATGGTGTGGACAACTACGTAAAAGATCCCTAAATCTCTCCAACACTCATGGAATTGCTCACTAGGTAATTGAGAAAAAGTTGTAATTTCGTGTTTAATCTTGGTTAATTTACCAATTGGGAAATATTTTTTTAGAAATTGAGTAACAAGATTTTGCCAATTAGTAATGTTTTCTTTTGTGTCCACCAATGTTTCGCTTTATCTTTTAGTGAGAAAGGAAAAAGTAAGAAATAAATTTCTTCATTTGGCACATCAGGTTGATTAAAAGTTGAACATACCTCTAGAAATTCATCAATATGCTTATATGGATTTTCAGATTCAAGACCATAAAAAGAAGGAAGCAATTGAATATTCTGAGGTTTAATTTCAAATTTTCTAGTTATAGTGGGAATTCGACTACCTACTTGGAGAAGTGTAGGTACCGGGATTGAAATACTCACTAAGTTGTCTAGGTTACCGGGTCACCCATTGAATTAGATTCAGTCTCACTCTATGAAACAGAGTTATTAACTTGACGTAAAGCCCTTAATTCTCCAAGTGTGTGTTCAATTTCAGGATTATGGGGATTTAAATCAAAAGATAATGACCTACGACCTAACATTAACTAGAAAAACAAAAACAAACACAAAAATAGAAGTATAAAGTGGAAAGAAAGCACCTTATCTTTGAGATTTAATTCGACAACTTCTCTCCAACCTTCAATACTTGTAACAAGCGAAAATATCAAAGAAACTAATAAAGAAAAGCAAATAAGAAAAATAGAAATTTAATATTATAATAAGAAATAAACTAGCCAACACTAAATTAAATTAACCAAACACCGTTCCCCGGCAACGGCACCAAAAACTTGATAGCGATTTTAAACAAGTTATAAAACCCTATTCTTGCAAGTGTACAAGACTTAATAGTAAGTGATAAATACTAGGGTATCGTATCCACAGGGAACAGTTGATTAAAATTAAATCTAATGTCTACTAATTTTATCCTAAATATAAATATAATGATTTGATTTTGAACTAATTAAAGTAAACTAAAATATAGAACAACTAAATAAACTTGGTAATAAAAAGTGAATCGGATAACAGGACGATTAAATACGGAATCTAGGACAATCGAATCCACCACTAATAATATAAATAATAGATTAATTGAAATGAGAATTAATAGGTTTATCAAGTTTCCTAAACTACAAGCCGGAATACTCAAAGAAATAATATTGTGATCAATTAGGTGACATAACTTATCTAACCAAAGCATAAATTATTCAACTTTTAACCACAAATCATAAAACACCATTGCATAACATCACACTTTGAACTACAAGAACAAAGTATGTAAATTTAATAACAATAAAAACCAATAATTAATTCTACAAGAATAATCATCAATTATATTGCAAACAATAATTAACCCAATAATAATCTCAATAGTTATGCAATCATAAACCAAAAATTAATTCTCAAACACAATTAAAATATCAATTCATACTAAAAGGGTTTCATCTAAGTCCTAGAAAAAGAAATTAGCTACTCATAATTGAAGAGAACATCACCCAATTATAAGAAACCATGGCCGAAAATTCGATTGAAGGCTTCTCGTTTGCTGCGAACTACTTCGTCTCGTCTCCTTCCTTCCGTATTCGTTGCTGCCGCCCGTCTTCCGTCGAACTACGTCGCTCTCTCGGTTCTTCGTCCCCGCTTCGCCGGCTGCTGCGTTGCTTTTATCCTCCGGCCAAAACCCTTCTTTGCGGCGTGTGATGTCCCAAACCAAAAGGCCCAAAAGTTTTCCTTTGTTACTTCCTCTAATACCCCACGTGGGTTTTCTTTAATCCAAGCCCACTCATCTTCTTTCATTAAACTAAAACAAGATGTTGTCTTACTCGTGTGCTACTGTCACCATTTGGATTTGCTTTATTCTTGAAGTGCAACATAATATATGGGCTTGTTTTATTTTGTCATCTTTGCTTTTCCATATATGATAATGGGATTTTTAATCCCATGTTATGACCTCTTTTCTTTTCTACCTAACCTGCACACCATCAAGTTTAAGCTAGTATAATAACCCTGGCATAAAACAATATATATCCATACCAACCTATATTAAGAAGACCAATATTACATATTATTCCAAATTCCAACACAACACTATAAAAGGGTGAATAATTAACTACTAGCATTGTTTTGGACTTAACAAATGAATATATAACTAGGATTAGAATATTATTTTATTCATTTATTTCAGTTTTAATAAGGCTTGCATGCCAAGTAGCAAATTAGCATCCTTTTTATTCCTTTATTTATTCATGTTATGTTCTCTTTGGAAATAATAAATTTTCCCCTTTTCAATAATAATACAATATTTTATTTCTTTTATTATTTGATGTAACGTCTTATTTGAGATGTTTATATTGCAAGTCAATAGAGACTTAATGATTGTTCGCAATAAAAACGTGTTATATAAACGTGCCAATGTATAGTAGTTAAATAAATAAACGACTATGTGCATGTCGCTGAAAAAGCCGTTGTGTCATTTTTCAGCGCAGAATGGATCGTCAGGGCGGTACGCCTGATCCTTCTCTGAATGTCGAACAATCGATTCGTGATCTAGTGCAGATCACAGCTAACCTAGCCCAAGGACATAACCGAGATGGGGATGTCTGAAAAGGTTGCCCGTAGGAACCCACCTGTACTGAATGGGAAAGGGGGGCCAGAAGAATTGGAAAACTGGGTTGGGGAGTTTGATAAGCTTTTCTTTACCCTCACCTGTCCAGATGACATGACCGTACCCTTAGCAAGCTATTACCTACAGGGGGATGCCCACTTTTGGTGTACTCAAGCTAAGGACAACCTGCTCAAACAACCTGACTTTGGGTGGGAAACCTTCAAGAAAGCCCTGAGGGATAAGTATTACCCACCATACCTCAAAAAGCAGAAAGCTCAAGAGTTTATGATGCTAGAACAAGGGAACCTGTCTGTTGAGGAGTATTACCGCAAATTCATTGAGTTGATGAGATTTGCTCCTGAAATTGCCCCTACCGAGGAAGCTAAGGCCTCACGTTTTGAATTAGGGCTCACCCTTGACTCGCATGGGAGACCGGGGGGGATACTTTCACCTCGTTGGACCATGTTTTTGGCAAAGCTGGCCACCTATATGCAATAAGGAAAAGAGAGGAAGGAGGTAAACAAGGTGAGAAACGAAAGGAGAATCCAAACCCCGAGGTTCAAAGATTTGAAAAGAAACACCATGGGAACCATAACAACCAGACCTCCCAAAGAAACTTCGATAAGGGACCCAACAACGATAACAATAACCACAACAATAACACCAACAACCGCGGACTGAGCGTGTGTACGGAGTGTAGGAAGTGCCCAAACAACCATCCCGGGAAAGATTGCGAGGGTAATAAGGTGGAGTGTCGTGAATGTGGGAAAATGGGGCATAGAGCGTACGAGTGCTATTCGAAGAATAAGGTTAACCCCAACGGTCAAAAGAAAGGGAACTATGGAGACAAGCCTATGAATGGGAATGGGAATGGGAATGGTGGCAATGCATTCAATGGGCCAATGAACTCTAATTACTCCAAACCACCAATCAATGCAAATAATCGGGCACCAAATGGGAACCATGTGACCAACAACAATGATAATAAGGGCAAAGGGAAGTCGTATATGATGATGACGGTTAGCGAAGAGGAAGCTCGTAGAGATGTTGTCACCTGGTATTTTCTCTATAAACTCAATTCTGTTAAAGTATTGTTCGATTCCGGGAGCATCTTTGTCTTTTATTGCCCATACAACCGTTAGAACTCTAGCCTTTGGTTGAGTTCGAGTCAATTTCTATGCCTATAGTTATTCAGTCTCGGGATACCGTTAATTGTTCCAAGAAATTCCTTAATGTCTCACTTTGAAAATAGGGGAGGGTTTCTTTCCTTCCTTCCGATCTAATAGAGTTTAACTTATCGAACCTAGACGTCATTTTGGGGATGGATTGGCTTGGGAAGTACAAGACTAAGATAGACTCGTGATGCACGAAAGTGGAACGAGAGATCCTTCGGGAAAAAGGGTGTCATATAGGAAAATACCTCGAGAACTAGGGATTAAAGTAATCAATGCCTTGCAACTTAAGAGTTATATAGACAAAGGGTGGCCTCTATTTATGTGTTTTGTGAGAAGGGTTGAGGGTGATCCATTGAGACCTGAGGATGTGCCTATAGTCAGAGAGTTCCAGGATGTTGTTCCTGAAGAAATACCTGGTATGCCTCCAAGAGATGTTTATGCATAATTTTCATAAATAATTCCACAACTCTTTTTAAATAAAATGAGCAACCAATGTTACAAATGTTGCATGTTGGGCCCAAAAGTATATCATAGTATATGAATCAAATGATCCAATCTCAATTAAGAGGAAAAATTACAAATCTAACTAAGTTAAATTGTATGATGATCCATCTTACATTTTAAATTTGTTCTCCATATTCAAATGGATTAATCATATTTTTTGACATAATTAGATTGGTAATTATGATCTCCGAATTGATTTTAGGCCGTTTCACGTGTCTCGCTTTAAATGGCCAAATTTCAATTAGCGAAACACAATCTCCAAATTTGATCTCATATTGATCATTTCTCTTTAAATGACTTAATAATCTTCAATCAAGATTATTTCTCAAAAGCCTTCAAATTAGGAAGCAAACTTCTAAGACCCCCATAAAAATCATAAGTGTGATCACTAATTAAGGTGGTTATTTCAATCATCGATTAACCGCTAATTAGAGCGGTTAACTCAAACTCTTCATTTAATCACTAATTAGAGTGATTATCTTAAACCTTGGTTAATAACTAATTAAGGTGATTAATTTAAACCTTTCCATTTAATCACTAATTAGGGTGATTACTTCCTAACCTTCATTTTAATCGCTAATTAAGGTGATCAATTTAACCTTTCATTATATTTAATCACTAATTAGAGTGATTATCTTAGCCTTAATGATCGTTAATTAGGACGATTATTTTCTCATTTAGTCACTAATTAGAGTGATTATCTTAAGCCTTAATGATCGTTAATTAGGACGATTATTTTTCCTATTTAATCACTAATTAGGGTGATTAGCTTAAAACCTTGAATAATCACTAATTAGAGTGATTACTTCTTTCCTTCTTTACTAATCACTAATTAAGGTGGTTATCTTAATCCTTCATATTTAATCACTAATTAAGGTGATTATCTTAACCCTATTTCAATCACTAATTGGAGTGATTACCTTTTTTTCCAATAGATTTGTTTTATTCTAAAGGTGAGTTATTCATAATCTATTTCCTTTTCTTCCCCAATGGAATTGGCCATTTAGGGTGAGACACCAGATCGAACTACGATGGTTTTGAACTATGAGTAGGGGTGTAACTGGATTGGACTGGATTGGACTTTGCCAAATCCAAATCCAGTCCAAAGTTTTTTGGACTCGAGAAATTGAGTCCAAGTCCGATCCAAATATTTTCTGAGTCCAGTCCAGTCCAGTCCGATAATTTTTTCTTGAGTCCAAATCCAGTCCAGTCCAATTATTATATTATTTTTTTCCACCGATTTAGATTTAATGATTCACAATGTTTTCTCATAATGGAATTTGAAAATTTAAGCTCATTATATTCATTCCATAAAATAAGTCACATACATCTTTTATATTATATATATAAATATTAAATATATATACATTATATATATATAAATATTATATATATATATATATATATATATATTATATATATAAATATTTTTGGACTGGACTGGACTTATTGGACTCCAAAGGGATGAGTCCAAATCCAATCCGGAAATATTTGGACTCGAAAATTTGAGTCCGAGTCCGTCAAAAATTTTCAATCCGGTCCGGTCCCGACAAGTTTGGGTGGATCGGATTGGACTCTCGGGACTTTTCGCGATCCGCTTACACCCCTATCTATGAGTGGATTCCAATCCCGCAATGATTGGTACGTAGTGCAACTTCGGTCTTTCAAACCTACCATGTACAAATGATATATTGGTCCTTAAAAAAAATGGTTGATGTGTATATGTGCAAACTATGTGATTTTCTTTCTTTTTAATAGCCATGATTACCTTAAAATGGAAAATAACGCATTTAGTAAGAGCCCGTTCTGTAGAACGAAAGAGGAGACGAGTTCCAGACGTTCACACCTCTTAACCTAAACCCCGAACCCTATCTCATGGTATGAAAGACCAATTTTCAAAACGCCTTATCCATATGAAGTCATCATCGTTTTAAATGATATTTCTTGAAATTGATTCTAAAATGATTTATTAAATAAATATGTCCCTATTCAGACATTAATAGGGTGGCGACTTCAAAGTTTTCTAAAACTCATAGTCCAATGAGAGACTTTCGTGGGATTCTGACCGTTAATTAAGACAGTCAAAAATCGGATACCACAGGTGATAAAAAATAATGCATAGAACAGTCAGGCAAGCATGCAATAATATATGAAAATAAATAAAAAAGAGAAATAAAAGGTTAGAATATACAAAAGAACAATTTTTATATTAAAGATCTACATTATGAAGGAAATCGTTAGTAATATAAAAATAATAGATTATTTAAGGACCCTCAGGATACTACCGTGGCTTGGGTCTGAGAGATTAACAACTTTCGGGACGAGCAATCGTGAAGCCTGAAAATCGAACTTGTATGAAAGATTTGAATGTGTTTGTATGTGTTTGTAGAGAGAATATGCATTTGTAGAGAGGTTCGTAAGTGTATTAGTAATATCAAAGCCAAGTGTTATGTGTGTAAAAACCGTGTTTAATTCGGAAATCAAAGCCTATTTATAGGGAAAACGAAACTGCACTTCACGAGCCAGCTGCGCCAGGCGCCGAATGACGTGTCACGCGTAAATCCACGTGTCAGGCGCTCATTGGCGCGCCTGACGCGGCATGCCTAGTAGGAATCGTACATGTGGTACGCGCTTTGGAAAAGAAAAGATGCGTCTCACACAGAGAAGTGCGCTTGGCGCATGACTCTATATGACACATAAGTCTACGTGGCATGACACGTGCGCTCGACACACTGTTGTGCGCTAGGCACACGCTTACGTGGCAGGACATGTGCGCTCTATACAGGGCAGTGCGCTCAACGCAGGGTGGTGCGCTCAGCGCACCGCCTTACTTTTTGACACGTTTTGACAGTTTTTTTGATAAAAACGCGTTTTAAAGATTTTCTTTTATCTTTTAACTCCGTAAATCTTATTTTACGGGATAAAATCCTATTTTAATAATAAAAATATATTTGAATATATTTTTTATTGAAATAAAACAATTAATTATTATTAAACAATTAATTGGGCTTTTTCAAAGAGTTGGGCTCAAAATATTATTAATTATCATGAATAATTAAGTGGGCTTTAAAATAGTACTTCAACACTTTTCGAAATAGTTTTGGGATGACTCTTCGGACTGCTCTGCCCTTGGGTCGGACCAATTAAGACCACGGTATGTTTCATCATCAGATCCTTAAATGGGGAGACACGATTATGTGTCTACACATGGTCCTACTCATAAGTGTCTCTGGATAGCCACCCAAAGAAACTCCATGCCTCATCAAAGTGTTGGGATCGAAATTCACCATTAAATATAGACTCCACCATTTCTCTTGTATGCATATATTCAAACCCTCATACATCACCTGACATATCTCCCAAAGCTCAACTCTATACTTAGTTAGAAGATTGTTCTCAAATATCTGATAATAATTCCAAAATGGTTTTTCCTTATATTGAGGTAAAAAGAAGTTTGCCATTTTTTTCGGATTTGGAATTCTCTTAGAAAAAGATAAAAAAAACAAAAAAAAAAATTATATACAAATTCCTATACTCATAAAAACAACAACACTTACCACGTAAAAAAAATAAAAACAAAAAAATAAACCAATAAAGAAAAGTAAAAAAAAAATAATTAAGCAATTTCAAACTTAAGAAAACTTCAATCAATAGCACAATTTCTCTGACACCGGTGCCATTTTGATAAGAGGTTTTTAGTGTGTCGTTAAGGCACCAAAAATCGCTTTTCAAATAATATTTGTAAACCTAACAAGCAATTACTAAGAATGTAGTAAAGGCAAGTCAAGGGTCGATCCAAAGGGAAATTGAGATTAATCAAAGTCTAACAAGTCTAAATTACCTAATTGAAGGATTTTTGGGGGTTTTGAATGATTTTTGTAACAACTAAAACTAACTATTATCAAAGAACTAGCAAATAATACGAGATAAAAATATCCATAAGGAAGACACTAGAGTTAAGGTTACTAGTATGAATCAAAGGACAACAACGATCATTAATGCAATTGTGATTCAAAGGGGGATAATTTGCAAGGTTTTTTTTCCTCTAAAATACTCGAGTCCTCTCTCGAATGGTCCTCGAGAATAATCGCTTAATCAATCAACTAAATCCCCTCTCGAATGGTTTTTAGTCAATTGATTAAGAGATTCAATAAATACGGAAAACCCCTAATACAAGGATCCCCTTAATTTCTACCCAATATCTTGGCCTAGAAATTAAGTTGACTCATGGGGATGATAAAAGAGTTTAAAATTCGATTAAGAACATTTGAAATCAAAATACCAAAGTATAAATGTGATCAATATCTATCCTAAGGCTTCAAAACACCAAGATCAATGCATAATCATCTTTAGATCATCACAATCACATTACCAATACATGAAAACCTCAATTCATACTTTCACCCTAACCCTAGATAAGAGACTACTCACTAATCATGGAATCTAAACATAAAAATATGAAATTTATAACTAATCTAGGGCTAAACATAATTAAGGGATGGTTAATCTAATAGCAATAAGCAATTATGAAACTATAATAAAAGAGATCTAATACTATGGAAGAATATAGAATAACAATGAAACGGAAGAATAAAATCTAAAACTTTGCAATTTGATTGAATAAAAAGGTACCTTCAATCTGTAGAAATCAACAAACTTCGATCTATAAATATGGAGTTTAAGATAAACCAATGTGTTTTTCTCTCTAATATGAACCCTAGAATAACTCTCTAGTCTATAGAATTAAGCATAGTCCGAATAATAAAACATAACATTGTTTTAATAGGCACGAAGCCTTACAATTTTTTGCCGAAATAAGGGTGCGGGCGCACCAACCTTACTGATCTCAAATTGATTCCATCCGTCGAAAGGTGCGGGCGCATCATTGTAAGTGGTGCAGGCGCACCTAAGAAACAGGTGCGGGCGCACCTAAGAAACAGGTGCGGGCGCACCTAAGAAACAGGTGCGGGCGCACCTCTGGTTCTGCTCTGGTCGGACAGTTCAATTTAAAACAAGCATAACTTCTTCATTTTATATCCAAATCAAGCATATGACTGGTCCTTGGAAAGCTATCGAAACGAGATTTCACCGCCAATTAGAATTACCTTCATCCAATTTATGGTTTGAAACTTATGTATATTTGAAGTTCCCCATACAAGATTTTATTGCGCTATGTGCTCCAGTTGTGCGAGCGGAAATGGGGAACGGTGCAAGTGGACCATTACTCAACGTGTGCTCTATTTTCATTACTTCCTTTGCCAACTCTACAACTCGTAGCCATCTTAGGTAGTTCCACCTATATTAAGAACATGGCAAAACAGGGTGAAAGCAAATATGCTAGAAATTCGGTAAAAAATGACTGAAAATCTAGCAAAATGTCACTAAGATCAAGAATGATCAAGTGAATGGAGAAAGATGATCAAAATAAGCTAAAAAATCTCGCAACGTTAGAAACACACTTATCAACCTTCAAGCAAGAAATATTATTGTTCCACGTGGACATAAACAAATCCTCTAGAAAGCCAAATGAGTATAGCTTGGGATGAGGACAAAATAATTTTTTCATTAGTCCTAAAATTTAGGAAAACTAAGGGAGTAACCACTAATAATCACCCCTATAAAAATAGTTACAAATTTTTGTAAGTAGCTAACATTTTTGTGGTTCCGTTGACATTTGATGCTCCAATGAGAAAGGAAACATGTGTGACGTCATCCTGACATGAGTCGTCTAACGGTGATCCGACTTGAGATAGGAGTCAAATCCTAAATGGGTCGGGCCGATCCGAACCCAACCGAATCGAGACCTACTCAAAATTGACCCGACCCGAAATGACTCGACTTGAATTAACCCGAACTATACCGTGAACTATGATTCCCCACTATATAGTGAACCAAACTTTAATTTTTTAGGTTATCTTAATACTGTATTATTTGCTTTAATATTATTTCTTATTTTCTTTATTTATAAGTATTGACTTAAAATATCATATGTTTGCTACTATTTTATTTTTTTTAGTGATATACTTAATTCAAAACATTGTCTTGACTCGAACATACCGGATCTTAATTCACCCGCCGAAAGCAGGGCCGATTCGAAATTAAGAAGACTCGAAAAGGCACAAACTCGACCCGACCCATATCCAGCCCGAATAACCCTTTTGCTACCTCATACTATATGACTAGCCTTCTATGCACGCGATGCGTGCGTCGATTGTTTGGGTCTGTTCTTAAATTTCATCTAAATATAATTTTGAAAGTGTAATTTATAATCATTATAGTACAAACTAATGTAATTTATAAAGTGTTTAGAAATTGTGATGAACATTTAGATGTAAAGTCTTATAGTCAAATTAAATTTGTAAAAGCTTTTTTATTTTATTGAGTAACCATGTTTCTCATTATGTCAAGTTATTTTGTTAATGCTTATTTAGTTTATTATTGGAATTTTAAGGAAACACCAATGCACACTATGACCCCATCTTTATTTTATAAATAATATAATTGTAGAACGAAAAAGACTTTTCATAGGGGGACACTATAACTCCCCCCTTGGTTAATACTGCATTTGTTCTTTTCCTATTGCAACAATCGGATTTTTACACTATTCATCCACCATCCCTTTACTATCTATTTTGATTTTTACGTAAGGATAAATATGGTCATGTGAGGTCTTGTTAGATTCTTCTCGATACACTTTCGAAATTCCAAAATTTTATAATTTTTACTTAAACGTAATTAAAGATATTAAGAGTTGAAGTTGTGCATTTGCAAGGGTGAAACTCAATTGTTGCAATAGGAAAAGAAAGGAGGAAGTATACACTAGTGAAAAAAACGTTAAATGTCACAAAGAAATTGATCCGGTTCTCCCAACACCGGATCAGTAAATTCAATTTTTTTGGGTGCAAAATATTGGGCCAGTTAACTGATCCGGTTGGGAGGGGAACTAGATCAGTTTTTGTTAACTGACCCGGTTGTCCCAAATGGATCAGTTAACCCAACAATTTTGCAAGCCCGATTTTCACGCATCCCTTGTAATACTATCCCCAGGCCCAATATCAGACCCAACCTCCCTCACCTCTCCCCTTAAATCTCCCCCATTTTCACACTGACCCTTCTCTCTTCCCTCTCACCCCTCTTAGAAACCCTAACCCTAAGTCCCAACTCCCACTCCCCACTTCCCTCTCCCCAGTTCCCTCCCTCTTCGCGATTCACCACACTCTCTCCTCAGCCTACCATCTGCTCATCTTCCCCACCCTCTCTCACCACTCTGTCAACCATCCCTACTCCGTTGCTCGTCGCAACCAGCCAATTCCTTCGTCGAAGACTCCGTTGCAACCAGCCGACTCTCCTCTCGTCATCGTCATCGCCATCGTCTGGTTAATTTGTGTGACTCCTCTCTCCACCATCGTCTTGTCGTCGCAATCAACGTGGAAGCTTCTCTCCTCTCGTCGTCGTGACCGGAAAACCAGCCCACTCCGTCGGTCGTCGTCTCTCCTCTATCAACCAACGTTCCATATTTTATATTTCTTCGCCGTCGCCATCGTTCAAGATCTAGGGTTCCAGATTTAGTTTTTTTCGATTTTTAGTTTAAATTTTCTTTTTTTTCGAGTTTTAGTTTATTTTTTTGATTTTTAGTTTGTAATTTCGCCGTCGCCATCGTCTGGCGAATTTTTGTGTTCGTCTATTTTTTTGGTGAATTTTTTGGTGATTTTTATTTTGTAATGTTTGTAACTACTTTTTAATATTGATAACTAGTTTTTAGGCCCGGGCTATGCCACGGGTAAGGAAAATTTTCATTTATCAATATTGTACTTTAAAATGATAACACTAAATATAACTTGGTCTAGTGGTTAAAACTTTAGTATATGAACTTGAGGTCGAAACCTATACTATGCAATTTCTATTTTTTTATTGTACATGGATCACATGAACTAAAACTCCCTTAGGAGAGTGCCACGTGGCACCATTCCTTGTTTAGGAACGCCTTTTAATATATGTATATAGATATTTTGATGGATTTTTTGTCAAGAAGGACCTTTTAAAACATTTTGGTTGTGAGCAGGGGCCCAAAAAAAAATTAATTGTGAACAGAGACCTAATAACACACTTTGTTTGTTGTTTAGGACCCATTGGTCATATTCCGGCAATAAAGTCAACTATCCTGTGGTTTAGTTCATTTAATCACCTATTCCCCTCCTTAATCTCACAGGTGAGATAAAACTCCCTCCCTCACCCCTTTCTCTCTCCTCTTTCTGCCATGGCAACTCCTCTCCCTCTCCCTTAATTCTTCTTCCCAACCAAAAATTTCATCATCTTCTCCCTCTCCATCAAATCCCCTCGGGTTCTTCAATTTCCTTCGGGAAAAAAAAACGAATTTAATAGTCACATCATTACTCAAATTGCGTCGGAAGATGGCAGAGCTTCCCATGGAGCCACCATTTTCTTTTCGAAGGAAATTGAAGAGATAGGGGATTTGAGGGGGAAATAATGAAAATTAGAGGGTGTATCTCACGCATGAGATTGAGGAGGGGAAAAGATGATTAGATGAAGTCAACCGCCGGAAAATTGACTTTATTGCCGGAATATGACCATGGGTCCTAAACAACAAACAAAGTGTGTAATTGGGTCCCTGTTCACAATTAATTTTTTTTGTCTCTCGTCACAACCAAAATGTTTTAAAAGGTCCCTCTTGACAAAAAATTCTATTTTGATTTTTCTTAAATTTTATTATATGTGGTTGAGGTTTGTTGATTTTTTTTGTGAATGTTGATAATAGGTTTGTTGATTTTTCACCAGATGTATGTTTTGTGAATTTCATTCATTCAAGTCAACGTTGGGTGCCTGCATAATTTTTTTTATTTGATATGTAACCAAACTGGTCCGGTTATTGGTTGAAAATCGGATCAGTTTAATAAACTGATTATCCGGTTTTCAATAACTGGTCCGGTTTTCAATTGATCCAGTTTTCAACCGGAGCACTTGACTTTTGTCAACCGCTCCAAGCCCAATCGCTTCGCCCAAAATCGGATCAATAACCCCGGTTTTGACCGGATATGATGATGTTTTTCCCACTAGTGATAATAGAGATATCCGCACATGTGCGACAGTGTGACACAAGGTATGTAAAAAGTTTTTATCCAATTTTCTTTGAATTTATTCAAAGCAAGGATTTCAGTTGTTACATAAAATAATATTTTCAGAAAATTTGGTTTTAGATTTATCAAAATAAAAATCTGACGCATTTGAAAAAAAAAATAGAAACCTGATTTTCTAAAAAGTGCAAAATAAAAACAAGAGGTTCATTGCCAAAAAAAAAAAAAAAAAAAAGAGGTTGAACAACTTGGCAAATTGTGGTCGTTATCTTTCTGTTGCTTTGAGCCTTTGACTTTAAGAATCCTCCTTAAGTTCATCACCCAAAACATTCCCCACCAATACGATGCATACTTTTGAAAATAAATGTTAGTCAATTTCTGACTTTTGACACCATTATTAGTATCCTCCCATCTCCAACTTAATGAACAAGACTTTTGGTCTCTATTGGAGTGCTACGAGAATTGGTCAGTCCTTTTATTTCCGTGACAACCTTTTCCTCCTTAGTCCTTAGTTCCGCCCTATAAATAAACGGCTCATCTCTTTTCTCTTCATAATTCATGTACTTCCCCAACCTTTGAAACCAACTCAAACTCTTCTCTTTGTCTATATCTTCCTCTCATCACATACAGCAGCACCTAACAAGAAATAGAAATGGTGAATATAAGCAACGCAATGGGCGCGCTTCGCATTGAATCAAACGTGGTATAAATCTCGCCATTCGTGATGCTACCAGCAGCGATCCCTATATCATCGTTCTTCTTGATCAACAGGTCCCTCTTCTTCTCCTTATCATCGTTTGATTTATGATAATTATTATGAATATATTGATGGTATTAATATCTCGACATAGTATTAAAACTTATGTTGTGTTTATATTATTGTCGTTTCAGAAACTCAAGACTCGTACCATCAAGAAATCTCTTAATCCAGTATGGGATGAAGACCTCACTCTTTGTGTTACTAATCCAAATGAACCACTTAAACTTGTAAGTACGTTGAACTTACTTTTATATATAGTCATTATATATGTAAACATCTGGTTAGACATGCAAAATGATTTTTCATGAAAAACTTATTTCAAGAGACAACTCAATTATCAGGGCCAAGCTAAGATGTTGGAGGCCATGTGCATATTTTTTAGAAGGGGCCCTTAAATCTCAACTTTTTTTTCTCTTTAAAAAAAATAATTTTATTAACCTAAAAACTTCACTAAATTATAGAGAAAGCATCATATTTTTTCTGTAAATACTAATCCAACTCTCCTCTAATGATTCTTTAATTTAGATGTAGAATATTGAGTTACTTACTTTTGCGGTTTTTTTGGTAAAAATTGCAGATCTTGTTATAAAATAAGATATAGAAAGAAATTATAGACATTGAAAAAACAATTACAATTGTTTGAGAATTGAAATCAACAGACTAGTTAATAAAGTTATGGATTTAGGAAATTTTTGTATGGAAATTGAAAGATAAAGTATTAATGGCTTGGTGGGAATTTATGAAGGCAGATGAAAAAATTTGGAGAGTTACTAGTAACGTGGCTGCAAATAAGGAATGTTATGAGATTTAGGAATGTTATGAGATTTATGAATGTTATGAGATTTATGTTTCTTTCCAAAAAGACATTTATTAAGATTTGATCCTTTAACCTCTAAGCATCTTAAGCCCTTCACTTACCATTGATCCAAATCAATTTTTCTATTTATATGTCTTAACAATAACAATATATATAATATTTTGGGGCCCTAATTTATGGGGGCCCCGCGGTCGCGCACGCCGCACCGGCCGAGCCCCGCCACTGTGTCAATTATGAAATATGGTTCCGAAGTCATGAAATTACTTTCCACCAGAGACACTTGGAGGAGTACGACACACTTGGGGGAGTACGACATCTTAATTATAACACACACCCCTCAAGTTAATATTATGATATAATGGATTATCTCCTAATATATAAGAGACTCGGCTCGAGGCCCATTCTTGTATCTAATGATTTTAGTTGCACCTAATAATATATACTGACTCTTGCTCATCTACTTCTAAATTCAGTTTGTTTTTGACTATGATATATTCTCGTCGGACGATCGAATGGGAGAGGCAGATATTGATTTGAGGCCGTTCTTAGAGGTAGTGAAGTGGAATCTTGAAGGCGTTCCTAATGGAATCATTGTCACACAAGTTAAACCAAACAGGCATAACTGCATCGCGGAGGATAGCCCCATAGTCTTCAGTGATGGTGAAGTCACACAGAACATGTTCCTCCGACTACGCAATGTTGAGTGTGGTGAAATTGAACTTCAATTGAATTGGATTGATCTCCCTACTTCTCGAGCTGCGTAATTCTCGTCGCTGTGTAAAGTGGTCTTCTAGTACATAACTAAGTGCTCGTGTAATGTAGTATTTGAATTTTGTAGATCTCATGTATAAAAACATTATTTTATTCTGTAATTTGTTTTTCAAAGAAAGACAAATGATAGTCTTCTCTCAAGCTAGATTATGCACTAACTGATCTACGCACTTTTGGTAAATGAGAAAATTTGTTATTTAACAAAGTTTAATATCAGGCAAAGTCATAAAGTATACCAAATTTATAAAACAATGCTTGTATATCTTTGTAGTTGATTCAATTATGTATATTAAACCTTAATTTTGAAGGTGACAAACTCACAATGGTCAAATTAATGAGTGCGTGTTGGGTATAACGTATTACACCCATAACTTATCGTAGAATATGCATAATGATATGAGGCTGCAACGAGAATAACATGGATCGTATAAATAATGACGTGAATCTCATGTCATTTTGTCACTTATTTCATGTCATTTCAACATAAATTATGGTGTAATAGTTACACATAAGAATTTGTGCAAATTAATTGGTTTTTAACTTGGTTTGCAAGTCATGAGAAAATGCAGGTACTTCAGATAGGATTTAAACGATCATTGAGAGATGGACTTTGTAGACCACTAAAGAATTTGTTGTGGAAAACCTTAGAACATTAGGGTTTATTAGAAACTCTTGTAACAAACAATCAATTAATAACATGGAAAAAGTGGTTTGTTCCTTGAGTTGATGAACATGCATGGTACTTAAGTCAATGAACAATAACTTACTGGAACTGACGTTTATGGCACAAGTTTAAAGGACAAAAGTTTAAAGGGCACAAGTTTTTTTTTTTTTTTGACAGAAGGGCACAAGTTAAGGAAACTACTTTTAGTTTCTTAGTAATATCCAGGGATTTATCTTCAACATGAATTAGTCAAATAACGGTTGTAACGGGTGTGTGTTTCACATATTTTTCTTTAGATTTTTTTACCTTTCTGGAAAAAATGAAAGGGAAAAAAATATCAGGAGTTTAAGTTATTAGCTTTTTATAATATATACGACAAAAGTTGTAAATATCTGATATCGACTAAATCTAATTCGATCCGAGATCTTGGAATTCGGATTTCGGAGAAATGAATATCTTATATTTTCAAATCGGTAACGGATGTTAGATATTGGCGATTTCATATATTGAATATCTAATCTAAAAATATTTGGGATTTGATGTCCAATCCATACTTAGGGTTGAGAAAACTTAGAGGTAGTAAACGGCTCGTTCGGCTGGGCCACGTTGGGTTGGGTCTGTTTCAATTCTACTTATTATCAAGTCGAATCGAGTTTGTTTTGGGACTATAGGATCGGGCCATGTTCCGAACGGGTCAGATCAACTAGGAAAAGTTTGTTTCATATCAAGTCAAATTTTGAATTAAATATATAATTTAAAACAAAAATATTAATCAAAATAAATATTTTTAGTCATGATAATAATGATAATAATTCTCTAATAATAATAGTATTAATACTAAGGTTAAAAAACATATCATTTTCACTACTTCCTTGCTGTTAACTTTAACATTGAGTCACGTTGAGTTCCCTCTAGGTTTCTCTGGGAGGGTGTGTCTAGTCTCGACTAGGGCTTCCTTCTGTTGAAGGTTTTTCCTCGATTGTGGATTGAGGATTCGGCGAAGCAATGAGTTCCACACAGGCAAATTCCATTCGGGAGGGAGCCATAACAAAGAGTAATAATAGTGAAGAGAATCTAAAGAAGTGTGAGGAGGGAGTAGCAGTGATTAATAACCTTTCCCAATTCGGGGAAGAAAGAAGCGAAAAAGTGATAAAGTGGGATGATGACGGGGTGAAGAGGAAGAAGCAAGGATTGAACTTTGTGCGGTTGGTAAGACATGGACGAACAAAAACATTAACGTAAATGCGTTTATAGCCACAATAAAGAACGTTTGGAACCTTAAACATGGAGTGGACATCGCCAATATTGGAAAAAACTTATTCATGTTTCAATTCCATCATTGGAGGGATAAGCAAAGGGTTCTTGAAGAACAACCGTGGCATTTTGATAGACATGCTCTGTTGTTTGGTGAAGTAGATCCATTTGGTAAAACCATCTCGAATATATGAACTGCCAATGCGGGTTCGAATTTACAACCTCCCAATAAAGGGCAGATTAAATATGGCAATTATGGAAAAGTTGGCGAATAAAAATGGTGTTATTGAAAAAATGGACAATTCTGGTTCGATGGGTATCGATAAATCGATCCGAATTAGGGTGAAAGTGGATGTGCGTAAACCGTTATGCAGGGCTATGAAGGTGAAGATGAGAGGAGGAATTGAGGAGTGTTTTGATGTAAAATATGAACAACCTCCTCTCCATTGCTTTACTGTGGAAAGATGGGGCATGGAGTACGGGATTGTGATGATTGTCGAGACATGAAAGCACCAAGCAATCAATTTGGCCCTTGGCTAAAGGCATCACCTTGGAAAAATAACAAAGGTGTCACATCCGAGGCGAGGAAATGGGGAAGGACAGGGTTGTGCAAAAGTCTTGTTTGTCACAAAACCAAAAAGGAGGCGAGCATAGTAGGGTGAGGGAAGAGGTGGTGAGGGAAGTAATGAAGGGGGGGAGCGATAAAAATTTCAGTTGCCAGAAGAAGAATAGTGAAGATGTAGTAGAAGAATAGGGAGGTGTCAATGAAAATGAGTTGAGTCTAGAGCCAAATTTATCAAAGATGATTGAAGGAAGCACCGATGTTGATGGGGAAAATCAAGTCGACAAAGGAAATGGAAGTGAGTTGAAAGGGGGCAGTAGAGTTCTAAGACCGAGAGGGTGGGTATCTCGAAAGAACCGAAAGGGAGAAGGAGAATGAGGTGAATGCGTGTATGGAGGTAGATGCAATAGAGATAACAAAGAAAATAGTTGTAGACATATCTTTACAACAAGTGGCGGGCCCCACTATTTCACTAGTGGAAAAAACCTTAAATGACATAAGGTAACTGATCATGAATTTCCTTAACCGGATCAGCTAAAGTCAACTGATCCGGTTGCTTGCCATGCCCGATCGAGTGAGTTTTAGATCCGGCCCAATTATCATCCAATCTCCTCCTCTCGCTCAACTGATCCGGTCCAATTCATACCCGGATTAGTTGGGCTGACCTAACTATAAAAACAAAGCCACGCCCGTCATTACCCTCGTCTCCCTCAGGCCTCAATCTCTCAAACCCATTTCAATTCCCATTTCCCTCGTCTCTCTTCCTCCTCTCTAAAATCCTAATCCCCTTTCCTCTCTACCTTGCGACCTTCGTCCTTCCTCTCGCCTCACTCATCTCCCTCGGTCGTCACTCCTCTCTCCTCTCTTATCTCTCCTCCTGTCTCAACGCAGATATCCTAAAACACCTCTCTCAACTGCCATGAATTTCCAGTCATCAGTTAGTTGTCTCGCCCGTTGCCTCACCGACAGCACCGCCGACACCGCTCCTTCTCTCTCTTCATCTCCCCATCTTCACCAACACCGCCATCAGCGAAGACCAACAACTTAGCGGCGATTTAAATTGATGCGATTTTGTTTCGTTTTCCTGCTATCAGTTAGTTGTTTCATTTCGTTTTTTAGTTTAGTTGCGATTTCAAATCTTTTTTTCGTTGTTTTAGGGTTTAGAATGATAGTTAGATGCGATTTCAATTCTTTTTTCATTTTTTTAGGGTTTAGAATTATAGTTTAGATGTGATTTCATTTTCTTGTTTTTTAGGGTTTAGAATTATAGTTTAGATGCGATTGATTCTTTGATTTTTTTAGTTCAGATGTAATTTATAAGATTGTATAAAGTTTGTAGTTCACTAATATATATTTTTTTGAATTTATTGTTGTTTGTAATTTGATATAACTTTTTTTCAAATGTTATTATTTTCTCTTGTAATTTAGTTTCGAATTTCTTTCATATTACTCTCTTTTTTCTTCATTTGGTCATATGTCATTTCTTTCATATTTTTTTCTTTCATTGTTCGAGATGTCATTTGTTTTATTGCTCTTGAATTTATTTTGTTTCATTGTTTAGAATTGTTGAATGTGTGGCAATTGGCAACCGTAAGAGCTACTAGCTTCTATAGCACTGTAGCCAAGCTCAACTTTTTATTTGACACAAAATACGAGCCAATTGATCCGGTTTTAACGTGAAAACTAGATCGGTTAACCAATAAGCGATCCGTTTTTCACCTTAAAACTGGATCGATAAATGGTTAACTAATCCGATTTTAAAGCTGGATCGATTAAATTTCGTCAACGACTCGGGCCCAACCGATCCAGGTCCATTTCTAGATCAAATAAGCTCATTTTGACCGGATTAGTTGGGCTTTTACTAGTGTTTGGGCTCTCGGTGATCAATGAATTACATTCTTTCGTGGAACTCTAGGGGTTTGGGGAGTATGCATGCGATAAATGCGTTGAAACACGAAGTAATTCTTGAAAATCCCCAAATGGTGTTCTTCTACGAAACAAGACTCAAAATTCGTGACATGGAGAAAATAAAAAACAAGTTGAAGCTGAAGAATATGATTGCAGTTGACTGTGAGGGTGAGGGTAGAAGGAGTGGTAGAGTTGCACTTTTATGGGCGGATGGTGTGGAGATTGATACCAAATCATACTCAAACAATCACATTAATGTTTGGGTTAACTCTTGAGTACTAGGAGGATGGCGATTCACTTGGGTTACATGGTTTTCCGGAGGATGATAAAAAATATAAAACGGGGGCATTCTTGGCGCAACTTCAAGAAAACCATAATGAACCATTTGTGGTGGAGATTTTAACACGATGTTAATCTCAAGTGAAAAACTAGGAGACAAGGAGTTTAAAAATGAAGATGTACGAAGTTTTAAGACAAGCATCAAGTATATGCCACTTTGAAGATATGGGTTACATTGGGCATGATTTTACTTGGTCGAATAATAGGGGCGGAGAGCATAATGTCCATGAGAGATTGAACAGATTTTTTGCTACGCCAGCTTGGCGAAGCGGCTTCCCAGGATCTTTTGTCACGCATCTTTCCAAGCGGAGGTCGGATCATCTTCCTATACTGCTCTGTATAAAAGGAGATGTAGCAAGACAACAAAAACGGAAAAAACGTAGATTATTCCGCTTTGAGGAGATGTGGTTACGGGATGAACATTGTAGAAGCAAATTTGGCAAGAGGACATTGTAGGTAACGCTTGGCAAGAGGGGGGTGACATTTGTTCCAAAAAGCTCATACTTCCGGATAATTAAGTGCATGGGGTAGAAGCAAATTTGGTGATTTTGTGAAAGAAATGAAAGATTGTAGGGCTCTGATGGAAAAGCTAATGAGCGAAAATCAAACTGATGAGATCATTGCCCAAATGAAAGCCTTAGATGAGATAATGGTGAGCTTGAAAATAGGGAGGAAATGTACTGGAGACAGAGAATCAGACAAGATTGGCTAAAGAATGGTGACAAAAATACATCCTTTTTTCATGCTAAAGCGAAACAAAGGGAGTCTAGAAACAATATTGCAAATATCAAAGATACGGCTAACACTAATACGGGTGGCTGGGACTCATATATATAATAATAGTTTCAAATAGTACAATTACAAGTATACCCTTGGTATCCTCTATTAAAAGATTCAAATTGTGTACGCCATGGTAAATAATTTTCAACAATCTTAAGAGCAGTAGTAACAATATCTTTAACATTATTTGTCGAAGTTACCAAATTTGCAGAGAGGTGAGACAGATTAGGGCCATGAGGATGAAACCCTGGTGGAGGATCGAAACCATTCGGCGTGGAGACTTGTGGGAACAAGCCAAGACTACCGGTAAACGCAGAACCACCAAAACACCCTCACCATAAGGACTAGTGTGTGGGGGCAGAAGAACTGGTTGCAGAACCACCATCATGAGCAGCGTCAAACAGACGACAAGGAGCGGAGTGAATGGGTGTCCAGATGAAGGTAATGGGATAAGAACCACCTACACCGCGCTGCTGCAGGTGCATGGCGGCAGAATTGGTGGGGCCCGGTGGCTGCAACACCATAGAGGAGGAGACCGGAGAGATGAGTGAAGGATGTTGGCAATGGAGACTTGCACCTAAGGGATTTAAGAGAGACTTTTCACGCTGATCCTACTTCTGATACAACCGGAGAGACTTCCTAGATCGACAAGTCAATATGGGCGATAAGGTGGGTCTTGACACCATACCTTGTACGAGTCGGCAAGGGGATCGGGGTGGAAGATGAACCCGACTTGTTCATGATAGCGGGGATGACAATGCCTCAAGAAAACGTATGCGAAGCGGGAAAAAATAAATCTAAAGAATCGATACCAACAAAATTCGGCCGGCGGTGGAAAGAGGAATTTGTCAACGGGTGGTCAAAAAAATTCAAATTTATTTTTGTAGAGATAATTTTGGATCTTAATGAAAAACCTATGCTCTTGATACCATATGAGAATAATGATATGGATTAATCTATTACGGGTGTCTGGGACTCATTTATATAATAATACATGTACAATAGTATAATTACAAGTATATCCTTTGTATCCTCTACTAATATTTAATACTACTATGCTTTTAGTGAATGTGATTTTTTTTCTTTTCTATTTCTCTATAACGAATATGAAGTTACCCATTAGTTAACCATTTTCTTGTTATTAGTTAGCTTTATCCCTCTATTGGTTTATGAGTAAGTATGTTTGTAATAGACTAGTGGATTTTTTATGCTTGCGTATGTTTGTGTAATGTAACACTATATTTCTTTTTAATCTAGAATGATTTCTCTTTGAATATAATTGCATTGTTCTTGTGGTTCGATGATTTTAGGAGTGAGGATTATGGATTTGATGAGTATGAATAACTGGAGAAGACTGTGGAAAATCCCGAGCCTCAAAAATCGAAGACGCTGCCAATAGTGGTGGTGAATTAATGTTGAGGTTATTCCCGATTGATTTGCGAAATTCTTGTTGTTGTCGGAGAGGAGAAGAAGGCGGTGGAACGGTGGAAGTAGGAGCGGAGGAGAAACAAAAACTAGGGGGGATACGGAGGGGGAAAGGTCGAGGGGAGTGGAATGGTGGGTGGTGGGGGTGGTCGATCTGGTTTTGAGGGGGTAAGAGAGAGTAAGACTTAATATAAAAAAATTTTGAGAAAGAGAATGAAAAATTATGTGCAAAAGTGCTTTTTTTATTATGTAATTGGAGTTAATAGCAAAAGTAACGGAAGTTTGGTTTGAGGGTGTGTTTAACAGAAGTCTTGGATTGAAGTCTAAAGTAAAGACTTTGGTGAGTTTGCTACAAGACTTGCGATAATGGGAGTATATTGATGACATAGTCTTTGATGGAGTTTTGGTTTCCAAAACTCTAACAATGACTCACTTTGTCTCACCGGGCAACATTGCCACTATCCCGCCTAAAGCAAAATTGCAACCTCTACAATTTGTTGGCAAATGATATTGTGACATTTGTCCTTTTTAAAAAATATATCTGAAATTCCTCCAAGTAACTAAATTAGTGTCCCATTATTTTTATAAAATTAATGTTATCATTTCACACATACTCAATTAGTGTCCTATAATTTTTATAAAATTAATGTAAGTTTAAAATCTTAAATAGATTTTCGAATTATAAAATAATTGGTAAATATTCAAACTATAAACTAATCTCATGATATAATATATGCTTAATGTTAAAGCAACGAAATAAAATGATGAAATATAAAATAAGGTTAAACTTTTTTTAGTGAGTCTGGCGAGTGTTTGAGGGATAAAGTACAAAACTAGAATGAGTCTTGAGTGAGTCTGAAGAATAAAAAGTATGTAAAAATTAGTGGAAAGTAGATGTGGCTCAGTTTGAAGTTCGGGGTTGAGTTTGAGGCATAAACACACCCTGAATATCCAAATTGCAACTTTTACAACTTGAGTATCCAAACTGCAACTTTTACAACTTGAATATCCAAACTGCAACTTTTGGCAAAGTTTAGTATCCAACTTTGCACTGAACTCATTATATTACTATACATACACACTGTAAGAAAAATTGAAGATTTTGTATGAAATGTTGGGTGAACCTGGTTTCTTTGCTTTATTTAAGGAGGAGAAATAGTATGACTTATACTGGAAAGATATGTCATATGACAATTGAGTTTTACTAGAAAAATCACTTTTATGTTAAACAGTAAAGTTTCCATTAGTTACAATTTTTGTCATTATATTAGTTATTTTTTGTTTATATAATCAACAATTAACATCATGTTAAAAGCTAAGTAACTCTTTTATCTTTCTCTGTAGAAGAATAGAATTAGTCATTTATTACTTTTTTCAGAATAAACTCAATTATTACTTTTAGCTTTCCATCCTTTCATATTTATTAATTAACATTTATTCATTAAGGTCACCAAATATTATAGTTATATAGTTTATGCAATTAGTTAACAATTTTTATAGATTAGCTAACATGTGTTGCTCCACTGGGAAAGCTAACATGTGTCACGCCAAACTTACGTCAGCCATCTAAAAGGCTCATGTACATTAGAAAGAAATTGTTGGCATCTTACCGTGAGATGCCAAAATGGCATCTCATTGGTGTATCAATTACCAATACCAAAGTAACTCACTTTGGTACCAAAGTAAAGTATAAGTTGATACCAAAGTTTACTTACACTTTGGTACCAAGTGTTGTATTTAAAGCTTTTCAAGGATAAAATGAAGAACAAGATAGAAACAAATATTATGAACTTGTTGTGCCGTGGTAAACAAACCATTGCCGTGAAAACGAGATTCGGTGCAACCGGGGTGCACAATTGTAACCACCGATTCGTTCCCTAAGGTCTACACAACTCTCAACACACAATGGCACTCTTGGGTGTGACATGGAATCACTAAAACTTATGCCCAAAAGAGAGGAAGAAAGAAGAAGAGAGAATCAAAGATGATTATACAAAATCAGAAAAATGAATCATATTTATAGGATTAGAGAAGAAAAGTAACATCCCAAAGAAATCAAAGGACTCCAAGGAATCCAATGATCATAATCAATCCAATTAAACATATGACAATGAAGAATAAAAACTCTCATCATCAAGAGGAATTATTATATGGATTAGAATAAATCACCATTATAAGGATAACAACCATCCTTAAACCACGTAATTAAGGGGAGGTTACAAAAGGGATCCAACGAAATAATGAAAAAATCCGGAAAACGGGAATTTTGACCTTCACCCGATCGGGTCGGGCGATCCCCGCCCGATCGGGCCCAAGACAAAAAAGCTAAAACTCACAGGGGTCGCCCGAACGGGCACAAGCAATGACAACGAGACGCCGCCCGATCCAATCGGGCGCCCGTTTTATCCCCGTTTTTCTATCTTTAATTCCAACAATCCCCCACTAAAGATGAGAAAAAGAAACAAAATGAGAGAAAGGAAATTTCTGGGCATAAGAGGAGATCAATACATAACATCTGGTGTTACATTTAAGTAATTTGAAACCAAATGTTTAGTGAAATGGTACAATGACTTATAAGCCCAAGGGTGGACAAACCTTGAAACCCTTAAACTTTTGATCGAAAGAGTGGATTAACCTTGAAACTATAAGATTTAAGTCACGCCCCCACAACACATACATCACTCCAAAAATCTAGTAAACTCTGCAAAGTGAACGCGTTTTAAGCAGTGCGTTTACCTTAGTTTTCATGGAAGCTCTAGGAAACCGCCCAAATTTCCATAGAAGATGGCGAGTCTTCACAACCATATAGGTGAATCCCTTGTGCTTCTCAATAGCACAAAACATCTCTTAGGATTCATTAAGAGTTTAAACAAACTCAACCTCCACAAAAATTACAACGGTGGATTTCTCAAATGCTTAGCTAGAGCACCTACCACGTAAGTATAAATCCATTAAGAATTCTCAACGAATTCATCCTACTACAAGCATTACAACACAAAATGCCATAGGGATGTAATATAAGTAATGCTAGTTATATACACTTCATGGGCTTGAGCCCCATCCCCCTCGACGAATCAAGAACTTGGTTCCTTGCCAATCCCTTAGTCAAAGGATCCGCCAAATTTCTTTCGGACCTTACATAGTTCAAAGCAATAACTCCATTTTTGAGTAGTTGTCTCACTGAAATATGTCTAAGGCGTATGTGCCTCTTCTTACCATTATAATTGCTATTGTTAGCTACACCAATTGCAGCTTGAGAATCATAATGCAAAGATATCGGGGAAGATCTTTCCCCCCACAATGGGATGTCGGGAAGAAGACTCCTTAGCCAATAAGCAATGTCGGGACGTGTACAGCTCTTGAGATACGCTAGGACCCTTATTCTTCATAATCTTTACACTTGCATCTTATGGAGTCTTACATGGCTCCACATCATAGCAATCGAACTTCTTCAAGATTTTATCCACATAGTGAGATTGACTAATTGAGAAACCATCCTTGAGTTTGGTCGACCGGATACCAAGGATCACATCGGCTTCACCTAAGTCCTTCATTTCAAACTTAGTAGAAAGAAAATCTTTAGTGTAATTTACAACCTCAAGGTTAGTGCCAATAATAAGCATATCATCAACATAGAGACAAATAATAACACAAGAGGAATCAAACACTTTAGAATACACATAAGAGTCCGAAGAATTAGTCACAAAGCCATCACTCCTAAGGGTACTATCAAACTTTTCATACCATTGCTTAGGAGCTTGTTTCAAACCATACAATGACTTTCTAAGCCTACACACCTTATGTTCTTGACCCTTAACCACAAAACCTTCCGGTTGAGTCATGTAGATCTCTCCATCAAGATCACCATTAAGAAAAGCCATTTTAACATCCATTTGATGAACCAGTAAATCATGAATTGCCGCTAAAGCAACCAAAGTCCTAATGGTGGCAATCTTAGTCACGGGTGATTAGGTATCAAAAAAGTCTATTCCCTCTTTTTAAGTGAAACCTCTAATAACAAGTCTAGCCTTAAACTTATCAATAGAGCCATCGGGTTTCTTCTTCTTAGTAAAGATCCATTTACAACTTATGGGTTTAGACCCTTTAGGCAAATCACATAAGTCCCAAGTATGATTAGACATGATTGAATCTAATTCACTTTTAATGGTCTCTTTCCAAAAACTAACATCTATGGATTTCATAGCTTCACTATAAGTCTTTGGGTCTTCTTCTAAGAGAAATAAAGAAACAACATTTTCACTCAAACAATTCACATCAAAGTTCTCAACAAGAAAAGTGGTCAAGAAATCCGGTCCAAAGGTAGTCTCTACCCTAACCCTCTCTTACTCTTCCTAGGTTGGACTTCTTCCACTACCAAAGGAGGAGGAGGAACACTAGAAGTCGGCAAAGAAGCATCCAAGGACACATCAACACTTGACTCATTCATATGCATATACGATGATGATTTCAAAGGGAAAGTATGCTCAAAGAAAACTGCATCTCTATAGATTCACAAATAGAATAATCACTCAAAAGCATGAATCTATATGCGGCACTATTATGAGAATAACCAATAAACACACAATCAAAAGTTTTAGACCCAATAGTGGTTTTCTTAAAATCTGAAAAAGCAACCTTAGCTAAGCACCCCCACACTTTCAAAATACTCATGTTAGGCTTATATCCTTTCCAAAGTTCATAGGGAGTTTTATCCAATTTCTTATGGAGCACTCTATTGATTACATAACAAGCGGATAGAACCGCCTCTCCCCACATGTTATCGGATAATTCGAAACTTAGAAGCATTGCATTCATAGTTTCTTTTAAAGATCTATTTTTCCTTTCGGCAATACCATTTTGTTGTGGGGTGTAAGGGGAACTTAGCTCATGGATGATTCCATTGGCTTCACATAATTCTTTTAAAGACCATTTTCCATATTCACCACCTCTATCGGTTCTAAACCTTTTAATCTTAAGATCAAGTTGATTTTCAACCTCGGCTTTATACTTTAAAAATGCACTTTCGGCCTCATCCTTAGTTTTCAAAAGATAAACTTTAGTGAATCTTGAAAAATCATCAACAAAAGTTATGTAATAATTTTTTCCTCCTTTACTTGTAGTGCAATTTTTAAAGTCCGCTAAGTCAGAGTGAATCAACTCTAGCAATTTAGTACTTCTTGATACAACTTGCTTAAAAGGTTTCTTAGTATGTTTGGCCTCAACACAAATAGGACATTTAGAGGCTTTGTCAATTTGGTCAAAAGAGATTAAGTCCCCTGTCCTTTAGTTTTTTCATGTAAGAAACATTTAAATGTCCTAATCGATTGTGCCAAACATCCATAGACTCAACAATATAAGCAAAAGAAGAAGTACTTTCATTATTGTTCAAAACATTCATCACAAACAATCCTCCACTAAGGTAACCTTTCCCAACAAAGTCTTCATTCTTAGTGATAACAATCTTATCTGCCTCAAAGACAAGCTTTAAACCGGCTTTGTTGAGAAGGGCACCCGAAACAAGATTCCTCCTAAGGAAGGGAACATACAAGACATTATTTAAAAACAATATTTTCCCGGAAGTGAGTTTAAGGTGGACCTTCCCTTTGCCAAGAACTCCCACGGTGCTACTATTTCTCATGTAAACATGGTCTCCACCGGTAGCATCTTCAAAGTCCGTCATGAGAGCCTTGTTAGCACAAATATGTCTTGATGCTCCCGTGTCCAAGATCCATTCCACCTTGTTCTCCACAAAGTTGGCTTCAACTACCATCGCGGCTATCACATCATCCTTTTCTACAAGATTGGCTCGGGAGGCACCATTGGAGTTGTTCTTGCAGTGGACACATTGATAGGCTTTGTGTCCTATCTTTTCACACACATAGCACGCTCCTTTGGTCTTTTGAATCTTGCTGTTAAAAGTAAAGTTCCCTTTGTTTGCATTATTCTTCTTCTTACCTTTGAACCTGTTTCTAGCCATAGGATCACTAGATTCAACAAAGTTAGCTTTAGAAGAATTCAAAGAGAGAGAATCAAACTTATCATTGAGGCGGTTAGCCTCTTCGGTCTTCATGTGACCAATAAGCTCTTGAAGGTTCATGTCCTTCTTCTTGTGCTTCAAGGAATTTCGGTAGTCATTCCATGAAGGTGGGAATTTTTCCAAGAGCACATTGGCTCGAAGAGTTTCACACATTTTCATCCCTTCACCTAGGATATCGGTGACGATGTTCGCATAATCATGAACTTGATCCATGATGGATTTTTCATCTGTCATCTTGAAGTTAATCCACTTACCAACAACGTAGTTTTTCTTACCGGCATCATCGGCTCCGTACTTCTTTTGCAAAGTATCCCAAATGGACTTGCTTGACCGATTAGTGATAAGGAGGTCAAACAAGATTCCACTCAAATGATGGAGAATATGAGCTCGAACAAGCTTGCTGTCTTTCTCCTTCTTTGTCAATGCATCGGCCACTTTCTTGATGTCCTCCGCCGAAAGGGAGGGATCCAGAGCTACCGCCTTGCTTGCTTCAATTGCTTCATTCACATCCTCATAGAGCACATAATCTATTTCAAGCTGCTCAAAGAATATCAACAATTTTTGTGACCATCTCTTGTAGTTCTTGCCATCAAGAGGCTCCAACTTAGAGATGTTGGGAAGAGTCTTGTTCAACATTGGGTTAGCCAAAACAATCGACATAATAATCTCATTTTCAAATTGTTGTATTTAAAGGTTTTCAAGGCTAAAATGAAGAATAAGATAGAAACAAATATTAAGAACTTGTTGTGCCGTGGTAAACAAACCACTGCCTTGAAAACGAGATTCGGTGCAACCGGGATGCACAATTGTAACCACCAATTCGTTCCCTAAGGTTTACACAACTCTCAACACACAATGACACTCTTGGGTGTGAGATGGAGTCACTAAAACTTATGCCCAAAAGAGAGGAAGAAAGAAGAAGAGAGAATCAAAGATGATTATAATCAGAGAAATGAATCATATTTATAGGATTATATTAGAGAAGGAAAAGTAACACCCGAAAGAAATCAAAGGACTCCAAGGAATCCAATGATCATAATCAATCCAATTAAACATATGACAATGAAGAATAAAAACTCCCATCATCAAGAGGAATAATTATGGATTAGAATAAATCACCATTTTAAGGATGATAACCATCCTTAAACCACGTAATTAAGGGGAGGTTACAAATGGGATCCAACGAAATAATGAAAAATTCCGGAAATTAAAACGGGAATTTTGGCCTTCGCCCGATCGGGCCCGAGACAAAAAAGCCAAAACTCACAGGGGTCGCCCGACCGGGCGAACCCCGCCTGAACGGGCGGCCTCCGCCCGATACAATCGGGCGCCCCTTTTATCCCCGTTTTTCCATCTTTAATTCCAACACTAAGTAAGAGTTACTTTGGTATTGGTACCAATTTTACTGAGCTTTGGTATAAGTTGGTACCAAAGTTTACTAACACTTTGGTACCAAGTAAGAGTTACTTGGTATTGATGCGAGATTTTACGGAGCTTTGGTATAAGTTGGTGCCAAAGTTTCTTACGTTTTGGTGCCAAGTAGAGATTCTTTCGTATTTGTCTGCCAATTTTAATGAGGCTTAAGATCGAACATCCTTGCTTTGATACCTCCAGCTTATTAAATTACTTTTGTATCCCTGTGAGATGCCATTTTGCCATCTCACGATGAGAAGCCATTTTGGCATCTCACGATGAGAAGCCAATAAGCTATCTACATTAGACGATCTAATGCATACATACTGCAGAAAAAAAAATATTCAATACTTTGTTTAAAAGCTAGATTTTCGGTATTTAGATAAAATAACTTTGGTATCTTCAGAATTTTAGTTTGAGATTTATCAAAATAGAAATCTGATTCATTTCAAAAAAAAAAAGTTAAATCTGATCTTCCAAAAATAAAAGGGCTGAACAACTTGACAAATTGTGTGGTTCTTATGCTTTTGTTGCTTTGACTTTGGTGCTGATCTTGATCACCCAAAAGATTCCTCAACAAAAACGGTATGCTTTTGAAAATCATTATTTTGACTTTATTGCTATAGGAGAACTCGTCAATCTATTTATCTTCAGCCTGTTCTTCCTTAGTTGCGCCCTATAAAATAAACAGCTCATCTCTTTTGGCTTCATAATTCATATACTTCCCCAACCTTGAAACCAACTCAAAGTCTTCTCTTTATCTATATCTTCCGCTCATCACATACAGCAGCATATAACAAGAAATAGAAATGGTGAATATAAGCAACGCAATGGGCGCGCTTCGCGTTCGAATCAAACGTGGTATAAATCTCGCCATTCGTGATGTTAAGAGCAGTGATCCTTATATCATTGTTCTTCTTGGTCAACAGGTCCCTCTTCTTCTCCTTATCATCATATGATCTATGATGGTTATTATGAACATATTGATGGTATTATTAATAGCTCGACTTAGTATTAAAACTTATGTGGTGTTTATGTTATTGTGGTTTCAGAAACTCAAGACTCGTATCATAAGAAAATCTCTTAATCCGGTATGGAATGAAGACCTCACTCTTTGTGTTACTAATCCAAATGAACCACTTAAACTTGTAAGTATGTTGAACTTACTTGTACATACAAAGTCATTATGTAAACATATGGTTAGACATGCAAAACTATTTTTGAAGAGAACCTTATTGCAAGAGACAATTATGAAATATGGTTTCAAAGTCATAAAACTATTTTCCACAAGACACTTTGGGGAATGCAACATCTTAACACCCACCCTCAAGTTACTACTTATGGTATAATGGACTATCTCCTAATATGTAAGAGACTCGGCTTAAGGTCCATACTTGTACCTAATGATTGCAGTTGCACTTAATATAAACTGACTCTTGCTCATCTCCTTCGAAATGCAGTTTGTTTATGACTATGATATATTCTCGTCGGACGATCGAATGGGAGAGGCTGAGATTGATTTGAGGCCGTTCTTAGAGGTAGTCAGGTGGAATCTTGAAGGCGTTCCTAAAGGAACCATTGTCACACAAGTCAAACCAAACCGGCATAACTGCATCGCGGAGGATAGCCCCATAGTCTTCAGTGATGGTGAAGTCACACAGAACATGTTCCTCCGGCTGCGCAATGTTGAGTGTGGTGAAATTGAACTTCAATTGAATTGGATTGATCTCTCTACTTCTCGAGCTTCGTAATTCTTGTTGCCCTGTATAGTGGTCATCTAGTACATAACCTAGTGCTCGCGTGGCGTCAGGCGTGGTGTTTAAATTATGTAGATGTCATGCATAAAAATATTACTTTATTCTTTTTTGTTGATAGTTGATTGGGAAAATGCAATTGGGATTTGGGATAGTCTTCTCTTAAAACTGTGCAGTAATTACTTACAAAAAGAAGACTAATTTAGGAAAAATAAAAAAATTTCTAATTTGACAAGGTTTAATATTTCGCGAAGTCGTAGTACTGTATATCAAATGTATAAAACAATACTTGTACAACTTTGTAGCTTATCAAATTATGTATGAACATTTTGTAGCGAGCGTTTCTTTTACCTTATCAAAATTAATCATCACATGAAAAGACCCTTGAAACAAAACAAAGACTACAATTACTCAATTAAAAAAATACTCCGTTTTTTTTAATTGATACGCTTTTTATTTTTTGGCCATTTCTATTTAGACTATGTTTATTTTCTTGATTTATTATAAAGCTTTTTTTTTTATTTAATCCGATCCGAACTTATTTTTTTCCGATATAATACGAGCGATCCGATATGAAATTATCTTTTATAAAATACATTATTACAAATATTATCATTACTTTATATTTCATTTCTAGTATTACCATTACTACTTATCATTTTTTTAATTGTTACGACTTTCACTTTTTACTTTATATGATAACCTATCACATCAACTTTTTTACACTTTTCTACCTTACATACCCAACCACCCATTTTACTTAATCCACCCAAAACCTTCGACCTACCCTAGTTTTATCACTCCTACATTATTTTAATGGTTCTTTAACGAGTTCACCAAAACCAAATATACTAGGCGAGATTAGGACGTTCATAATGATCCGATCCGGCCGATCCGATCCGCGATCCAGCCGATCCGATCCGGAAAATCGGATATCCGATCCGTTATTTTGAGTTTCGGATATTTCGGATCGGATATCAAAAAAAATCGGATCGGATACGGATCACGATTTTTGTGATTTCGGATATCCGAAATATCCCGGTTTTTTTATGTATAGTTTTTTTATTATTTTTTTAAAACCCTAAACAATAAAACATTTGTTGTTCACAGAGGCAATTTATTAACGACCCAATTCTAAACCCTAAGACACACACGATCCACACAAGCCGCATATTCATTTCTCTCATCTCTCTCCACACTGTGCTGCGAGGTTGCGTCGCCAACAACCCACCATCTACTGAGGCGGCGACTGCGTGGCGGCGACTGCGTGACGCCACCGGGCCAACCACCATCTGCCGGCGGATAAATGAGGTATTTTTCGAATGAATCTTCCGAATTGGCAAGGATTTGATGATTAATTTTTGTTTTTAATTTATCACTTCATCTTCTTCAATTTTTCTCTTGCATCTTCTTTTTGTTTTGTTTTTCGTTTTATTGTTTTGTTTTTTAATTTCTTGTTCTTTGTTTAATTTTTCGACTGAATCTTCTCATTTTTTTTTCTTGTTCTCCTATGTTTTGCATCTTCTCTAATTTTTGCGTGAATCTTCTCCCATTATCTCGTTGTTTCGTTTTTTTTATTTCTTTTCTTTGTTTTTTCGTTTGTTTAATTTTCTTGTTTCTCTCGTTGAATCTTCTCTGTTTATTTGTTCTATGAATCTTCTCCGTTTATTTCTTCTTTGTTTCTTCGATTTTGATTCACTCGCACAGGCTACTTTAATTGCCCACCAAGTCAGTCTTTGACGGTTTTGACTTTTGAGGCACAAATAAAAGTTTCATCTAGGGGAAGAGAAGGATCAAGAATACATTTTTAAGTTTCTTTGTTGATGTTGCTCATCCATTTATGCCAGCATATTCATAAACTGCACATCATTTGCTGCTTTTATGGTTATAGTAGAATATGTGGAACATCAAATTTATTGTACTTTAATTTTTTTTTTACTTAATACTAATACTATCATTTTCTTTGTTGTGATATTTGTTTTGTAGGTATAAAGATTTGACTACGGAGCAACCAACAATTGATATTGATGAGTCATTCTATGGGATTTTAAATTTGTTAACTTTATTTGTATTAGTGTGTTAATTTGGATGTTGGAACTTAGATGTTTTAATTTTAACTAAAACTTAGATGAATTTATTATGTATGTATGGTTTAACATCCAAGATGTGCTTTTGGATCATAAAATTGGATGTAAATATTCAATGATGCTAACTACTTAGTACTTAGAAGCTGCCATGAAAAAATAGCAATGAAATTGAGCCTAATGGCTATTGTAACATGATTGTTGGGCCCAAAATTGTAAGAAAAAACAGCCATGAAAAAGCTTAAAAAGCAAGTAATAAAAATTTCGGATATCCGGTTATCCGATCCGAAAATTTCGGATATTCGATTTTTTTTGGATCGGATTCGGATCACTATTTTGCCGATCCGAAATTTTCGGATCGGATCGGATATCCGAAATGAACAACCCTAGCTGAGATCAACATGAGCCCGGCTCGAAAATGGACGGGTTTTGGGTATGATTTTTCGACCCGCGGTTGGGGCCACGGACAACCTAAATCCGGATAATTAGGCTAAATTTTTGACCGGTCTAAAAATGGCCAGAAAAGCCCGCTTGGCCCAGCCCGAAATAACGGGTTTTTGCGCTGGAATTTTTGCCCGAGACTTTGGCCCGAAAAGGGCCACTTTTTTATTTGGCAAAGCCCGACCTGGCCCGGCCCGTGATCACCTCCAAAGTATTCTTTAGTTGTACTTCTTTCACGCTTTGTACGAAATTTCCTTGGTTCTCCCCAAAGTGAAGTGTAACAATTAATTTAAAAGCAGAGGGAGTAATAACAAGAGATAACAACTTTAAATCCAAGAAACTCTTACATGATCTCTCAAAGTAGTCTCATGCTTTTATGAATCCATCTTGGGTGTAACATGTTAAATCATAACTTATTACGTAATAAAATCTCACATGTGCGAAACTAATCGAAGTGTTTCATGTCATTTTAAAATATGTTTCATGTCATTTATAAAACCTTTTCACGTCATTACTTGGTAGGATTGTTCGTGGGTTGGGTTGGTGTGGTTTGCGATGTAATTTAAACCAAATTGCCGGTCTACGATTTGACATTTTTCCAACCCAAACCACATCACACCTTAGCGCAAACCGACCCAAATCGGACCATGCCAAAGGGTTTGGTGCGGTGCGGTTTGCGATTTAACCATTTTTGCATCGGCGATATGATTTTTGTAATGTAAGAATTAAGATTTTTTTCGTCCGCGATAGGAGCTGAATATATGTGAATGACCTAAAAGAAATGAATAAATCCTACCCTAATGTAATCTTATGCCTTTTGTCGTCTAGTGTATTTTGTAAAAAAATTAAAATAGATTAATTTGTTTAAAAAAATATTCATCTAAATAGTTTTGCGGCCTACAAGGTCTTTGTTTGGTTTTTCAAAGATTCAAAATCAACCCAAACCGCAAACGATTTGCTTGATATCACAAACCAACTAACAATTAGAAACCGCAAACCAATCGAAACTGCGAAAAAACGAGTTGGTGGTGCGGTCCGGCACCACACTCGCACCGCCCTAATTGGCTTGATATGTTTCATATCATTTATGATTTGTTTCATGTCATTTGAGTTACATTTTGATGTCATTTTGTCTTTATTATAATAATTTCCGATCTGTCTTTATGTCATTTCGGTTTGCTATATGTCATTTTTGATTAGTTTTGTATAAATTTTCGAACAATTTCGTATCATTATCCCCTATTGCTTTATCATTTTTTTAAAAAAATACTATATCATTTTTTCAAGAATTATGTGTCATTTTAAAACTAACTTGTATCATTTTACCCATATTCTTTATCATTTTCAAAACCAAAATCCACCTCGGCCCACTTAAACAACCACAACCACTTCCATCATCCTTTGCCACCAACTAACCTACCCCAACACCACTAGACCCCACCACCCTCACCCTCACACACATCCTCCTCGGTCTTTCCCACAAATAAACAATCAAATCCCATTAGAAAAAAAGGAAAAGAGTACGAAAAAGAAGATCAAATAGCGTCAATGAGAATCAAGGATGTTTTGGCCTAGTGGTTAAGATTGAGGTGATGTGAACGATAGGTCACGGGTTCGAATCCGCCTCCCCTTCTTTGTACGCCTAACGTGGCTCCAATGGATCTAAAAAATAGAGTAAATGAGAGAAGCATTCTCTCTCTTCGACACACACACGAGACGGTGAAATCGTGCTAGCGGATCCGGGCATTGAGATGCGTAATCTAGGTTCAAACTCTATCGCATCTCCGACCGCTCCTCCTCTTATCGTGGTTCCCAAGGAGATTACAATGGTGGTGGTGGTTGGTCGTGCGTCTCTAAGTGCGAAGAGGGAGGAGATAACGGTGGTGGTATTTTGATTTCATACGTGTAGATGGGTTGCTCCAACATAAGTTATGGTGTTCGTAAAAATTAACCTAAGAATTTCTGTTCAAAGAGACGTCATGAAATCATCTTCTAGAAGTTGTTAGAGTTCTAGTGGTCAACAATTAACAAAGATAAAAGATGAGTCGTTATAAGGTCATCACAGTAAGACAATGCTGACCAACACATAAGGATTTAATACAATTAAAAAAGTTGATTATGTCTAAGACTAGTAAAGAAGACACCAAAATTAGCGAATACAACCGTGCATGGGAATTCTAGTCATGTAAAAAAGCATAGAGTTAATGCCAAACATGCTACTTATTCAACTCTCTTGCAAAGAAACTTGGCTGGTAAACTAGCTTATCAAAATTTTATGGAATCAATCAATATATCATATCATATAACTAATATATAATGCAATATACAAAAGGCACTGATTACGATGTCGCGACATTTGGCGTCCTCATTGGACGCCATTTGTCGCGCTCATTAAGTGTCATGTCATTTTTAAAAATATAAATTGAGTTTTAAATTGATTAAAATACAAATAGAGTTTAGGATAAGAATAAATAGATTTGGGTTCACAATGAAAATCTTAAATATAGTAAATTAATTATAACTTTTTAATATATAGTTCGTAAAATTATAATTTTTGTATTATTAGAAAGTGTTTAAAAAGGACATTAAAATAAGATCCATTTATACTATATTTAAAATTTTATATTAAAGTAACGTATAAAAGGAATTGACTATACTAACGTATTAAAGTAACCTATTTCAATTGGAATTAGCGATTCAATTAGAATTATGGTTAGACTAATATATAAAGCGAGTACAAAAGCCGACTTAATTACGAGGTCGCGACATTTGGCGTCCTCATTGGGCGCCATTTGTCGCGCTCATTAAGTGTCATGTCATTTTTTAAAAATATATATAGAGTTTTAAATGGATTAAAATACAAATAGAGTTTAGGATAAGAATAAATATAGTTGGGTTCACAATGAAAATCTTAAATATAGTAAATTGATTATAACTTTTAATATATAGTTCGTAAAATTATAATTTTTGTATCATTGGAAAGTGTTTAAAAAGTACTTTAAAATAAGATCCGGAGTTTTTTGCGGGGATATACCGGGGGTAATAGGGCATTTTGTGGGGATATACCTTACTATATTTTTTTGTCGGGATATACCAACTTAAATTTAAGTTTTGTTAAAAGGTATCAAAAACACTATTTCCGGAGAGAAAGTCAAATTTTCGACCTTTGACTTGGTAGGAACTCGCGAGTGAGACACAAATGTTGTGTTTTACCCCTCAACCACGCGCATAATATTGAAATGTTTTTTTAACAATTTTTTTAAGAATTCCCTCCTTAATAACCAACCCTCTCCCTTAACATTTTCCTCTCCTTAAACCTTGAAAAAGAACGCTCTTTAATTTAGCAAGAAAGGGCGGCCCAAAATCATCAATTGCAAGGTATGATGTCTTATTTTAGCTTTAATCTCAATTCAATTTAATTTACTTCTTGTGCTCTTCAATTGTACTATGTGGTTTGAATTTGTGTTATAGGGTATAAATTAGGGTTAAGTCAAAGGCCGAAAATTTGACTTTCTCTCCAGAAATAGTATTTTTGGTACCTTTTAACAAAATTTAAATTTAGGTTGGTATATCCCCACAAAAAAAAATTAGTAAGGTATATCCCCACAAAATTCCCTATTACCCTGATATATCCCCGCAAAAAACTCTAAGATCCATTTATACTATATTTAAAATTTTATATTAAAGTAACGTATAAAAGGAATTATTAGCGATTCAATTAGAATTAAGGTTAGACTAATATATAAAGCAGAGTACAAAAGTCAGGTTACGAGGTCGCGACATTTGACATTCTCATTGGACGCCATTTGTCGCTCATTAAGAGTTCTAAATTGATTAAAATACAAATAGAGTTTAGGATAAGAATAAATAGAGTTGAGTTCACAATGAAAATCTTAAATATAGTAAATAGATTATAGCTTTTAATATATAGTTCGTAAAATTATAATTTTTGTACCATTGGAAAGTGTTTAAAAAGTACTTTAAAATATGAAGGTTTTATTTTTAATGTTTTAATATGCAGGAAGATGTAGGTTGTGTAGTATATCGTGACATGTGCTTTAACATATAAAAATATGTAGGTTCAGAGTGAATATCTGAATTATATAGTGAGTTTCTGCATGATATAGTGCGTGTTTAGATGATATATATAGTGGATTGTTCATAAATGATGTAGTTTCTCCATGATATAGTATGTTTCTGAATGATACAGTGAGTTTCTTCATGACATATAAATTAGAAACCAACGTCAAAGATAATGCCAAAAATAGGGGTATAAATATTTAAAAACTCTACCTCTTCTTCACGAAAAAGCTCGGGCATTTGCCCGGGTCCCAATACTAGTATATATATAAAGGAGGAACGTTTCGGGAGCATATATAGGGAGCTCCTCAAGATTTCGAGGCCATAGAGCGCGCCACGTAGGACTGTCATGTCATCAAATTTTGTTTTTGTCTTTTTAAATAAATAGAGTTCTACATAGATTTAAATACACATAAGGAGTTCTAGATAAGCTAAAATTAGAGTTTGATTTTGAATGAACAACCAAAATTATTATATTATGTAAATTGTGTATAACTTTTGCTACATAATTCGGAATATTATAATTTTTGTTCCATTGGATAGTGCTCGAAATATGCTCCGAAATAAGATCCATTTACAATATAGTTCTACAACTTATGAAATAGAGAGCACCACGTAGGATTGCCATTTCATTAATTTTTATTTTAAATATTTTAAAAAAATAGAGTCCTACACATATTTAAGTACATAAAAGGAGTTTTGTATAACGAGAAATTAGAGTTTTGTTTTCAATAAACAACCTAAATTATTGTATTATGTAAATTGAATATAACTTTTGCTACCTAATTCAAAACATTATAATTTTTTACCATTTGAGAGTGCTTGAAATATGCTTCAAAATAAGATCCATAATGGTTTTTAACTGGAGCCATTTACAATATAGTTTTACAACTCATGAAAATATATTTAACTAGATGAATGGTAAGGCATTATTTAGTCTTTCTTTTAGATAAATATAATAATAGCTATAACTATAGTGTACTATATGTGATTATAGCATTTTATCATAGGTCTAATTTATAGGATTAAACATATATATAACTTTCAAAACCTCGGCCTTACGAGTCCGGATCCTCTAGAGTTTTAATCCAAATTTTACAAGGTAGAGTTGTATATGAACCATACATTTTAAAATCAAAGGCTCATATTGGTGGAAGGGGGAAATAAGGGGTGGATTTTGATTAGAAAAAATAGAGGGGGTTTTGGAAAGATAGTATATAAGCCGGTTGATTTTTTTATTCAATGGTTGATATTGCTCAAACTCTACATTGTAGAGTTCTTTTGAAATTTAGAGGATCCAAACACCAGCCTTACTCCTACGAACCAAAGCAATTTAGTATTGCAACCAAATTTATTAAGGAAACTTTGTTGTTACAACAAAAATTAAAATCTATATCGATAAAGTTACATATATATTAAAGTTTTGGATGATGAAAAAATTAGAGTATGATTTTAAAAAAAAACAACCTTAGAATATTATAGGGAACTCCACCTAAACATGACATGTCATTCTTTTTAATTTTTAATTTTTTTAAAAAAATAGTGTTTGACATAGATATGAATACATATAAGGTGTTTTTAATAAGTGAAGATTACACTCCGATTTTAAATAAACGACCTAAATTATTCAACTATGTAAATTGAATATAACTTTTGCTACATAATTCGCAATATTATAAATTTCTTACCATCGGAGAGTGCTCAAATATGTTCCATATACAATATAATTTTACAACTTACGAAAATATATTTATTTAGATGAACAATAACATATTATTTATTTTAATACATATAAAAATAATTATAAAAATAGCATATTATATGTGACAATATAGTTTGTAACTTTGTTGTCATCATCAAAAAGGGGAAATTATTGAACCCTAGTTTTGATGATGACAAAGGAACAAAGATGCAAACTAAGTATTGGACTAACAAGTTGTTAAGTGATGAAATTTTCAAGGTATCAATGAAAGGAGCAAAGAGAATACTAAGTCAAAGAAGAAGTCAAGTTGGATTTTGAAGACTAAGTGAAGATGCTCAAAGATTTGGTGTTTGGAGAAGCATTGGAGCAAGAAGACCAAAGCGAGACTTTTTGTTTCTAGTTCCAATGTAAAGGAACGAGTAAGAATGGTAAGGAAGCGTGGCAATTTAAAATGAGAATGAGTGTTTGTTCCTCCGTGAGGAACAACCAAACCGGCACCGTAATAATAAGTTAAAGGAACTAACTATTAAAAGGAACTAGACATAGATTGAAGCAAGTACAACGGTTAAATATGTCGTTTGAGTATTTTATGCCTAGATTAGTAAAAAAATATGATTTTAAGGAAAATCTTTTAAGGAAAATATTTTATTTTTATAAGATAATAAATATCCTTTTCAGTTTTTATGGAAAATATTTTAAAGATGATATTTTTGGTAAAAGGATTTTATTTTGGTTTTATTAATTAAAATGCTTTTTAATTAAATCAGATTTTCGAATTACTGCTTTAGTGGTTGCTAAAATTAAGGGAGCAGTGATATTTCCATCTCCCACGTTTAACAGAGATCATGGGAATCATGGGTGTAAAAAGGAACGTGTTCCTCTGGTTGAGGAACATCATGGGAAAATATTTTTTTACCACTAACACATGATTTAATCCCACGTTCTAAGTTATCACCACTATAAATACTAATGTCTAATTAAGTTCTAATTTGTGGTCGACCAAGTGAATTAGTGAGTTTAACTAAGTAAAGTGTCGGTGCCTTCATTTTCTCATAAAAGCCATTTGTTACGTAAGAGAGAAGCTTTGAGTGAAGCAAGTTAAAGTGAGAAAACTTCAAGTGAAGTTGAGAGGAACAATTTGTTGAGGGAACAATTGTTCGGGAACTTGAGTTTAGGAACTCAAGGTGTGGCCCGTGAGTAGAATTAGGTTGTAACAAAGTTGTTTGGCCTAATTAGTGAAAGTGTTCAGTTTAAAATCCCTAGTGGTCGAGGTTGTTTCTTCTTGTTGGGCCCAAGAAGTTTTTCCTCGTAAAAATCTCTTAGGTTCCTTTAGCTTGTTTCTTTGTTTAAGTTTATAATTCCACAAAAAGTTACGTTTATTTCTACACATACAATTTACCCCCCCTCTTGTAGTGTTCCTAGTTAAATAACAACTAGTTTTGAAACACGTGTGTTGCACGGGTTGTTGTTTAATTTATTTTTTGCAAATTTTTATTAACATTGTTGATTTTTTGTTGTTGTGAAATGAGATTTTTCAACACCATTGTATTTATATACTTCCTTTTTTATTATGTTTTCCGCCGCAAAAAATTACGAATAAGCCGATACATTTTCACACGGGCGGTAATACTTTGATAATTCTCTATGTCTTATATTAAAAAGGTAATTTAGAAAAGAGAGAATTGTCGGGGGTGTTACAAAGTGGTATCCATGAGCTTTAGGTTTTTATTGGCCTTTCGTGCCAACTTTAAATTTTAGGTGCCTAACTAGCTAGTTACGTAAAATGAATTTCTTTAGAATTGAGCTCCTACTTATTCATTTTGTTCAAATTACTTATTGAAAGTTCTTTTCAAGATTTCAAGATTTAAAATATTTTATTTCAGTTCGAATTATTTTTTCAAAGGGTCCGATATTATTTATTATTTATTATTTATTATTTATGGTGTTCGAAAATTTCGAACTATTATAGTTAATTTTTATTTCATATTTTCGGGTCCTTTATAAATTCGAAAATTATATATATATTTAATTATTTTATTTTAGTACTCTAGCTCATTTTAATTATTTTATTATGAGAGATGAGTAGTATAGGAAGGGCATATAGGATAGAAATATTATATGTACGCATTAAATAGTTAGTTCGGCATGATTATATTTTTTTTCCCACATTAGCTTGTTTATGTTATTCCTATGCACGATATTGTTGTTGTTATTCTTGCTTATTGTTTCTTGTTGGGATTATACGTTAAGTGAGAGTACGAATTGCTTATAGAAGTTATATTTACTTGTTATAGATCTCTAGCCATGTCTGATAGAGAAGCTACTAGAGTAGGGAGCTACTACGACCCTATTGTGTTGAGTAATGATGAGAGTGATGGAGGTTATGAGTCTGACAATGAGAGTTACACCAGCCTAGAGTTCATTATGCGTAATGTGTTAAGAGCAGGCATACCTGATAGTGACGATGAGGTTCTTCACGAGTTTGACCATGCTAGGGGACAGACCAGAATGGACATCTATCATGCCGTTTTAAGACCGAGAGTGATTCCCGAGTCGAAGAGGGACGAGCCTTAATCTAAGAAGTTACGAAGATCCACGAGATTTAGAAGATATGTTTACAATAATACGAGGACATTGATGATTTTGAAGATGAAGTTTTCACTCCAGAAAAGTACAAGGAATCAAATAATAAAACTGATAATGTATCTCCTTAGATTATTTACCTATGTATTTATGTTTTAAGAATAATGTTGGATAATTCGTCCAGCAGTGGTTTAAATTTATTTCATAATACCTTTTGTTTTAGGAAAATGCAGTATTATGGTTTAGAAAATTGTTACTAGCATCTTTTGAGGAATAAAAGACAAACATTTAGTTATCCAAGTGAGCAAGAGTTTATTTTGGCACGCGAATAGGAATATTTTATTTATTGGTTACGATTGAATTTTTATTCATTGATCCTCACATGTGTATTCTTGATGTGAATATTTTCACGAATGATTATGTGGTTGATGATGATTATTTTATGGTATTGTTATAACTTCATGAGAAATTGTTTGTTGATGCGATCTTTATGGTCAAATCAAATGTTGCCTTCGTAGAGAATGGCATGTAAGTTATGTATCGAACCTAAAGTAGAGTACGTTAATTTCAAGTCGCGCAGTACAATGGCTAACAACGGTAACGATTTAGCTGCTGCTATTCGCCTTTTGACGGAGAAACTAACTCAGGAAAGAGCTAAGCGTCCCGATTCTGCTGGGGACATGTTGGAGAGACTAGCCAAGGTTAAACCACCATACTTTAAGGGGCAAGCTGATTCTACCTTTTCGGAGAATTGGTTAGAGAGTTTGAGAAGATCTTTGGGGCCGTGAAGCCGCTATCCGAGGGTATGAAAGTAGGTCAGCCGTGATGTATCACGAAAGATGAGGCCGATTTGTGGTGGAGAGAAAATGGGGCTGGGACGAGTGCTTTGTTGAGGGATTTAACTGGGATTCTTTTATTCTTGCCTTGAGAGGGAAGTTTTACTCTACTTTTGTGAGGAAACGGAAGGCCCAATAGTTTATCAACCTTAGGATGGGGGAGTATGACCATCTCCCGAGTACTATAGTAAGTTTATAGCATCAAGTCGAGGTTTGCACCTGAGGTAGTAGCCATTGAGGAGTTAAAGGCTCACCGATTTGAGCAAGGTTTAATTTGACTTAAGAAATCCAACAAGGGTTAGGTGGTGAAACTTCTTCATCTCTAGATATTGTGTATGTAAGAGCCGCCCATATTTATGGTCTTCGATCGAGGCGTGATAAGAAGAATATTGTAGTTGGTGAGAAAGAAAGGATTTCAATGCTAGGGGAAATCAAGGGAATATTAAGAGGAACGGGAATGGGAATGAGAATTTCCAAGGGAGGAATGGTGCAGGCTACAACAATAAGGGCCGATTTAAAAGAGTTTACCACGGTAAGAAGTGCGGTAAAAACCACCCTGGTAGAGAGACTGCAATCCGGGAGACCTAATAACTTGTAACTACTGCGAAGAAGGGCCATAGGGAGTATGAGCGCTTACCAAGCAAAAAGAAAGATCAAAATGGTAATTGGAGTGGTAACCAGGTGAGGTCCGGGTTCAATCGGGCCGGAAATCAAGGTTAGTAGGGTCCCGAACAACCAAGGAAGCTACAATAAGCTGCTAGTGAGAGCAACAACAACCAAAACAAGGCTCGGGTAAAATGTTCGTGATGAGTCGCAATGAAGGCGAGCGATCTGCCGACGTAGTTTCGGGTACTTTTCTATTAACTCCGTTCTCGTTAAAGCGTTATTTGATTCAGGGGTGACTTATTCATTTGTTTCGTTGTCTGTCATTAAGAGTCCGGGGTTAGTAGAGTTTTGGTGATTGATTTGCCTATTAATATACCTACGGGTGAGACCATAAGGTGTACCAAGTTGTTCAAAGATTTACCTCGGAAGATAGGAGACTGTGTATTTCCTTCTAATTTGATAGAATTTAATCTGGGAGACCTAGATGTAATTCTTAGGATGGATCGTTAGGTTTCTACAAGGCCAAGATGAGCTGAAGTTCGAAAAGTAGTGTTGAGAAGACCCCTTTGGGAAATCGACCTCGTATCGACGTTCGGGAAGCCTAAGAACTTTGGGGTTATTTATGCGATGCAAGTGAGGAAATTGATGAAGAAGGGGGTGTGAGCTATTTTTTACGTAGTGTGCAAGATGTTAGTAAAGAGGTTGGAGTGAAGATCGAGGATGTTCCATCGTGAATGAGTTTGTGGATGTGTTTCCGAGTGAGATTTCGGGTATGCTGCCTGCTAAATTTGTTGAGTTCACCATAGACTTAGTTCTGGAACCGCACCTATATCTAAGGCACCCTATAAAATGGCACCTCCTGAGATGAGTGAGTTGAAGACGCGATTTACAAGAGCTGTTCGATAAGGGTTATATTAGGCCTAGTGCATCACCGTGGGGAGCTCCTCTGTTGTTTGTTAAGAAGAAAGATGGGATTATGAGGTTGTGTATTGACTATAGGGAGTTGAACAATATAACCATCAAAAACAAATATCCTTTGCCTAGGATAGATGACTGTTTGACCGGGTGAATGGAGCGGCGTGTTCTTCTCGAAGATTGATTTGCGTTCGGGTATCACCGATTGAGGGTAGGCGATAAGGATATACCTAAGGCTGCGTTTAGGACTCGTTATGGTCATTATGAGTTCATTGTAATGCCGTTTGGATTGACCAATGCACTGCCATATTTATGGACTTGATGAATAGGATTTTCCATGAGTTCTTGAACAAGTTCGTTGTGATATTCATTGATGATATTCGATTTATTCAAAGAGTGAAAAGAGCATGATGAACGCTAGAGGATTATATTGGAGACGCTTAGGAAGAATCAATTGTATGTCAAGTTCTCATGTGTGAGTTTCATTTGGGGAAAGTAGCATTTTTGGGTCACTATGTGTCTAAGGAAGGAGTCTCATCGGTAGATCTGCTAAGATTCAAGGCATGTTAGTGAGTGGCCTACTCCAAAGAATGTGTCGATATCAAAAGTTTCCTAGGTCTAGGCTGGCTATTATAGAAGATTTGTGAGAGATTTCTCGAAGTTAGCGAGGCCAATGACCAATTTGATGAAAAAGGAGTCAAAGTTTTAGTGGAGTGGAGAAGTGTGAGGAAGCTTTTCAAATTTTAAAAGAGCGTTTCGACCCTCACTTTGTTTTGACCCCTGCCTTATGGGAATGAGGGATTTGAGGTGTATAGTGATGCTTCAATGAATGGTTTGGGATGTGTGTTACAGCGGTGGGAAGGTGATCGCGTATGCGTCGCGTCGATTGAAACCTTGTGATTTACCCTACCGCAGATCTAGGGTTAAGCTGCGATCGTTTTTTCCTTGAATATTTGGAGACATTGCCTTTATGGGACAACCTTGTAAGATCTTCTTGACCATAAGAGTTTGAAGTACATTTTCACCTAGAAAGACCTCGATATGAGACGAGGGGAGATGGTTAGAGTTGATAAAGGATTATGACCTAGACATCCAATATCATGAAGGGAAGGTGAATGTGGTTCTTCGATGCTTTTGAGTAGAAAGTCGAGCCATAGCATGAATGCTTTGGTAGTTCTCGAGGAATTGTGTCGAGATATGCAAAGGCTTAGCCTAAAATCTTAAATCTGGGGAGATCGAGGCAAGATTGAGTGCTTTGTCATTGGGGTTGTCGAGTTTGCGACGAGATCGAAAGAGGGTTGACAGTGAAGATGAGCAATCGCCTTTCCCCCTGGCGACCGATGGTTAAGTGAGAGGACTAACCAAACTATGGAAGATATGTTGAGGAGGCGTGCGCTATTGACTCGGGGTAGTTGGGAAGACCAATTAGATTTGATTGAGTTTTCATACAATAATAGTTAATAAGGCGAGTATTAAGATGGTACCTTTTGAGGCATTGTATGGAAGGAAGTGTAGAAGTCCCATTTGCTAGAATGATTTTAGTGACAATATAGTATTGGGGACGGGGAATTCATTGAGGAGACCATCAAAATGTAAAGTTGATTCGAGGTAGAATTGATTTGCTCAAGATGCGCAAAGAGAGGTATGTTGATTTGAAGCGAAGAGAAGATGAGTTACGCAATAGGTGATAAAGTATTCCCGAAAGTATCACCAACTAAGGGAGTGATGAGATTTGAGAAAAGGGTAAATTAAGTGCCAGCTATGTAGACCCATATGAGGAATTAAATTAAATTGCCAATGTATAGTCCCATATAGAATGTGAATTGAATTTCGCGCTTTTTACCTATTTTTATGATATTTTTGATGCATTTTTTATGCTTATTTTGGCGATTTGCAACATGTGGCGTTGCAAAATAAATATATTCACCACATAGAAAATGTATTCATGAGTAACACAAGTGATTTTAAAGTTGGTAAAAGCGTGCACAATGAAATTGGCACTAAGTATTTCTCAAATGAGAGTTGAGTTAAAACTTTTGAAAATGCTGTGAGTTTTCGTGTCAAGTTTAGGAATGAAACTGTTTGAAGCTGGCATCAGAATCCCCCGTAAAATTATGGATTTTATAAATATATTTTAATGTATAGTTATTTATATTTAAATATATTTTTAAGATTTAAATGATTGATTTCTTGAAAGGCCGACTATTCGAAAGTCAAAGGTATTATGTTAATGATTTAAAGAAAACATTTTATTAAGTCATGCTTTGAAAAAAAAAGATTTGAAAAGCCTTAAAACACTTTTGGACTGGAAAAGCGATTCTAATTGGGTTTGAGGAGACCCAAACACTTTGTAGATTCGGGAAAAAGCAATTTCTAGTGTTGAGCCCGATCACCTTTTCCCTATAGCCCACAAGGGGAACCTATATAAACCCCATAAACCCCATGTTTTCCCACGCACAACTTTATTTTCTTCTCTCTCCTTCCTCCCAAATTTCCAGCCCCCCTCTTTCTTTGCTCTCTCTTTTTCTTTTCCTTTCTTCCTCTCCCCCCTTCGGCCTTCACTCCCTCTTCCACGCCGGCTGTTCTTTCTGCTTTGCTCACGTGCAAGGCGCCGATACCCCGCCGACCACCGCTGTCGCGTGCCGCCGTTCCGTACCCTTTGGTACCGCAGCCTTCTTCACTCCTCTTCTTGCTTTGGCGGAGAATTATCTTTAGGTGACTTTTAAGGTTGTGAAAGTAACCTGTGAATTTGTCTCCGTGAGGTATGCTACATACCTATTTGTTGATTAGATTATGTATCATGATTTTAATGATGAGAATTATGTAGTATCATGTATAGGAACTATTGTTAGTTCATATGTGATTTCTATTAAAGTTAGATTTGCATGTTTTTGTCGTTGTACTGAAACATGTTGAATTTATGATGTTGAACAATTATGGCGTAGTGGAAGATTGATGCAAGCATGGCAGAGGATTTGGGAACTTTTATTTTATTAATTCACATGGCGGATTAATATATATATATTGGTTTGGATCATGATTGATCATGTAGTTCCCTTTTTATTATTTAATCGCTTTATAAGGACCAAGGGCCTTGCTCTCGGTAAGTTGATATTTTAATACCTACTGAAAGGTTTGGTTGTTTGTCGATCAGGTTCAACAAATAAAGGAAGATCGGATTAAAGTTGGAATTAATCTTCGGGTTGTTAAGTTGTCTTCGATCACTTATCTAATCATAAGATAAAAATCACTACAAGAAAAGACTTTATAAAACGACGGCTAAAGCCGCCGTCGATGGACAAAACTACCGATCGCTTAAAGCAATCAGCGGTCAACGGGTCGTTAAACGACGGTCGTGTAACGATGGTGAGCGATTTAGGAATCAACGACCGTTTCGCATCGTTGATGGAATAATCAACGACGGTTTATTTATATTGGGCTGACCGTTTTATTAACCGACGTTGATAATTTTTCACCGATTGCTACACAGTTGCGTCGTAGCAACGATCCCTTTGAACTGTCGTTGATTCACGACGGTGTAAGGCGCGATGCTTTCAACGACAAAGTGTAAAGAAATGAGGTGTTTCAACGACGCTTGAAAGCAAATGCTATTGTTCTTCAGCTGTGACATTTAAGTCCTTGGCAACATTTACATTTGATTCTGAGCCGACTGCATAGCCGTCGTTGTTTCAATGTTTAGCCGTCGTTGCTTTTTTTTGTAAATTACATTAATTTAAATAGTAATGTTGTCCAATTCTATAATTAAACTCCAACCCGCATGATCGCACCTAAATATACTACACTTGACCTTGTTCCTCCACCTCATTCAACTTTTTCAACAAAAAAAAATATACAATTTTGACTATATATTACAATTTGCGTAGATACTTATATAATGAAGGAAATAGATTAAATTATGCTTACACAAAATGGATCGGTGGCCGGAAAAGAATAAAGTATAAGCCGGGTTCTACAAAGATAGATCAACAAAATCTAGAAACTATAAAGCTAAATCACTTCGATAAATATAGATACAAAATGCCTATAATTAGAAAAACTACCTAGATTAAATATAGATGCATAAAAATAGATCGCTTGTGAAATAGAAAGTGAGAAGTCGGGTTCAAAAAAAATACAGACATCTTCATACCTAATACAAAACCAAAAAATATACACTAAATGCATATATTAGATCTAACATATAGAAACTTATAAGTTAGTTAATTTACTTGCCAAAAACTAAACAAACTACAGCACACAGGTGTCTCGTAGCACACGCCACCACCAAACCCCCCGGGTCATCTTCCTCTCTGTCCGCGTTGTGGAGGGGGGCTCAGCTGTAACTCCGAGAACATGTGTGGCCGAAACCTGCATGCTCCTCATCATTTCCCTCTCACAGGAGGCCCTGCTGGACTCTTCCATCCGCGCCGATAGTCCTCGACTCCACCTCTTCCATCCGTGCAGCCGACCTTGCCTACACTCCGAGGCCTCAAGCCGAGAAAATGGACGGCTCATATGGTTGTGAAGAGCCATCTCCTCGCCATGAAGAGTTGTAGTACAAATGATCACCCCGACCCAACCCCCGCACTTTTCCTCGTTCCTCCCACCAACCGGCCTCCCACATCGCATCGTGGTCTTGGGCCAGGACTCCCCCAGTGGCACAATCATCCAGCCTTCTTGTTGTATGTCTCCCGTATTTGGGTTAAATAATGTGCTCATATTCATGCATTGGCAAGAACTACTATGTGACACACCAAACAAACTATATTTGCGTTTCGCTTGGTTCTATCATGTCTATATTTTGTACTTCAATCAAAACTACTGGTTACACTCAGTAAACAAAGTATATATATGATGTTTTATGTGTTTATAACTTAAAGTAACTCCCCAAACTACTCAAATTCATTCATTTTCAAGTAAAATGGCAAAAATGGACTAAAATGGCCTATATTTGGTTCTAACATGTTTATATTTTGTATTTTCAATCAAAACTAACATTTAACTCATCAAACAAAGTATATATATGCTCTCTGAGATGTTTATAACATAACCTAACTTCAAACTACTCTCAAATTCATTCATTTTTAAGTAAATGGTAAAAATGGGCAAAAAATGACCTATATTTGGTCTTCTAACATGTCTAAATTTTGTATTTTTAATCAAAACTACTATTAAACTCATTAAACAAAGTATATATATGATGTCTGAGATGTTTATAACTTAACTCGGGTCAAACTACTTAAATTCATTCATTGGCAAAATGGCAAAAATGGGCTAAAATGACCTATATTTGGTTCTAACATGTCTATATTTTGTATTTTCTATCAAAACTACTATTAAACTCATCAAACAAAAGTGTATATATGATGTTTGAGGTGTTTATAACTTAAACTAATTTCAAACTACTCAAATTCACTCATTTTCAAGTAAAATGGCAAAAATGGGCAAAAATGGCCTATATTTGGTTCTAACATGTCTATATTTTGTATTTTCAATCAAAACTACTATTAAACTCATAAAAGTATATATATGATGTTTGAGATGTTTATAACTTAAACTAACTTCAAACTCCTCAAATTCATTTATTTTCAAGTAAAAGTCTGCATGTGGCTAAAATGGCCTATATTTGGTTCTAACATGTCTATATATTTTGTATTCTTTAATCAAAACTACTATTAAACACATGAAACAAAGTATATATATATATGATGTTTGAGGTGTTTATAACTTAAACTAATTTCAAACTACTCAAATTCATTCATTTTCAAGTAAAATGCAAAAAAAAAGGGCTAAAATGGCCTAGATTGCGTAAATATATGTTTAGGAGTATGTACCGAGATTTGTTTTGCTTTCTTGTTTGTCAGAATTTCTCCTTTTCCAGAACAGCCATGAAATGAGTCTTCAAGAACAACTCGGGAGCTAAGGAGGAAGTACTCCTCCTCTACTATTCGCCCGCACACATCACGAAACAAAGGCTTTGCTTTTTACTTATACCGAAACGTCATGTAATTTAAACTAAGTAGTAGATATGGAACATTTCGACCATCTTTTAACATGCCGTGGCGCCGAAATAGAACCCCTAAAGTGGTGACGGCTCTCATCTGATTGGGACAGGAGCCACCTCTTCTGCCTTCCTTCTTCGCCTTTCGTATTTGTGTGCTAAACGTGGGGTCCTCACTTTTCTTCCCCATGTCTTCGTAGATGGTCTCCCAACCATTTTGGCCTTTCTTTGGCTTTTGTTAAGCGCCCGCATCGCAAGTCTCTCGACGATATGCAACTTTCATTCAGGAAGCTTCTTCTTCACTTACCATCTAACTCAGAGCCCATTCTTAAAGACCCTTTAATCAAACATTAAACTAAGTTATTAATAAACTAATATAATCAATTTCATTCTTCATAATTCGATTCATACATACCGGTGGAAGGAGTTCCCACCAATGCTTCTTTTGTGGCATCGTTTCACCTCACCGTAATTGAACCAAGGTTTGCCGAAAATGGCTCCCGGAAAATGGCCTGATGGACCCACTAACCCTCATATCATCAAACTCCGAATTGAAAACCAAACAAACACGCGAATTGTGAATAACATTTGATACAAATATCATGAAGCATATATTAGCTTACAAACTT
>CANSZD010001147.1:1645000-1947217 GCA_947648045.1 Beta corolliflora | reverse complement strand
ACCGCCACACCACATACCACCACAACACCACACCACGGCTCACTACGACCGCCACACCACCATACCGCAAACCACCGCTGCTGATCTTTACCTTTTTTTCATCATCTAAGCATACTCATTCTTTTACAAACAAATTTTCCCAAATTTCTTTTTATACTTCTCACCAAAATTTTCGATCAAATTTTTGTCTTCTTGATTAAGAAATCCTTGTTGCGATTTGTTGATTCGAAATCTCTTGACCTAATTTGAATTTCTTTTTCCTCTTCTTAAACAATCTCATAGCGCAGAAATAATTAGCGAAATTTGGGCAAATCTCAAACCCCTAAACTTTCGTTTTTCATCAACTTTGGAGAATTATATAGAATTATTTTCATCATTTGTTTCGTGGTGTGATTTTTCCATTGATTTTTGTAGAGATTTCGTTTATCATTGTGGCACTCAAGGAATCTTGTTGTTGATTTTCTCATTTTGCAGTGTATGATTCTTTGGTTTTGCATTCCGAGCATCAGCATCAATCTCATCCACAGCCTCGGTTGCGGTTGTTGAACGACAATTTTCCCAACAATCCGTCTTGCGTGGACCCGGTTACGCATTAAAAATAGTGTGGACGGGGCCAAATATGCGTCGTTTCGCCACTTCAACTAAATATTCTGCACTTTTCCCAAAATTCGCGCGATTTTCTCTCTTTTAATAAGATTCTCTCGCCTTAAAATTTTAAAAAAAAGCATTGTTCGGTAACAAACATACACTATATCATTTTAAAATCTACTATATCATATTAAAATACACTATCATGTCAAACACTATAACGATCGATTATGATAATTTTGTGTAATATACAAATAAACTACATTTATAACATTTCAAAATACACTATATCACGCAAAACACACTATATCATGCAACACTATCATATCAAAAACACAGAAACACTATTTCGTGTCAAAATACTTTTATATCATTTTAAAATATCTTATATCATGCCAATATACACTATATCATGCAACACTATCACGTCAAAAACCTTCGTAAAACACTATCATTTTAAAATACACTATATCATTTTAAAATACACTATATTATTTCAAAATACAGCTATATCATTTCAAAAATACACTATCGGGAGAGAGAAATTATCGGAGGGAGAGAAGTTATCGAAGAGAGAAAAGAACGGAAGACCGAACGCGGCAAAAGGGAAAGGTGTAATCATTAAAACTCACGTTAGATGGATCGGGTGCAGCACTAAGTTAGTGTGCACCGGGTTCATATTAGTTTTTTTATTTTCCCAAATTTCCCCAATTTTACAAGTGAGGATATGGAGCTTTGAAGTTTAAACCGCGAAGAGAGAGAAAGAGGAAAAACCTAGGGTTATTTTTAATTTTCACACGTGTGAGTCCTTGTTATACCGCAACTTATGGGGTAACATGTTACACCAAGAACTCATTAAAATGAATTAAGGAATGTGATTTTTGAATAGATTAAATTGATCACTAAATAGATTAAAAGGGAAATTCTCAATGGTGACATTGAGTTCGACTTTTCGTTTTGGTAGCCAAACTTTATTTCAATTCTCGGTGTAACCTTGTATTTATGGTTGTACTTCAGAAAGTGGCATTATTAACGATCATCTGTTAAATGCAATTGGTATAAGGGTTGTTTTCAAAATAATTAAGTATTTTAGTGTCTAGATAGACATAACTCCCCTTTAAAAAACACATTCTCATTCATCTGTTTCTAAATACGGGAATGAAATACATTTTCAATGAACAACAAATGAAAATCGATTTTTAAAAAGGGAACTTATGTCATTATAATCTAAAAACCCTTAATTAGTTTATAAAAAACCCTTTTACCAATTCTTTATAACAACAAATGACTTCGATACCACTTTCTCAAGTATAACCATAAACACCGATTACTATTGAGAATTAAAAGTAAGTTTGGCAACCAAAGAGAAGAAGCCATAACTCGAGTTACCATTGATCGAATTTTCCCTAGATTAATCTAGTCACTATGTTACGAAAGGTGGTCTATTATCTTCTTAATATTGAGCTTAGACCGTTGCTAATTTTAAAAGTAGATGGTCTTTTATAAGACCAATTCCATGAAATATTGGCAGAATTGCCATGTTATTTAGCCCTTTTTTTCCTTAAGAATTTATAGAGATGAATTTGATTGTTTTTTTTATTTGAGGGTATACTTGTACTTTTGGGTGGAAACCAAGTCCTCCCCTCTTGCCACATATAATAGAGATACATTTTTTCTAGTTGAAAATTCTATGGTGGTCTATCCATTCAGCGAGATTGATAAATTTGCTAATTAAGTGGCAATTTTGTTAATCATATGTTAATAATATATACTTGTAGGAGTGTTTTTATTTCGCCTACGCGGTGTAAGCGCGTTTATTATATTTGACTACTCCACTGTAAAGGTTTTATTGAAAATTGTTTTGAAAGAAGTCGCCAACAATTCTTTTTAGGAAGAATCATAAACCTAATTGGATATGGAAAAATCGTAGGGACAAATTATCCAATGTAGATTTCCCCGTCCTGACTCCATAGATGGTCAAAGTGAACCAAAGATTGAGTTCGGGGGTGAGGGTACGAATATAGCCATAATGAACCACATTCGCCCAAAGTTGGCATCTACTAAATATCGATTCATTACAGATTTTATGCCAAAGAATAATCAAATAATGTTTTAAAGCACCCTAAAAATATTTAGTCTAAATAGGTTCAAGAAACACATAAAAAGACTAATTATTTAGTGACAAGTTATTATGCAATCAATTTGACGGGAACCTAACGAGGTTGTCCAAATTAATCGATTAATGTTAGAACAATTCTTTAGGTCTTTGATTAGCAAAAATAACATGTGGGTGATAAAAATCATGCAGGACAATCATAATAATATGTATGAGAACAATCGAGTCGGAGCATATAATAATGTATGAAAATAAATAAAAATAAGAAAAGAAAATATTGCAGGGAGTTAGTATAATATACAATACTTACAGTCGCATGAATTTGTTAACAATCTACATCATGAATAGAATGTTAGTAACTTCAAGAAAATAATAAAAATAAATAAAGAAAATAAAGAAAGTTTGTTAATTTAGTTGACCCTCAGAAATTATACCACCGTCCGAGGTCGTTGATTTGTACGGATCTTGGAAAATTGAATAGTTGAACGAGTCTTAAAAACGATTTGTGTCTTGCGTACGGTAGGAATAATGCCTGATTTTGTATGAAGAAAATCTATGGGCTTGGTTTTATTTGTGTTAGACTAGGCGTGAATATTAAAATATTATGGGTGACGTCGCATGTATGTGTGGTAATAAGAGGAAGGAGGGTGATGCTGTGCGTGGAGTTTGCTAGATGGAGTTTATGGTGAATGATGATGAATGATGCTGGGTGAGTCGCTGGAGGACAGGGGAATTTGATGAATTGGTGCAGCAAGATTTGTGATGAGATGATGATTATGGCGGTGGAGTATTGTGTTGTAGCTGTGTAGAATTTTCGTCGTGGGTTTATTAGGAGGGATTTGTAGGTTGGCCGTCCAGTCTGAGAATGAAGAGATGTCCATTGTTTATATAAGTTTAGGTAGTTGAGAAGCAATAGGTTTCCGAAAACAATTGGGTTTCTTAAAAGATTTTTATAAAATAGTTAGATAAAGATATTTGAAAACACTTGGGAAAAAGATTATTTTTATTGAAAAATATTTTAGAAAATAGTTAGACAAAAGATATTTAAAAACAATTTGGTAAAAGATTATTTTTATAAAAGATACTTTTATTAATAAAACTAATCAATGTAATTAATTAATTCTATTAATTAAATTGGGCTAGAAAAGGGGTTTCATAAAATTGGGCTTTCATAAAGCTATTTTTAAAAGGTTTTCGAAGATGGGCTTTTATAAAACTATTTTGAAACGTTTTAGAAAGTGGGCTTAGTAAAACTAGTTATAAAAAAGGTTTTCGAAAATGGGTTAATAAAAAGAGTTAGAAAATGGATTTGGGCCTAAAATGTTTTATTTTAGACTCGTTCTTTATTCTTTCCTCGATCCGGACCAATTGGAGCAGGGTATTGGTCATCATAGGGTATTAAATGGGGAGACACGATTATGTGTCTGAAGTCCCCACTTTGGCGAGGTTCGGAAATCGAAAGTCAAAGTATACGGCTGTCGGGACGGAGAACGGTTCTAAACGCTCTGCGGTTTAAAGCCCGATCTATATACGCCGGTCTCGCAAAACAAAGTTAGTATGCGGGACAATAACTACAAGCAATCGATTACTTGCGAGAAGAAGATGTTAGCAGATAGGTGCAACCAACTCAGACAAAGCACATAATGATGCAAAGATGCAAACTTAGACTCTCTTAGAATGCATGAGACGCTATGCAAGGATTAAGGTTATGCAAAGCTAAGGAAGATGACACGTCATGCAAGGTCAGGGTTATGCAGGACTAGAATGTATGAAATGCAATGCAAGGTCGGGGTTTTGCAAAGCTGCAATGCAAGGTCGGGATGTTGCAAGGCTAGAAGATGTATAGAATGATAGAATGATCAGAATGATTAGAAATAGATTAAATGATTTTCGAAAATCGTTTTTAGTAAATGATCGGGGTTCGTAAATGAGGTCCACGGATTACAACTCTTCGGGAGTTTGATTCGACTTGGAGGAACCACCACATGTAGGAAGCCCCCACTTTGGGTGAGCTTGCCTTGAATTAGGCATTATGAGCCTCGATTGAAATGTACTTGATCGATATTGAAATGTAGTTGATACGCCTTGAACGTTGAAAGTTGTCATTGGGGATTGTCATTGGGGATTCTTCTTTTGGGAAATTGATTAGGCAAAGTCAAATATCACCGAAACCATGGAATTGTCGGAGAGTCCTTCGGGGACAAGGAGAGCTTGGATTGAAAAACAAAAAAAGTTAAAATTTGTGACTCAAATGAATGTAGGTGGGAAAAGGCTTTAGCGAGGCTAGGTTCGGACTCGAGTCTATGTCGGGATCTAGAAAGAGTATGCTCCTAAATTCTAGAAAGTCAAATCATTAGACCATGACTAATTTTATTTTATTGAAGCGGTCGGACCTCGAGATGAGGATTCCTACGTATCCTTGTGGAATCGAGACTATTCGTAGTTACGGATCCGATTTCTCTTTATTTATCATTTTTTTTGTGCCCTAACTTTTGCCTAGGCCGCCCTTTCGGATTTTCAACCCTAACGGGCTTGGACATACCTTGAAAAAGGAGTTAGGGTTGATGAAAGGTTGAAACGTTGAAAGGTTGAAAGGTTTAAGGCTTGAAGTTTTGATGAAGGTTGAATTGGTTGGGCTAATGGAGGATCATGGATTTGGATTGTATAGATTTTAGGCTTGATAAATCGAAGGGATTTAAAAGAGGGGTAGAACTTGTGTGCAGGCCCCCTAGCTTAACTTTTATTTCTTTGCCTTTGGCTTTTTTGTGCGTTTTCTTTTGCTTTTGCTTTTTTTTTTGTTTTTTTCGCACATTGAATTTTTCATCTTTTGTTTTTGCCTGGCATTGATCTTTTTTTTTTATGTAGTAGAGCTTGCACACAAGTTTGGTTTAGGGTATTAGAAGGTTTGAAGGCTATTTGTGGAGCTTTGGTTAATGGAGGGACTTGTTTGGTTTATGAAAGGTAACGGAGGGGAGAGGGAATAACTCCTGATCCAAAGTATGTCCATTTTTTTATTTTTCTTTTTTTTTTATTTCAGATCTTTTTATTATTATTAGTCAAGTTCATTAGGTGATTTTAGTTTCATCATTGAATTAGAAGCATAAATAAAATGATGGAAGGCCAATGAAAATGAAAATGAAATTCTTTTATTAATCAGAAATAAATAGAACAAGGCTTATTAGATATAAAACCTAAATGACATAGACTCGACAAGAAAGGAAATGAAGGAGCTAGGGGAGGGACTCTCCGACTCAACCTAGAAAACTAACGTTAAATGACTAAGCCCCGACGTTGTTTAGGTGCTACCCAAGGGGTTCTGGTGTTCTTGACTTTTGTTGCGGGTGGAATTGGCAATCTACCGTCTTCAACCATATCTTGCAGGTGATTCTTTAAGGTCCAACACGCAGATGTTGGGTGTCCATTCCCTTGGTGATACTTGCAGTAGGAATTGGGGTTCCACCTACTGGATCTCTTCTCCAGAGGAGGGTCCGGAGTAGGGCCAAGAGGCTGAAGTGCTCCTTTTGCATGAAGCCTAGTGAAGGCTTCTTCTAGAGACATGCCCAAAGGAGTGAATGTCTTTTGAGGTCCTTGATAGCGTTTCTTGTCAGTAGCTATGGCATTGACCTCATTGCTTTTGGAGCTAGAAGGGCCATTGTTACTCTTCTTGAAAGAGTTGTTGTTGTTGTTGGAAGCCTTATTCTTGTTGGCTTGTATCTCCTCCTCAATCAGCAGGCCTACCTTATAGAGTTTCGTGAAAGACTCTATGGGTTGGAACTTGATATGATCCCCATACTTCGGTTGCAGGTTACGGATCACCAGTCGGACTTGATCCTCCTGAGATGGCCTGTTAATCATTTGTGCATCTTTATCCCTCCATCTATTAAGGAAGGTGACGAAGTCTTCGTTGGAGTTTTGTTTGGTTAACTCCAACTCACGAAGACCAATGGGAAGCTGAGCGTTGTATAAATATTGTTTGTGGAACTCTTCTCTGATGTAGTCCCATTCATTCAGCTTGGCCTTATTTAGTGATCTGAACCACTTGGATGGATGTGCATCCAAGGTTAAAGGAAATACATAAGCAAACAGGTCCTTGCTCATACCTTTGAGAGCCATAGAGATGGAAAATGCTCTCAAGTGGTCATCTGGGTCTTCGACCCCCTTGAATTTTGGGAGGTCACCCAAGGTTACCTTTTTAGGGAGTTTGTCCCTCAGTTCAGGATCAATGATGTCATGGCCATGAGCCTGACCCTCAAGCGCAGGAATTGACTGGATCAATTGCTCGAGTTTTTCAAACCGCAAATCTGTGTTGGTTTTGAATGGTAATGGAGTGTCGCCTTGCTCGTCCTCTTCAGTGAACTTCTCCCTTAGTGCCTTAATCTCTTTGTCTTATTTCTCAAGACGAGAGTTCATCGGTGTGAGTTGAGCCATGATGGCACTAAGCTGTTCATTAGTGTCTCCCATTCCGGATGATGATTCAGAAGAGTCGGAGGATTCATCTGAAAAAGTTAGGATGCGCTTGACGAGTCTAGGAGTAGGTTGACCTTGCTGCCTCTCTGTTGGACGTTCCCAAGTTATAATCTCACGACCTGTCCTGAACAGAAATCGAATGGACCTCGTAAATTTTAAGAAACAATGTTTTCGAAATGAGAAATGGAGAGGAGAAATGGGAAGTTGGAAATGAGAAGTGAAAATGGAAAATGATTTTGAAATGGAAATGGGAATGAGAAATGATTAGGAATGGTTATGGTTATGGACTTAGTATGGGCTTGACCATGATAGAGACATGGGCCTAACTATATGCAAATGCAGACATGAACTGGACTGGACTATGCAAGCAGACTGGATGATAGGAGAGACTAGACTTTGAACTTACAGGTGAGCAAGCAAGCTAGACTTTAAGGAAGACTGGACAATAAGGGAGACTAGACTCTTAACTTAAGGCAAGCAGGCTAGGCACCTAGACATTGAACTTACGAGTGAGCAAGCAAGCTAGACAACAAGACTTCAGAACTTACATTAGACTAAGCGGGCTAGATTGCCTATGTATTTATGAGATGCTAGACTTTGAACTTACGGGTGGGCAAGCAGGCTAGACACAAAGGAAGGCTGGAAAAAAGCAGAGACCAAACTCTTAACTTAAGGCAAGCAGGCTAGGCAACTAGACTTTGAACTTACGGGTGAGCAAGCAGGCTAGACAACTAGACTTCGAAACTTACATTAAACTAAGCATGCTAGACTCAAAAATTGCCTATGGACTTAAGGAATGCTAGACCTTGAACTTACGGGTGAGCAAGCAGGCTAGACACAACAATTGTCTATAGACTTGAGGAATGCTTAGACCTTGAACTTACGGGTGAGCAAGCAGACTGGACTTTAGAGGAATCTGGGCTATTATGAACTTCTGAAGGAGTTAGACTTGACTAGGGCCTACATGGAGATGCAAACTAGACCTAGAATATGAATTGGACCTAAATGGACCTAAGTTTGGACTAGATTGACATATAGGTTTGATATAGACTTAGAGATGCATATGGGTTTGACAGTGGAAATAGACTAGGATTGGACTTAGAATGGAATAGACTAAGATTAGACTTGGACTGGACTTGACATAGACTAGGGTTCACGTAAAGATGCAAATGGACCTAGATTTTGACAGGAGCTAGACTTATATGGGCCTAAGATGGACTCTAATGCTAGCGGGCTTAATATGAATGCATGGACTCGAATTAGATGGACCTTATATGAATGCAAAATGGACTTTAATGCATATGGGCTTAGAATGAATGCAAAATGGACTTTAATGCATATGGGCTTAGAATGAATGCAAGTGAATCGGATTGATTGGATTGGATTCGATGAAGGTGTTTGGATTGAGCTTAGAATTTTTCGAAATTCGTTTTTGAAAGGAACCCCTTGTTTTATCTTTTGTAAGGAAAAGATGATGGATTAATTTTGAAGAATTTTTTTTTATTGAAATATCGTGGTATGATGATGATTATTAAATTCTTTTTGAAAAAGGTAGAATAGACATGGGTGTAGGATTGATTTTGAAAAGATGTAAATTTTTTTTGAAATTGATTGAATATGGTAGGGTAAGAATGATAGGAATAGCGGGGATGAAATGAGAAGAGGTAGACATGCATGACAACTCTAACTCTACAATGACCCTTTAGATGCATTTTTTTTAGGACAGACTTAAACCCCGCATGAAAAGACCGATTTCTTTTATGTTGAATTGGGTGATAAGCCTAAATGACCAAATTACGCGAATGCGAGCATGACAGACGCACATAGGACTGAACATAGAATCGACCACCACGACGAATAAATCAAAGAAAAGCATGCGATGCACAGACTGCGTGCCGCGTAGCATTGCTGCGCGCGGCGCACAGTCGTGCGTCCGGCGCGGAGTGGTGCGCCGGGCGCAACTTAATGCGCTTGGCGCACCGCTCCCCGACATGTTTTTCGGGGATTTAGGCGAAGTTTTGGTAAATTGACGAACTTTTTGTTTGTTTTTTAGACGCGATTTTTAGGAACGACGGATAATAATGACAATTTGGCGAGGATGATGACAGGCAAGAATTGCAATCACGAGGCAAATGTCATATAACATGGATGCAAAAGTTCCAACCTAAAGTCCAGTTCTATGTTTGAAACTATTGGTCAGGTTTAGGTTCAGTCTGAAAGGGTCTATGACTAAGAGATTGATCCCACGCTTCGTACCCCTGCTTAAAGAAGTGGCCACGTGTAAGACGCACTCCAGTCTCAAGTCAGGAACTAGAGAACAATGCCATAGTTGGGTAGGTTTGCTTATGACTGAGATCCAACACTATTGCTCAGGAAGCTTTTTGGAAGGACAAAGCGCAAACCCCCCGGGGGTGACCTCACACATAGAACATGTGCTAATGAGGCAAGGTAGATTGTCCTTATGGTGGCTGAACAATAGCCATGCATATGCAAAACTGTATATTATTCTAAGGCATAAAATAAGAATGAATCGTATTTTTCAAGTTTCACCCACTCATTTAAAAAAATTAATTTTTTTTAAAATCCTACCCAATGAAGTCGCCAAATTGTAGGCGTGTTTTTATTTCGCCTACGCGGTGTAAGCGCGTTTATTATATTTGACTACCCCACTGTAAAGGTTTTATTGAAAATTATTTTGAAAGAAGTCGCCAACAATTCTTTTTAGGAAGAATCATAAACCTAATTGGATATGGAAAAATCGTAGGGACAAATTATCCAATGTAGATTTCCCCGTCCTGACTCCATAGATGGTCAAAGTGAACCAAAGATTGAGTTAGGGGGTGAGGGTACGAATATAGTCATAATGAACCACATTCGCCCAAAGTTGGCCTCTACTAAATATCGATTCATTACAGATTTTATGCCAAAGAATAATCAAATACTGTTTTAAAGTACCCTAAAAATATTTAGTCTAAATAGGTTCAAGAAACACATAAAAAGACTAATTATTTAGTGACAAGTTATTATGCAATCAATTTACAGGGAACCTAACAGGTTGTCCAAATTAATCTGATTAATGTTAGAACAGTTCTTTAAGTCTTTGATTAGCAAAAATAACATGTGGGTGATAAAAATCAATGCGGAGACAATCATAATAATATGTATAGAACAATCGAAGGGCATATAATAATGTATGAAAATAAATAAAAATAAGAAAAGAAAATATTGCGGGGAGTTAGTATAATATACAATACTTACAATGCGTGAATTTGTTAACAATCTACATCATGAATAGAATGTTAGTAACTTCAAGAAAAATAATAAAAATAAATAAAGAAAATAAAGAAAGTTTGTTAATTTAGTTGACCCTCAGAAATTATACCACCGTCCGAGGTCGTTGATTTGTACGGATTTTGGAAAATTGAATAGTTGAACGAGTCTTAAAAACGATTTGTGTCTTGCGTACGGTAGGAATAATGCCTGATTTTGTATGAAGAAAATATATGGGCTTGGTTTTATTTGTGTTAGACTAGGCGTGAATATTAAAATATTATGGGTGACGTCGCAGGTATGTGTGGTAATAAGAGGAAGGAGGGTGATGCTGTGCGTGGAGTTTGCTAGATGGTGTTTATGGTGAATGATGATGAATGATGCTGGGTGATGTGTCGCTGGAGGACAGGGGAATTTGATGAATTAGTGCAGCAAGATTTGTGATGAGATGATGATTATGGCGGTGGAGTATTGTGTTGTAGCTGTGTGGAATTTTCGTCGTGGGTTTATTAGGAGGGATTTGTAGGTTGGCCGTCCAGTCTGAGACTAAAGAGATGTCCATTATTTATATAAGTTTAGGTAGTTGAGGAAGCAATAGGTTTGCGAAAATAATTGGGTTTACGAAAAGATTTTTATAAAATAGTTAGATAAAGATATTTGAAAACACTTGGGAAAAAGATTATTTTTATTGAAAAAGATTTTAGAAAATAGTTAGACAAAAGATATTTAAAAACAATTTGGTAAAAGATTATTTTTATAAAAGATACTTTTATTAATAAAACTAATCAATGTAATTAATTAATTCTATTAATTAAATTGGGCTAGAAAAGAGGTTTCATAAAATTGGGCTTTCATAAAACTATTTTTAAAAGGTTTTCGAAGATGGGCTTTTATAAAACTATTTTAAAACGTCTTAGAAAGTGGGCTTAGTAAAACTAGTTATAAAAAAGGTTTTCGGAAATGGGTTAATAAAAAGAGTTAAAAAAGGGATTTGGGCCTAAAATATTTTATTTTAGACTCGTTCTTTATTCTTTCCTCGATCCGGACCAATTGGAGCAGAGTATTGGTCATCATAGGGTACTAAATGGGGAGACACGATTATGTGTCTACAATACTCGTAGTATTTGATATGTGCGACTAGATATTACTGACATTTTATTTCTAAAAACGCCACTTGATTTGCAAAATATGTACATCTCGAAGATGTGTAGGTGATTTCTTTTTTCCTTTACACGACTTTATGAGCTAGCAAAAGTTGAGCTAACACGACAAGACGACGCAAAATAGACATAGATAAGGGGGTCACTGTCAAGCCTTTTCGACTTGTTTATATAAGCGAATCAACATGAGTTTTACTTCCTCAATTCCATAATTCCGCAACAATTGCATTTCTAGGGTCAACCTTTGTAAACCTTGACCACCAATATTCACGGTTATATTGGAAAAAAAAACTATAACATGAGATCTTGTTAAATTCATCTCAATGCCTATTTCTTATATATCAAATTTTCATAATTTGTACTAATACATAATTGAAGATATTAATGAACAAAGTAGTAGAGTGTAGAGTGTGAAATTGCAAGTGCTGAAACAATAATAAAGCAGAGGAAGTATCATTTGATAAACGGGTCTTGTTAATGTTGAGATTTTAACACAAACATAAACACGATATATTTTATCCCTTTAACCTTTTTTAATCTCCTCTTTTAACATAAATATATTAACATCTTAGCACAATATAGAGGTACGACTTAACATAATGACAGACTAAAGTCGTATCACCTAATAAAAAAATAAACCTAAGATCCACTAACTGGTAATCAGGGAAGTCAGGATCGAATCCACAGGGAGATAGCTATACTATAATGTCCGGACTCTAATATTAAACTAACTAAATCAGATAAAAAGGGGGTTGGTTTACACTAATTGCCAATAATAAAATCAAGAAATATCAAATAAGAGAAATACTAGGGAAACGATTCACTATGTATGCAATTTAGGATCTCAAGAATGATAGAAAAAACTCAATAAATCAAGCTGACTAGGGCACATGTAATTTCTCTCGAACATTACCTCCCTCGAAGCTCACTAAGCCGCTCTCGCATGGTCATAGATTGCTAAGCCTACTATTAAGAGCCTATACAAAATCCTACCTATCGGTCTATAATTTTGCATTGCAATAATAATCAAATAAATTTAGCCAAACTTGCAAATTAACAATTCTAACTCAATAATAAGAATCAGACGAAATTCACAAGCAAAACAATCATTCGATCAATCCTTTTATTTCACTAGGAACACTATAAGAGGGGGTGAATTGTATGTGTAGAAATAAACGTTCTTTTTGCGGAATTATAAAACTTAAACAAAGAAACAAGCTAAAGGAACACAAGAGATTTTTACGAGGAAAAACTTATTGGGCCCAACAAGAATAAACAACCTCGACCACTAGGGATTTTAAACTCAACACTTCCACTAATTAGGCCAAACAACTCTGTTACAACATAATTCTACTCACGGGCCACACCTTGAGTTCCTAAAGTCAAGTTCCTATACAAATGTTCCCTTAACAACTGTTCCTCTCAACTTCACTTGAAGTTTTCTCACTTTAACTTGCTTCACTCAAAGCTTCTCTCTTACAGGACTTCACTCAAAATCCTCTTACCCCAAAACCAAAATTACAATAATCAAATAAACTCAGTGGAATAGAGTAAAAAAGCAAAGAACAAAATGGCTTATGAGAGAATGAAGGCATTAACACTTTAATTAGTTAAACTCTTTAAATCACTTGGTCAGACACAAATTTGAACTTAATTAGATATAAGTATTTATAGAAGTAATTAAGTAAAACATGGGATTAAAACATGTGTTAGTGGTGAAAATATTTTTCCCATGAAGTTCCTCAACTAGAGGAACATGTTCCATTTGTTATCCATGAACTCCACGATCTCATGAACGTGTGTTAGAGGATTAATACTGCTTCCTAAATTTTAGCAACTACTTTGTGCAACAACCATAAATCTGATTTTTAATTAAAAAGTATTTTAATTAATAAAACCAAAATTAAATCCTTTTGTCAAAATATTTTCTTTAAAACCCAAAAAGGATTTTTATTTTCAAATAAAAATACAATCTTTTTCTGTAAAAGATTTTCCTTAAATTAAAATCAGATTTTTACCAAACAAAAACGGTTTCCTATTTTTTAGGCTACAATAATTCAACCGAGATAATATAACCGTTGCACTATGTCTAGTTCCTTTAAATTCATTAGTTCCTTTAACTTAACATGACAGTGCCAGTTCGTCTGTTCCTTTCAAAGGAACAAACACTCTCTTTTATATGTTGCCATTGTTCCTTACCATTACTTACTCTTTTCTTACATAGGAACTAAAAATAAATGCCTCGCTTTGATTCTTTGCTCCAATGCTTCTCCAATATCAGTTCCTTGAGCATCTTCACTTAGTCTTCAAAATTCAAACTTGATTTCTTCCTTAGGCTTAGTATTCTCTTTGCTCAATGCAATGATACCTTGCAAAATTCATTCACTTAACAACTTGTTAGTTCATTACTTAGTTTGTATCTTTATTCCTTTGTCATTATCAAAACTAGGGTTCAACAATTTCCCCCTTTTTGATAATGACAATAAAGTTACAAACTAAGAAAGATAAAACAACAAATAACTTAAGAGAATGAAAGATAAAATTAAATAATTTATATTTTTAATTAAGGCGGATTAAGGATTTAATTTTTTTTTAACTTTTTCAATTTTTTTCAAACTTGCCACTTAGTTTGTTCCTTGTATCTTTTCCCCCTTTGTCATCCTCAAAAAGATCAAACACTTGGTGATTTTGGGAAGACTGTTTGTTTGTAAGACCTTTAGACAATTAACAAGCACAAAAAATGGTCAAGTTAGTAATTCAAAGTTTAGACTTGCTCAAACGTCAATCACATAATACTAGCCATTACAAGTAAGAAATTATTCAATCATATAAAAAATGAAGACAATTTAGCAAAAGTCATTATATTTATAGCAATTGTTCCAAAAGATTACAAAAGAAAAAGGAAGAAAATAAAATAAAAAGGAAACAAAAGGTAAGAGTTCCTGTTCCTTAAAGAGAAACAGGAACTTTGACATTTGGAAGGGAAGGGGAGTTGTGTTCCTCTACTACTTCTTCTTCCACCACTTCCTCCAGTTTCTTCATCACCTCCTCATGATGACCATTCATTTGCTTCTTCAGGGAGTTTATTGCTTGAACCATCATCTCCATATTCTTCTGTTGCTCAATCACCGTATCACTAAGGACCTTGATTAACCCCATCATTTTATTAGTTTTGCTATCTAGGGTCCAGTGTAGGTGGTTTTAAAACTTAATCTCTTTGCTTCAAATCTCTTCCAACTTAATGCTCGTGTTCTCAAAAGTACATCATCTCTTGTAGTATTAAAAATGAGTAGGAAATGCACTCAAATATGCTAATTCCTACAATGATAAACCTGAAACTACAAACACACTACAAGGAGCACATTAATACTAAAGAGCTCCGAAGAGTGCAATTAAGACCAATAATCAATGAGGGACGGAGGTAAAAACTCTATATAAAATAGGCACATCAAACTACCCCAATCTAGACTTTTGCTTGTCACTAAGCAAAACTTGTATGAAAATCAAGAGTTCAAGGAAGTGATAGTCGTTTCACCCCAACATAAAATTGTTGCAAAAAGTTAGGCGACTCTACATTAAATCCAAGCATACGACAAATAATAATATGTAAAGCTCAAAAATAAGCATCAATCATGGGTAAGAATCAAAGAGGCCACTAGATATGCACTACAAATCAATGAAAAGGACATCACAAGGGGGCTCTCCACTCATTTGTAAAATACTCTCCGAGCAGTTAAAATGAATGCTTTTATCCAACCCAAGGTGCTCCATCCCAACTCTCATACTCATGTGTTTGAAGGGTGATCAATGATACTCAATTTCCAAACTCCACCAAGTTAGTCCATAGGTTTGAGCCATCTCTCCACATTAGGTAACTATACATGCAAACAAATCATATGACTCATTAGAGGTTGTAATGGAGCTAATGTTAGTAGGTGCGCTAAATATTTTGGTAATGTGGTATGTACTCATGGAAGTGAAGTATTACTACAACTTCGATGCAACAATCCACACAATATATTAAGCATCACCACAACTATAACCAATTGTCTTTCTTTTTCTTTCACATCTCCTTTCTCCTTTTGTGGAATCCAAGCAAAGAATTTCAACTCCATATTTTTCACTTTTTTTCTTTTTACTTTTCTTGAAGATTCTTACTTGTCTCATTTTCAAAAGTTTTATACTTTAGCTAATAGCTAATAAGGATAGAAGAGAACAACAATTAGGACTCAAAAATAATAATGTGAAGTCCTTTCTTTTTCCTTCTACACAAATTTTTTCTCATTCAGCGTCATTCATACCAATAACCAATTCCATCCAACAAATGTCGACCGACATTCCTAAATACTTCACAACCAAGGATAGTGGGATGTATTTTTGGAAAATGAGGAGCTCATAGCGTGGGTATCAAAATAAATAGGCTTAGCTCACAAGTGGTTAACTAGGGGAAATAAATATAGGGAAGGCTATTTGGTTTTGTGGTGCAATTTCCTACAAGTGTCATAATCATTTTGTTTAGCCATATTTTCCATAGAAGGGAAACAACGACCCGCCTCGGTCGGGCAATAAAATATTTTATTTTCTTCCAAATTTTCTCCAAAACATGAAATTTGGCAACGTAAAGTCGTCGAGGATGCCTGGGTGGTCGTCGGGTTGCAAACTTCTCTATCTTCAAACACCATAATTCCTTCGTTATTCGTCGAAATTAGGTAAGTCACCACTCGTTGGAAAGCTCTTGAAGTCTAAAATCTAACCCAATTTAAAACTCTTCCAACTTACTGCTCGTGTTTTCAAAAGTACATCATCTCTTGTAATAGTACAAATGAGTAGGAAATGCACCCAAATATGCTAATTCCTACAATGATAAACCTGAAACTACAAACAAACTACAAGGAGCACATTAGTACTAAAAAGCTCCGAATATTGCAATTAAGACCAATAATCAATGAGGGACGGGGATAAAAACTCAATATACACATCACATACTAGCAAGTTAAGGATTAGGTATACAATAATTAATACGATTATATAAATAATAAGACTCAAGAAATTAGATTATTGTTAGAATTTCTCCAAATTTAACTTAAAACAAGTTCAATGGGTCAACTCATCTAATTATTTAAACAAATGTGTCATATTAGTTTCAAGGTGTTTTGAAATAAATTGTTGCAATCCTACATATTTTAATTAACATAAAGTAAATTTATTATTACATTTAGTATTTTAATTATGAGAATTCTTTAAGTTCAACTTTAAAAATCAAAGAGGGTTTTAATTCAAAGTATTGACACTTAAAAGTTTAATTTATTAAAGTGTAAAGTTTTTTAAGTTTATTAATTATTAATTTATTTAATGAGACGTGTGCTCTAATTTTCATAATACTCTTTCTAAGAGTCCTTACATTTGATGGCAATCAATGTTTCTTAATCATACTAGATTTCTTATTTCCCTAATCCTAGTAGGAGAGCCAAAACTTATAAATACGGCTTGTTCATTATTTTTCCACACTTTTCACTAATCACTCAAAACTTAATATTTTCCTCTCTCACCTCTCTCTCTTCCTCGTTTTTCGTGGGTCATCGGTCACTGGACCTCAGCCTGTATCGCTCACACGCCGCCCGGATTGACTATTGACACCGTCTGCTGCGGGTAGGGTTGTGCACCGGTTCAAAACCGGACCGGAACCAATTTGGATTGGGACCAGAATCGCCAATTTTTCGGACCTCCGGTCCCGGTTATTGACCGGTTTTTATTAATTTGCAAATTCATGTTCTTTTCCTTTTTTTTAGGAGCTGTTTTTTTTCTCTTGTATAGTCTTCTTCCTAATACTAATACATGAACTATTCTCACCTTCATTCATAATACTTCATATTAATAACAATTCTAAAATAATCTCATCTTCTTTCATACTAATATAATTTCAACCACGATTCATAATATAAAATACGATTAGACTCCAAAAAAAAATTAAAGATAAAAAAATGTTGAAACAAAAGCTTTTTTTATAAAAATAAAAAGATTAAAGCATTTTTTTATAATAACCGATTTTTTCGGTCCGGACCGGAAAAATACGGTTTTAGACGAGATCGGACCCAGGAGGGAAAACCGGTTTCCAAAATTTTGAAAACCGAGGACCGGACCTAAGCCGGCCACCGGTCCGGTTCGATTTCGGTTTTTGCAGGTCCGGTCCGAAACTGCATACCCCTAGCTGCAGGTGGTTGGTACTCCTCTCTCTCTTTCCTTTGTTTCTTCTTTTTGGGTTCTAGTTATGTTGTTTTATTTTGTTGTTTTTTTTGGTGATTAAATTATTAATAAAATTGTTAATCATGTTGATCATTATAATTTCATATTCAGTGTTTCATAGTAGAGACAATTAAATCTATCTCCCTATTTTAGTACCTTATGCTGAGTAATATCTTCGTCTAATTGGTCCAGATCGAAAAAAGAATAAAAAATGAGCCTAAAATTAACTATTTCAAGTCTAATCCGTCTTCTAACCCATTTTCCTAGGCCCAGTTTCGAAAACCCTTTTAAACATAGTTTTAAGAAATCCCATTTTCTAAAACCGAATTTCTAGCCCAATTCAATTAATAGGATTAATTAATTTTTTTAATTATCTAATGTAGTTTCACGATATCGTTTACAAAAATTCATCCCATATCTAAAATATTTTTAAAATATCTTTTATAAAAATTCATCTTTGTCTAAAATATTTTCAAAATATCTTCTATAAAAGTTCATCTGTATCTAAAATATTGTCAAAAATATCTTTTCGGTGTCTTAACCTCTTACCATGGAGTATCTATCATTCATATACATAAAAAAATAATTTCTGCCAAATGGCATCTTTAAATTGATTTCGCCCATGTGTCAAGCTATCTTATGAGAAGAATCCTATGTGTCGTGCTTATATACCTTCGGACACCACGTGTACAAGCCAAGCATTCTTTCGTGAAAATCGGCAATCAATCTCTTAAATCACTCCCCATAATTCAAATACATTTGATATGTATTTATAGCCATTTTCGGAAATAATTTACATTTGGCCATTTTAGATAAATTTAATAATTTTTTCAATTACAAAATTTTGAAAAAAATCGGTCAAGACATATTAAATAAGGAAGAAATCTTAAATTTTGCTTATTCTTATGATGCCTACCTAAAGTTATTCCATAATTTAAGGAATTATGTAATATTAGTGTAAGTAGAAAAAAATTCATTATTAAGATTTTTTTTTGAAAACACGGTCATATTGGAGGTTTTTCATCCTAAACATTACTCCCTCCGTCCCTAAGTAGAGTGCCCATTTATTTTGGGCACAAGTATTAAGAAGAAATCATGTGTAGGACATTAGTTGTATTAAATCATAATTAAATATAGAAGTTGGTACACTTTTTATGAATTGTTTATTAAGGAGTGAGAATGTAATGGCGTATGGGAAAGTGGGTGATATTATAAAAGTTGAAAGTAAAATAATATTTTAATTGGTGGATCCATACCAAATAAGAAAATGGGAAATCTATTTGGGACAAACATAAATGGAAAAATGGGCACTCTATTTAGGGACGGAGGGAGTACATTATAAATAATCTCAACATACTTACATTACATTCCTACACCATTCTCCAAAATTCTATAAGACACAAAGCATATAAATCCGAAATTCGTAAATAATCTTGCAATGGAGAATGATTTGAGTTCAGTAGAAACAACAAAATCATGTATGCGCAAGAAGGATTGGCATCCTAAATTGGAACATTCAACATTTTTTGATGCGGAAGCTATGGTTTTGAACTATGTTCCATTCAAGTTGTCTTCGAGCTTATAGAATATTCAAGGAATTCACAACAGATCTAGACTTGAATTTGGATAATTGAGACCTTGTGAATAGTTCTTTTCTACAATAAATAATTCTAGAACGTATTTGGATTATGAATATATGGTATTGCACTTTGTTCATTGCACTCCTCCAAGGGCTCATAGAGTATGTGAAGATTTTTTTCAGAACTCAACTTGAACGATGTAGATGTTAAACGTCTAACAAATATAGTATTGTTGCGTTATTTAGCTAACGATGATCAATAAGTTCATAGTGATATTATTGTATCCGCGTTTAATAGATTCAAATGGTATTTCTTTATGAAATACTTATGTACCAGGTCATATTATTTTCAATATGTTATCTAAACAAAAAGTTTATATTTATAATATGAAGCTTGAAGTAACTCTTTTTTTCGTTTTATATAATTACTATTTTATATTTGTTCAGAATAATTACTTATGATTCTTAATGTGAAAAGGATATGTATAATGATATTGAATTTGAGTTACCTATATTTTTTATATTTCCAAAAAAAAAAAATAGTGAACACTTTGTTTAAGCATCAAGTTTTGACCGATTAATACTATTGCATCATACGAATAAAATTTGCTTCCAATTATAGCTTATTAATTGTAGAATACTTAATTCAAGCATCAATAAAAAATGGTGATTACATGATTTAGGAACAATAATAATTGTAGAATTATAGATTATTAATTATAGAATACTTATTTTATTCGTTTATTTTATCAAATACATTTTCCAATCACTAATATAATTGTACACTAAATAATTAGAAAATAAAATAATAAATTTGTAATTATGCATGTATTATTGTTTTTAGGCTAGGAGACAAAATAAAAGTCGGGTTTTTAAAGTTAATAAGGTTATTAATATTTCAATTAAATTATTTTATTTTATTAAAAATTTATTATTACATAATTAATAAATTAATTTAACATTTCATTCCAATGTAATACTTCCTCCGTTCTTTTTCTATTGCAACAATGAGATTTTTACACTATTCATTCACCACCCTTTAACTATCAATTGTGAATTTTATATAAGGAAAAATATAGTCATGTGGGGTCTTGTTAGATTCGCCTCGATCTATACTTTCAAAATATCAAATTTGTATAATTTTTACTAAAAAGTAATTAAAGATATTAATGGTTGAAGTTGTGCATTAGCAAGCGTGAAAACTCAATTGTTGCAATAGAAAAAGAACGGAGGAAGTATATTTTTAACCATGGCTACATGTAACACCATTCTCTTACAAATTTGAGGAAAGCATGCCTTTAATCACGCCTTATAAGTTAATTAAATTTGGTATAAAATCGATTCCGTTTTGGGAAATAATGATCATTGAGCATTGATTTTTTTTAAATCATAATATCTTATGTTTAAACAAAATTTAAAACTCGGTTATTCCTTTTTCTAAATGGAATGAATCAATATTTATTTAGATATGATTTTCATGATTGAATAAAAGCATAAAACGTGATCTAAGGAACTTTATTTTTAAAAAAGGTTTTACAAATTTCAAAAATTGATCTTATTTATGTGGCATTACTCATATAACAACCTTAATTAATGACCTTCATTTCAATACAATCTAATTTATGTGCATTGGGCATTACCAAGTAATGAGGCACAATATTCGAGGTCCAATTGGTTCTTCATCCAAAATCAGAATCTCCCAGTTAGATTCTTTTGATGATAAACGCTATATGACGTGCATCGATTATTTGGTTATTGAGACATACTTTATCTTCTTAAGACCTTTTTTATTGTTTATTACACATAATTAATGTTTATCATTATGTATGCATTTGTGTCTAATCATAATAGTTTTCTATTTATCTTACTTTTTTAAAGATGTTATTGGAATCATTGTATCACAAAAACAAATATACAAGTATACACAAGAATTGGTAATTTTGGATAAGAGGTACAATGTATTGAATTTTTATACATCATTTGCTTTTCTTACATTATGTTCATAGGACATTAAGTTCATTTTCGTAAATAAAATTATTTTTACTATTCTATATAGTTGTACAAGGTTTGATTAACCCTTTTGATTCAATATGTCGAAAGAAATGATTTTATTACTTAATCAGTGTATATTCTAGCATGTGGAGTATCTATTCGATATGATGGAGGTACTTTTATCAAATTTATACTAAAAAAGCGTATATGTTATCTGTTAAGTAGTTGTATTTTTTCAAACTATGTCGTAATATTTTACTTTAAATATATATTTTTATTCGAATTATTAACTTTTGTTAAATTCATTAGGTATTTATTTGGAATGTACAAGTAACTCAAAAATTTATATATGACGTGGGACGAAGATAGCTTCTAAGTTTATTAATTGGTATGATATGATTATTGTATCATTTAATAAATTGTTCTATCTTTTATATACGTGTGCACTATATTATACCGATATCATTTGTTTTCATGTTGGATATACAAGTTTAATAATGACCGCTTTGTGAAAGAAAAAGTAAGTTCATAACTCAATGTTCATTACCACTTCCACAAATTTTAAAAATATTAAACGCAAAGCGCTTAAAAACATCTTAATATTTAAATACTAGATATGTAAGTTAGTACGCACTTTTTTTTTATATTTGGTTTATATCAAGAGATTTTATAGAATGGATTTATATTTCGCCTATTTAATAAATATGTTAATGTAAATAGAAAGGTCGACCATGTTTATTTATTTTTTGTATGATTGTCTATAGAAACAAATAAGTAGGGTTATTGGGAGTGTAGTTGATATCGATGTCCACAGAGTTCAAGTTGTTTCATGACAATAGCTTATCGGTTGTGGTGACAATTGAAGACGATACCGAATCAATTACTATATTACTATGCGACAAATGGATGGAACTTATATTCCACACAACTATACTTTGTCTAATCAAGGATTTTGTTGAGTTATATGTATGGAATTAGTAATTTATTGTGCCATGTTTTAGGTCTCTATTATAGAATGATGTACATTGTTATTATGTATATTAATATAAATCTATCATCAACTTTCATGGTAAAGATAGGACATTACTTCGTTCTATGTTAATGTCCCGTACAAACAACGCATATGTCTTCGAGTCTAAGCCCCAATGTGGCCAACACACATTTGTATGCACATGTATTGATCAAATAACATACGTACATTGGGCCGAGGAATGTGCTATTTTGTTCAACTAATTTTGCTATTTAATTATTTCTAATGAACTTGGTTAAATTGTCATAGTTCTTTATATTATGAACTATTATGCATAGTTTATTACTATAATCTACTTGCATTATGTAGGGTTCGCAAGGAATATAGCTAATCCTAACAAAGCTATGTAATGTTACTTTTTTTTAAAGAGAAATTTCATTAATTGAAGGCAAAACGGCATCTACAATAAGTATTAAAGAAAAACATGATATAATCAAACAAGATCAAATCAAATTCGTCTTCGAAGAAACTACAATGAACCAGATCGAGCAATACAACGCAATTCTCTTGTATTTCTTGAATCACGCAATATTGATGGGGAAGTCAATCACCCTTGTATGTAGTGTTACTTTAAATAATGACTAGTATTTTTTGCACGCTATGCGTGCGTGTCATATTAACATTCCTTTTCTCAATTAGTTATTCATCAGTGCTACAAAAAATTTGATTCGAACAAACATTTATAATGATTTTTAATTTTTTAAATATATTTTTCTTAAATCAATGTTTCGTTGATTTTTTTAGTTATTTGTTCATCATTATTCAAATCTCTATTATATAAGTGAAGGAAATACAAAGCGGAGGAAAGCTCTGCTCAAATAAAGTGGAAGAATTTGTGTATCATATTCAATCATTGAATATTAATAAAGTGGAAGAGTTTGATTTATATAATAGAGAATACCGAATAATAATCAACATATAGGTTTTAAAATATTATCATTATAATTATTAATATGAAATTCAAGTTTTCATTTTTTGTACGGATTGTTTCAATCAAGTTATATTGTCAATTTAATTTTTGATTAGAGTTTTTCACACATATTTAAGAAGAGGAAATCATTTTCCTTAATTTAATATTTAATTGAAATTTGAAATTCCATTCCATTATTAACTTGTTCAATATATGGCAAGTAGGAAGAAGAAAAGACTATTTAATATATATGTAATTTAAATCATTAAGGGGTATATTAGGACTTTTTATGAGGGACACCATCTTCCTCCCCCCTTCACTTATATTATTGGTACATTAGAACACCTTTTTAAATAAGTATGAATTTGACCAATATGGTAAACTATAAATCAGATTGCTTATATAGTAATTAAATAAATATGTATTTGACCAATATAAGTAAAACAGACAATTCTATTATAGTATTATATACACTTTTTTAAGACTCTGGATAAAAGCTATTCTATGCCCTTAAAAGCATACACTAACACTAACACTAACACTAACACTAACACAAACACAAACACAATTACACTCATAAGAGTAAGCCGTAAGGAACCCAGTTTCCCAATCTCTCTCTATACCTCATCTTATTCATACCCAACTTCCCAATCTCTCTCTAAATCTCATCTTATTTTCCCACCAATCTCTCTCTAAATCTTATCTTATTCATACTCAATTTATAAACCTCATCTTATTTCGGTATTTTTTTCCAACTTTTTTATATTGATTCTCCTCCTCGTCTCTCTCTATAATTTGGGGTTTGTGAAAGGTGATTTCGGGGGAGTGGTCGGTATTGGTATTGGTCGGTTTCAGAACTGATGGTGCTGATCGGCGAAGTTGGAAAGAGCGTTGGTGGTGTAGGTGGTAGTTGACGGCGGCGTTGGAGGTGGTATAATAAAATCTGTTCTTTTGAAGATCACAGGTTGTAGGTGAGTGTTAAATCTGTTCAATTTCCTTTTGCATGTGTATATTCCGAAATTAACGTTTTTAAATAATTTTGCTGGGTAGCTGTATTTATTGAAGAAATGGTGAAAAATAGATCGAAAGTTTGAAGAAACCAAATTCAGGCTAAGTTAATTTGGGAAAAAAAAATTAGCAGGAAGTAGAATTTTTTTTATTTCTTTTTATGGTTCATCTGCTCTTAAAAATCACCAATTTAGCTTTTCAATTATGGTTTACATGGTTCATTTATGTTGTTTTTTCTCAAATTTGTGTGAGTTCGAATTTTTTTGCTTATTTAAGAATTTGTTTTCTGTTTCTTAGTAAGTGAGTTTGCCATAATGCAAAAATGACAGTTCTTTTTGGCTTGATTCGAATTGATAGAATTTTGGCTAATCATAACACAATCAAATTGAAAGATAAATGTGGCTCAACTTATGTTAAAAAGAAATACCTTTTTTGAAAGTTGAACTTGAGTTTGTCCTTTGGAGGTTGAATTTGAGATTGCCCTTAGAACTTGAAATTGGCCTCTCGAGTACTTATAAAATCAAACCAAAATTTAATTGTATTAGTTATAAAATATCTGTTGTATAACATTCGAGAACAGCACACCAAGTATTATGATCTGTAATTACCTGCTATTGGTCTCATATAATGCTTTTGCAGATAATGGGTGGGAGATTCTGCATAGAATGATCAGCAGTAGAGGGAGAAGGGAGAAGAGGAAGAAGTGTGAAGGAAACTGCCGAGTTTTTGTAACTTCTAATGGAGTGGATTAGTTTTTTTTTTTTGAGTGAATTTATCCTGTTTTGTTTTTTTTTTTTTAATTAATTTGTTGTACTTTATTATTGTGACTGTAATTTGTGTAATTTAGGAAGGGTAAAATGGGGCTTTTATTATTTTGGTGTCCCCCTCTCTTCCCTTATATAATAGAGATGAAAGTTGTTGTGTTGGTGACTACTAATGTAATACCATTTTCTATTAAAAAATATAGTTAAGATTCAATTTATTAGTGTGGTTTTTTTATTTCAATAAATTGTGTTGATATAACACACAACTAAGTCTTATATGCACGCGATGCGTGCGAAATCATTATTGGAATTAAATTAGTTGCGTAATTACATCTAGTGAATTTATCTTCTAATTTAATTATTTAACAATGATTAATTACCCTGATAGTTTCAAATATTTTTATGTACTAATAAAACTACTTTTTTAAAATGGTTGATATCATTGTTGTATGGGTTCGTATGGAAATTTGATGTCTTACGACTCGATGCCTTATATGCATGTGATGCGTGCGAAACCAGGTAAACAATTAAATTAATTGCTAATTAAATCTAATAAATCAGGGATTATTTAATTTAAATCATTTTATCTCACTAATTTAGTGATTTTAAAAAAATTTCAACAATTTAGTTTAGAGGGTAGTAACCGATCAAGTTGTAAATTCTCATTGTTTTCATTTTTTGTGCCTTTTTATGTTTTTATTTTTTTAGTTAATTAAGTAATTACATCCTTTTTTATTTTTGTATTTTTCGTGTCTCATGCACCCTTGTTGCTATGTATAATTAGGCAAATTTCGTTTTAAAAGTGTCGGTTTCAAGGTAAGTTGAATATATCCTTGACGATCTCACGTCAATTTCATTTTAAAATTGTCAGTTTCAAGGGAGTGCACCGGTGCATTCATCATACACCCGAGTGTGTCTCAATGTGCATGGTAAACCCAAGACTATTTTTTTGCTCATTTGGTCATTTGGAGCTCTACGTATTATGTGATTATTCTCATGACACCCAGGATGTATGATAAAAATTCTCATTTCAAGGAAAGCCGTGATGGAGAGTTCAATAGGAGCAGAATTTTGCCAAATAAATAAATTAGTTGTTCGACGTTTCCTACCATTTCTTTAGACTGATAAAAAGTATAGTTTCAATTAAACAGTTTAACAAACCTATTTTCTTTAAAGGTGTTGCTAGGTAAGGTATCCAATATTAACCATGTTATTTTTTTTTTTTTTGAGGACATTGACCATGTGAAATATTGTTAATGTTGCCTGATGCCTGATGCCTGATGCCTGATGCCTGATGGTATTCCACGAGTCATGGTTGTAAAGAAAGTTTTGGTTACTTCAGCGAGAAAAAGATAATGACATCCTTTTTTTTGGGTACAATTTAGTAAATTTATAGTTTATATGCTCTACGGACTATAGTCCTATACTACAGTCCACACTAATTTATATCTCCAGATAAGTTTTTTTTAGCTTTGAACACTTCCTCTTTCCTTAGCTTTCCATTTTTCACTCTAATTCATCTACCCCTCTCTCTCTCTCTTCCCTACCTCCACCACAAAGATCACCTCCCATCACGAATCGCTTTCCTAACACCACCACTCCACACCCTTAAACACCACCACCACAAATCTCCACCCTCAATCACCGACATTCCTACCATAACCACCACCTTATGCCACTGTAAGTTTCCCTAAATTCTCAATTCTTACCAACTCTCTCTATATATATGAGTTTAATTTCCTCAAATTAAAAGATTATAATCTCGTTAAACTCTAAATCTCGTTAGTAAAAGAAAAAAATAAAGATTTGGTAGTTGATTTTCCAATCTAGGTCTAAAATAAACTTTTCAATACCATGCTCGGGAATTCTATGACGGTTAATTTCTCTCTTTTCTTTATTTTTTCCAAACTTTTTTTTTTTGGGATTTTGCATGTAATTTTACTTTCCTCCATTTTTAATATGTTTATGCAATTAAACGATTGACAACTCTTGTTTTCATTGATTTTTGTATTTCTTTCTTTTTTTTGGGGAAAAACTTATGGATTTCAAACAATATCTCTTTTTTCGTTCAATTTGATGAACTTGATGCGTTAATCTCTAAATCTCATTAATTTCATTTTGGGTAGTTGATTTCTAATTTTTTTTCGATAGTAAAAGAAAAAAATTAAAGCTTTAGTCTTTTCCTTGTTGTTCATACAAACGGTTCGCATTGAAGTTTAGTGAGAAATACCTTTTTTCGTTTTCTGTTTGAACTTGCAACCGCTTTGCGCTTGTACTCTTGATTGTCTATGGTGCTTCAATTTTCTTTGTGTCGAAAATTGAAATAACTAAAAAAAAAAAAAATAGGAATGTTAGACCATAAATTTGTATAGAAATCAATTATATTTCGCTTTGTAATTACTGTTGTTGATTTTCAATTTATAATTGTGTAGGAGGCTTCGAAGAGGGAGAAATGAAGAAGAAGAACGGAGAATGTGCAGATTAATTGAGGAAGAAATGCAAAGGAAGAATTGAGGAGTTGCGGTTAATTGAAGGTGGGAAAGAGGAAGAAGATGAAGAAGAGTGTCTCATGTTTTACTGTGTTGGTTTTTTTTTTTTAATTTATTAACTGCCGTGCAATTTGTTATGAATCCGTTCTCTCCCTCTTATTTTTATTATTTTACTTTTTGTATTTTAAATTTGAATTCCGGTATATTTTGTAATTTTTTGTTGTTGTTGGGGGTAATTTGGGCAAAGAGGGTGGACACCAAAGGTCGGGAGTTGACATATAGAATAGATGGATATATATTCATTTATTAATATTTATATTTTAAGTTTTTAAGATTTCTTCAATATAAATTTTTTTCTTATCAATATAATAATATAAACCTAAATTTATGACAATGAATAAATATATATTACATAATATTTTAACAAAATAAAGCTATATCTATATCTATCTTGTCACCATCATCTATACCATAAAATACGAAATCTATCTTAGCAATGTTAAAGAGATGATTGATAATCAGAATATTTAAATAAACATACCTAACTTAAAGAAAAATTGACAAAATCAAATCACTCGGCCATATTTTGTGGTAATTGGTGTGAAAATCAGATATAATTGGGCAATTATTCTCACCAAATCTCCATGTATCTAATCCATCCTAGATATCTAATCAATCTTAGATATTTCGTTGATAAAATAAAATCATATTAAAGGAAGTAAAGGAAATTTCGTCCCATTATGCATATTTTTAGGTACCTAATTATTACTACGGTTTTTTTTTTGAAAACTTACTAATAATCATCAAAAACGGCAATTTAATGGATTGGAAATCAAGACTTTATCTACTAGAACCATTTTTTGGCATTAAATTTAGTGAAGGTTTTTTTCCCAAACAATGTCATAATGGGACACCATATAATTGAAACTTCAAATGTACCTTTTCAAAGTGTTATATATACCCATAAACAATAACATAACTTACACACTTCTAAACATCATCAATTTAATAAATCTAAGAACCTTAAGTATAAACAATCAAGAAGAGGCAATCTTGCGAAAGATCTAGATTATTCAACCATCTCCCTAATGATATCATAATGGATATCCTTGGACATGTAATCGCTGAATCTCCTTTCGATTTATTTAGCTGTAAACTAAAGTATGATTTTTAAAGCCATTACTATATAATAATTCGAACTCAAAAACCTATAACTAAAAGTTCCGTGCATTGTTGCTCAGTTGCATGACGCTCAATAGTATTTCAAATGAAGAAAATGTTATGCTACGGGGTTTCTATAGAGGGCTTGATGGATCTAATATGGCAAATTGATAGTCATACGAAACATTTTGAAGAAGGTGCCTAGACAATACTTGAATCTCCTTTATCATTGTTTATTTATTATATATAATACATTTTATTCTTATGAAATCGTAAAATATTTTTTTTGTATACTTGAGTTGTTATAATAAATTTATTTATTTATTTAAACCATTTACTTGAATAATTACTAGTCTTATATGCACGCGATGCGCGCGAAAATATGTAAAAAATTAAAATAATTACTAATTACATCTAATAAGTCAGGGATTTTTAAATAAAATTTTAATCGGTTTATTCCACTAAATCTGAGATTTTTATTTTTTTTCAACAATTTAGTTTAGAGGGCAGTAACATATTGTTTTGTAAATTTTCACTGTTTTCTTTTTGTTGTGCCTTTTTTATCTTTTTATTTTTTTTAATTAATTAGGTAGCTGCATCCCTTTTTCATTTTTATTTTTTTTCTTTTTCTATTTTTTCGTGGCCCACCCCTATTGCCATATATTATAGAGATATTTCAAATTTTACCTATTTCCAGATTCAAATTTTTACCCATAATAACTAGAAGAACGGATTGACAAAGGTGGAAAAATCATCAGCTTTGGGACATACATTGGCAACTTATCTTTTAGGCCTCATTTTCTTATTTAATAGGGAAAAAGAATTCAAAGATAAGGGTGTCAAGTGCTCAAAGGTTTAATTAGGATAGTTGGTATGGAAGGTATCATACAATGCAAGAAGAAGTTGCCAATGTATGTCCCAAAGCTGATGAACACCATATGGATGAAAAAAAGAACTAGAATAGTAACCAAGCCACCGATATACTGTGACTTGCGCCAAATACATACTATGAATCTCAACAAGTGGAATATTGGTGATTACTATTACATTACAAACGATGCTGACAAAGTGGTGTGTGAAATTTGCAAGTGTGATCGATAAGTTAGCTTCTTCTTATCATATATGTATTAGATACCTTCCATATCATTTTGTGTTTTCTTTTTACATTATTTTTGTATTTAAAGTTATATGAATAATAATTCAAATATGAAATATATTAGTTACTAATTAAAGTTTCATGTTTTTATCGTGCACAATTTCTACATGTGTGATATATATGGAATTTATAAAATTAAATGACATATATTTTATGTGTATATGTTATATGTATATAACAACATAATTATGTAATTTTTATAAGCTCTTCTTATTAATGATATTTGAATGAAGTTCATCCTATTAAAGATACAATATAAAGCAATTTGATTATTCTAATGACTAATTAATATTTTGTATTTCGCTCAAATTCGAAATTGGACATATACAACTTCCACACACACATAGGGTTTTAAGATCGAATATGCCATCCAAACTTAATAACTAAATTGTACATTTATTTTAAATGGTCATAGAAAAACAAATATAGTTTATAAAATCAATTATCATAACCGCTTTTTAAAAGTTTATTTTAAACCCTCAATCGTTTTTAATTGATTCAAATATAGGTCTTTCTCATATATTTGATTCTTAATTGATTCAAATATATGCCTATAATTCTAAGTTACATTTTAGAATAAGGAATTCTTAATTCTAAGTTACATTCTTAATTGATTCTTAATTCTAAGTTACATTCTTAATTGCAGCATATAATCGTTCTTAATTGATTCAAAAATAGGCATTTCCAATATTTTTTATGCTTAATTAAATCTTAATTGATTATTTACTATAAATAACATATTACAATTCATTCCAAGTTACATACAAAATTACATCCAAACTTGGACACATTTTCCTTATGAGCCCCTAAAATCAAGCATAATATCTTTGGTTAATCATCAAACTATGCACAGGATTTACCTCTACAATGCAGGACAATCTTGAAGGCTTAACTATAATGGTTGTCCAATCAGGAAAGCGGATCTCATATCACAATATTATCGTTGATATAAATTACTAAGAAACACAATTTATAATTTTATTTATGTAATAGTTATAATTTAACTATTTGTTCTTATATTAGGTGACACAACTACAAGAATCTTACCCATTAAATTGGTTCAATAGGAGAGGTTCGAGTTTCTAGGTCATGCTATTCAACTAAACTATTCATCAATGACGACATTCCAGAGATTATTGATTTCAAAGAAAGGTATGGAGTTACATACATCTTAACACAAATTCGCTTTGAAAATTTACAATTTAAATTATTGTAGTCTATTTAACTCTATCATATTAATAAATTTAAAAATATGCATATTAGTAGAAAATTAATTGCACTTAAATATTCTTATTAGGTAACAATCTATGTGTACGAAAATTATGATCATGTTTTAAATTATAATTAACATCAGTTAATTAAACTAATTTATTTCTTAAGACCTTTTTGGATTTATAATTTTACTTAATATAATAAATTAGGGCTCGCAAGGAATAACAAGGCCGAATTAGAGACACATTAAAAATAATAATATATGACCTAAAAGAAACTATTCACTAATAATTATAGTGTTTAATTCTTCTAGCTCATAGCTCTTCCATTGAGACAAAAAATGAAACCAGATTGGGATAGGAAGTAATCTTTGTCACTCTGAAAGCTTGCATCAGAGTATCCAGTAACAACCAACTCATTATCTCCATCATAAACCAAGAAATTATCCTTAGTCCTTCGTAGTACTAAATGATATTCTTCATTGCAATCCAGTGCACATCTCCTGGATTTGACTGACATTTGCTGCATATACTGAAAGCATACACAACATCCAGTCGAGTGCATGTCATACTTAATGGATCCTACTGCAGAAGAATATGGAACATTATTGATACGTTTAATTGACCTCATCAGTACTCGAAGGACACCGAGTCCTGCCAAGTGTATGTCATGTTACATGGGAATTAAACCTCTTTTGGAGTTTTTCAGCTTGAACCTTGCAATAATCTAATCAATATAAGTCTCTTGACTATTTCCAATCAACCTTTTCGATCTATCGCTATAGATCTTTATTCCCAAGATGTACTCAGCCTCTCCTAGGCCTGTCATAGAGAAACAATTTTTGAGCCATTCATTAACTTACTCAAGCATGGTTTTATCACTTCCTATGAGAAGTATGTCATCCACGTACAAGAGTATAAAAGTATACTACTCCCACTCAACTTCTTATACACATAAGGTTCCTCTTTATTTCTGAGAAAGCCAAAAGATTTGACTTCTTCATCAAATCTAAGATTCCAACTTCGAGATGCTTGCTTTAGTCCATAAATGGACTTCTTAAGCTTGCATACCCTCCTTGGATTTTGTGGATCTTCAAAATCTTGAGGTTGTGTCATATACACATCCTCCTTCAAGAACCCATTCAAGAAAGCGGTTTTGACATCCATCTGTCATATTTCATAGTCATGAAAGGCAACGATCGTAAGGATTATCCTAATGGACTTCAGCATGGCTACTACTAAGAAGGTTTCATCATAGTCAATTGCATGAATTTGTCTGAAACCTTTCGCCATCAACCTTGCTTTGAAAACACTAATGTTTCCATCCTTGTATGTTTTCAACTTGAAAATCCATTTGCATCCAATGAGTTTTACCTTATTGGGTAAATTAACCAAGTCCCATACTTGATTTTCAGACATGGAATCCATTTTAGATCTGATGGCCTCAAGCCATTTTTTGGAGTCCCGATTCTCCAAAGCATCTTTGTAACTTGTAGGTTCTTCGATACCAAAATCGTTATTTCTTAACTTTCGAGTCAAAAGGAAATCAATATATCTCTTTGATGAAATGATAGTCCTACTAGACCTAGGTTGGGGAACAACAAAAGAAGTCTCTACCTCATTAGGTTGAGAGGATTCACATGGATTATCTCCAAGTGGGACGGTAGGAGGTACATGAATGAAATGCACCACCTCCTAAGCATTTTCATGTCGGGCTGCCTCTAACGAGGTGTTAACCTCACCCATTTGTTTCTCATCTCGTCATCTCGTATTTCTTCGAGATATACATTACTCCCCCCTTGTTTTTCCGGAATGAAATCCATTTCCGAGAAAGACACCATCACGAGCAACAAATACTTTATTTTCTCTTTGGTTGTAGAAGTAGTATCCCTTAGTCTCTTTGAGTAACCCACAAAAAGACATTTATCGGATTTGGGTGAAAGCTTATCAGAAAGTAAACGTTTTACATAAACGTCACAACCCCATATCCTTAGAAAAGACAATTTTGGAACTTTTCTAGTCCACGTCTCATATGGCGTCTTTTCTTTTCGCTTTGGATGGTGCTTTGTTAATTGTGAATGCAAATCGTTTCAAGAGAAAATCCCCATAATGAAATAGGAAGATTAACAAGACTCATAATAGATCGAACCATATTTAATAGAGTTATATTCCTTCGTTTAGAAACGACATTTAACTGTGGTGTTCCTGGTGTAGTCCATTGTCATAGTATTCCACAATCCTTCAAATGATCACCAAATTCTTGAGTTAAATATTCACGACGATGATCTGATCCCAATGACCTTATTTTCTTCCCAAGTTGGTTATGTACTTCATTTTGGGATTCGTTGAACTTTTCCAAGGATTTCTTCTTATGCCGCATGAGGTAAACATATCCAAATATGATTACATCATTGGTAAAAGTTATGAAGTAACCATACTGTTGACACATAATCGTGTCTTTCCATTTAAGGGTCCAATGATGAAACATACCGCGGTATTAGTTGGCGCGACCCAACAGAAGAGCAATCCAAAGAACCAATCCAAAATTGTGTTTTGAAATATATTCTAAAGCCCAATTAATTATTCATGATGATTAATTATTTTTTAAGCCCATAAAATGTTTTGAGTCCATTTAAAGTGTTTTAAGAGCCCAATAAAATATTTATTATTTTAATAAATATTTTTTATAAATATTTTTATTATCTTTGATAAATATTTTAAATACAAATCAGATTTTTATTCCGTGAAATTCAATCTCCGGATTTTAGGGATAAAAAGTATCTTCAAAGCACACGTTTAATCAAAAATTCGGATATGCTGGAATATGCGCCAGACGCGGCGGCCGCGCTCAACGCGCCACGTGCGTCCAGCACATTGGCCAGAATGCGTCAGGCGCACGCCAATGAGCGCTTGACACGTGGACTTGTGACTCACACAGAGTTATGCGCCTCACGTAGCTCCTGGGTGAGACGCAATTTTCTTTTCTATCTTTTTTAAATACGCGTTTACACATGTTCAAACCTGATTGGGCAGACCACGTCAGGCGCGCCAATCTGCGCCTGACGCGTGGACTTGCGCCTGCCACGTCGGACTGCGCCAGGCGTAGTAGGCGCGTGCGGCGCAGGTTTCTTGCTGCCTATAAATACGAGCTGATTTCCCGAATCAAAGATGACTTTTCAATTTTATTAATCACGAACACAAAAACTTATGATTATCTCAGAAATACACTTCGAATCTCTAAACACAAAATACTTTCAATACTTCAAATTATTCTCCAGTTTCTGATCATACTACGTTCTTGGTTACACGATTGCTCCGCCAAAAGATCGTTGCGCTCTTCAACCTAAGCCGCATAGGTATAGTTCATGAGAATCCTTGAATAATCAATTATATTTACTGCCTTGAAGTTACTAACAGTTTCTGTCATGATGTAGATCTCTAATTAATAATTGTGATTATTTGTAAATTCTAACCCTTTTATTATTATTCTTGCATATAATATTCCTGATTGTCTTTATTTATCCTATGCATGATTTTATCACCCACATGTTATTATTGCTAAACAAGACCTAAGGAACTGTTTTAACTAATTCAGATAAATTGGGCACCCGGCTAGGAACCTTGTAATTTGATTGCATAATAACTTGTCACTAAAGATATAGTCTTTTTATGTGTTTCCTGAACCGGCCTAGACTAAATATTTTTAGGGTGAATTAAAACGTTATATGATTATTCTTTTGCATAAAATCAGTAATGAATCGATATTTAGTAGAGGCCAGCAATGGGCAATATGGTTCCTGACTGTATTGTACCCTCACCCCCGAACTCAACTTTAGGTTCCTGACCATCTATGGAGTCTAGACGGGGAAATCTACATTGGATAAGTCCCTAAGATGTCCCTACCGTTTCAATATCCAATTAGGTTTATGATTCTTCCTTTAAAGAATTGTTGGCGACTTCAAAACATATTTCAAGTAAAACCTTAACATTGGGATAGTCAAATAAACGCGCTCACACATCGTGTAGGCTTAAAGGAAAAATCCACACCTACAATTTGGCGACTCCGCTGGGGAGGATTTAATTTTTTTTTTTAAATGAGTGGGTGAAACTTGAAAAATACGATTCATTATCTTTTTATGCCTTTGAATAATATACTGTTTTGCATATGCATGGCTATTGTTCAACCACCATAAGGACAATCTACCTTGCCTCATTAGCACATGTTCTATGTGTGAGGTCACTGGGAGTTTGTGCTTTGTCCTTCCAAAAAGCTTCCTGAGCGATAGTGTTGGATCTTAGTTATAAGCAAACCTACCCAACCATGGCATTGTTCTCTTGTTCCTGACTTGAGAACTGGAGTGCGTCTTACACGTGGCCACCTTTTTAAGCACCCTCACCCCGAACTCAACTTTTGGTTCTTGACCATCTATGGAGTCTAGACGGGGAAATCTACATTGGATAAGTCCCTAAGATGTCCCTACCATTTCAATATCCAATTAGGTTTATGATTCTTCCTTTAAAGAATTGTTGGCGACTTCAAAACATATTTCAAATAAAACCTTAACAATGGGGTAGTCAAATAAACGCGCTCACACCGCGTGTAGGCTTAAAGGAAAAATCCACGCCTACACATACCCTCTCCTAGCCAAAGTATCATAGGTCCGCACACTTCCGTATGTATGAGGGCTAGAAGGTCATTGGCCCTTTCACCTGAGCCTATGAAAGAAGATTTTGTTATTTTCCCCATCAAGCAAAACTCACAAGTACCAAATGATTCGAAATCAAATGATTTGAGAATTCAATCTTTATGAAGTTTCTCAATTCGTTTTGAGCTTATATGCCTAATCGACAATGCCATAGGTATGTAGGGTTTGAATCATTTGCTTTATGTTTCTTGTTGTCTATGTTATAGATGTGTGTTTCAAAATGCAGAACATACAAACCATTTGATAACTTAGTGGAGACATAGAACATACCATTCCAATACGCTATACAACAATTGTTCTTTATTGTAAATGAAAAACCTTCGGAATCCAAAACATGAATCGAAATAATGTTCTTTGTGATAGCGGAAATATAATAACAATTAATGAGTTCTAAAACTAATATTGAAGGTAAATGTAGATTGTATACTCCCAATGCCAATGCAACAACTCTTGCTCCATTGCCAACGCGAAGATCCACTTCTCCTTTTCCTAATGTTCTACTTATTTTGAGGCCTTGCATATTACAGATAATGTCCGAACCACAAGCGGTATCAAATACCCAAGAAGCAGAAGTTGCTAAGTTAACTTCTATAACATATAAATCTGAAGTAGAAACTCCTTTCTTCTTATCCTTCAAATACTCGGGGCAACTACTTTTCCAATGACCAACTTTGTTATAGTAGTAACAATAGTGCTTAACAGCAACTTTTGGCTTTCGTGTAGTCTTTTGGTTTTCAAAAGTTTTAAACTTTGCAACTTGTTTGCTTTTGTCCTTCTTAATAGCAACCCCAATCCTTTTGAGCGATTTCCCATTGCTAACCATAAGAACATCGTTATGTTTTTTTCCTGGCTTGCTAGAGATGTTCCGCTCGGTCCGAGTTAGCATTCCATGCATCTCTTGTAAGGTTGCTTCCTCTCCTTGCATGTGAAAGCTTTTGAACTCTTCAGCTCTGAAAACGATTTGCATATCCCCTTCACTTGCAATAAAATGTTTAGCATTCAGTTTGTCTTTCACAAGGACGGAGCAAAAATTACAAGTAAAGTTGTTGTTCTTGTTATTGCTAGACATGATTGCTACAACAAATAATAAAGCACGCAAAAATTCAACCAATGTTTATCAAAATCAGCAATTAAACAAATTTTAATTAACTACTACCCTTTGTTCAAAATGAAAGACCTCTATTGAATAAAGAAACAACCAATATCCCCGTCCACTACAATTAAACGGACTTTGACCTCCGCCGTTAACGTATAGTAGTTGAGTAAGTGAGCATTTCACTAATTATAACTGATTATGATTCTTGGTAGACAGGTTAACCGCTCCTTGTTTACTCCTATCTCTTAGCTTCAAAACCCAAAACTTTGTCTTTTGATGATTTTGGTGAGTCAAACCAAACATTAACATGTAAGTTTCAAAAACCTACCCTATTATCCCGGAATTATGAGCAACACCACGATTTGATAGAAACTATTACTCATGATCTAAGGCTTTATAAGTGTTGTTTGGAAAAGCAATTAAAACTCAATATTACCTTTCGGGACCAAGTTTACTATGTCGGTCAATTAAAAGTGAACACATAAAAAACTAACCACATGTAAACTTAGAAGCAAGCATTTAAAATAAAATAAATGCTAAAGCTAATAAAAGCAATAACTAAAATGATCTAGTATGTCCCTTAAACTTAGGAAAACTAATCTTCATGAATCTTCCCTTGAATCTCCATGGATCACCATCCTCGAAACACCATGGATCCTCATTCTTGATTACATAATTTGAACTAATAAATAATTGAAATTTAAAAGTACAAAAGTACAAACAATTTGCGTATCGTATTTAATTTACATTCAAATTTAACGATTCGCATATCGTATTTTCTATCCTAATTTGGGCCATACTAATCATAACATGCAAAATATAATATCATACATAATACATTAAACATCCACGCATTTAAAATATCGTAATAAAATAAATACAAACTACCTAATTATTAACATTTAGTAAGCAAATAAACCTTTCCATAATAATTATAGGTAATTTTGTCCATAACTACCTTACTTACGCTCTTTTTGCGAGAAACTACCTTAGTTACAAAATATTGTCCAAAACTACCTTTGTTACGTTATTGTTTGTTGACCACTACCTTTTTTTTCCAAAGCATTAATCGTATCTTTCCGGTGAGTAAGACCCATGTGCAGGTCACATGACTTGTGATTTTCTTCCTTATTTTATTCCCCTTCTAATTTTCCCCCCCTTTCTAAACTAATCCTCCCCCCTCTCTTATTTCTCTCTGATCTCCTCACTTCAATTAAACTTAATTCTTACTCCCTGACCCAACCATCAATTGCCTCATTAACTCCCTCCCTCTCATCTCTATTAATTCAGTCACTTGCCACAATTCAAACCCCCCAAAAGATCTAATCTTCTCTTCGTCTCTCATAACCGAAAAAAGGTAACTTAGGTTAATTTCATTTGGGGTTCTTTTTATTCAATTATTTAGATTGTCTAACATTCTCTTTATTTTTTGTTCAATTTTGCAGAGGGTGTCTTCTGGAAGTGGTAACAATGGTGGTGAAGGGCGAAGAGATGGAAAATGCTTTTGTGGGGTTCCTGTTGCGAGATTGACCTCATGGACTGAGAACAATCTTGGGAGGAGTTAGGTTCGTCAGATGCAAGTTCAGTTCTAGTAGGGGAGATGCGTTGGGTTGTGGGTATTGGAGGTGGATTGACCAAGGTGTAGTTACTTGGCAGAGGGATGTTACAAATAAACTTATTGCTGGTAATAGGGCTTTCAATTCACAGGTTGCTAGTTTGAAGGAGAAATTGGAGGTAGTGGAGGTTGAAAAAGTCACTTTGGTTGAGGAGACCACTGAACTCTATATCAAGCTGAGGATGGGGAAAAGTCAGCAAATGGCTAGTGGTGGTGTTAGGTTTTATGTGTTCCTTGCTTTACTAATTGTTGTTGTGCTTGCTAAGCTTCTTGGTCAAGAGGGATAAGGGATTAGTTCATTACGATGGTGCTGAATTAAATTGATCATGCATCCTTTTTTTGGTTTGTTTGTTGATGCATGAATTACTAGTACGCTTTTGATGTGATTGACTTAAGTTGTATAGTTGATGATGTTGGTTAGTTAGTGTAGATACATAAACGTGTCTCCCCATTTGAGGATCTGATGATGAAACATATCGCGGTCTTAATTGGTCCGACCCAAGGGCAGAGCAGTCCGAAGAGCCATCCCAAAACTATTTCAAAAAAGTGTTAAAGTCCTGTTTTAAAGCCCACTTAATTATTCATGATAATTAATAATATTTTTTTTCCAACTCTTTGAAAAGCCCAATTAATTGTTTAATAATAATTAATTATTTTATTTCAATAAAATAAATATTTTCAAAAGATATTTTTTATAGTTAAAATCGGATTTTATCCCGTAAAATCAGATTTCCAGAGTTAAAAGATAAAAGAAAATCATTAAAACGCATTTTTATCAAAAACACTGTCAAATCAAATGCAAGGCGGTGCGCTGAGCGCACCAACGTGTGCTGAGCGCACCAGACTGCGCTGAGCGCACAGACGTGCGCCGAGCGGACGTGTCATGCCACGTAAGCGCGAGCCTAGCGCACAGCAGTGTGCCAAGCGCACAAGCCTGCCACGTAGACTTGTATGTCATACAAAGTCCTGCGTCGAGTGCACTTCTCTGTATGAGAGGCATCTTTTTCTTTCTTTTCTTTTTCAAAGCGCGTACCACGTGTACGCTTTCTACTGGGCATGCCACGTCATGGATTTGCGTGTGACACGTCATCCTGCACCTGGCGCAGATGGCGCGTGAAGCACATAATCGTTTTCCCTATAAATAGACTTCGATTTTCCGAATTAAAAGACGGTTTTTCCACACTTAACACTCGACTTTTACATAACGAATACCTTACGAATTCTCTCTACCAAAACTCATACTTTTCAAATATACAAACACATTCAAATCTACATACTTTCAGACATACATATATGTTCAGATCTTCATGCTTCACGATTGCTCGTCTCGAATGTTGTCAATCTCTCAGACCCAAGCCAGGGCATTATCCCGAGGGTCCTTGAATCAATTTATTATTTTTATATTGCTAACTATTTCTTTCCTGATGTAGATCTTTGATATAAAAATCGTTCTCTGTACATTCTAATATCTTCTTTCCTTTTTATTTATTTTCATATATATACATGCATGCCTCATTGTCCTTTTTTAATGCTTTTATCACCACATATGTTATTATTGTTAATCAAGACCTAAATAAATGTTCTAATATGAATCAGATAATTTGGACAACCTGCTAGGTTCCCTGTAATTTTGATTGCCTAATAACATATCACAAAAAAAATAGTCTTTTATGTGTATCCTGAACCAACCTAGACTAAATTATTTTAAGGATGCATGAAAATATTATTCGGTTATTCTATTGCATAAAAATGGACATGAATCGATATTTAGTAGAGGCCAACAATGGGGAAAAAATGGTTCATTATGACTGTGTTCATACCCTCACCCCCGAACTTAATCTTTGGTTCATTTTGACCATCTATGGAGTCAGGACGGGGAAATCTACATTGGATAAGTCCCTAATTTGTCCCTACGATTTCCCAATATCCAATTAGGTTTATGAGTCTTCCTTTAAAGACTTGTAGGCGACTTCAAAATAATTTTCAATAAAACCTTAACAATGGGGTAGTCAAGTACGCGCTCACACCGCGTAGGCGAAATAAAAACACGCCTATAGTTAGGGAAGTTAGAGTAAATGGATTTAGCTTGTTTCATGAATCATCAGTAGCAAATTAGGATTTTTTTTGGAATCATGACCTTTTGTAGTGTAATGTTGGTATAGTGTTAATGAAAGCAGGTTTTTAGTGTATGGTACTCTCTATAAATTTTTTTTTGGTACAAACAAATGATCAAATATGTCACCATTTTTTGAGCTATTGAAATGAACTTAGGCTTGGACATAACAGTACTATAAAATTGAACACAAAATGCTGTAACATTAAACCTATCAAAACAACCTACATTGATTCAACAAAAGGGCCTATTTTTCAAGGCAGTGGAATACATTATCCAACATTGTTCAACTTAATGCCTATTTTTTTCAAGGCAAACAAAAGATAAACATTACATAAGTAAAAAAAAGTTCTTGAAACATAGACAGCTACCAAATTGCTTGTCAATACAGTACTTTAAAATAATACTTTCTTCTAAGGGTTTTGGTTCATGGATCAGTGTGAGACACAACTTGCTTGTGATGGCTTGCTTTGGTGTGGTTGTTGTGAGCTGCTTGTCTGGCCTTCTTGCACACTGTTTTTCTTTTTTCTTAGTTTTGGACCATAGGATTAGTTGACTTGGGTCTTCCTCCTTTTTTCTTAAGACCTTGAGCCTTTGGTTTTGGTGATTTTTTGCACTTATTTGCCCTGTGCCCAGCAGTGCCACAATTAGAGCATTTTCTCCTCTTATTGTCATTGACCTCCCCTGCTTCCTTCCTCCTCTTCTTAGCATTTGGCCTTCCAGGCATGACTCTGATTGTTGGAGGCTTTGGTTCCATTAGGTATGATTTTTCCCATTGGCTCTACCCAGGCATTGGATGGAATGCAGGGGCATAAGTGGCCTTGTATGCTTCTACATGGTATGCCTCATAGATGAAGTCCTCATAATTCAACCTTTTCTTCTCAATGCATGCTAATGCATGACAACAAGGTATCCCCATCAACTCCCATCTGTAGCAACCACAATTCCTCTTGGATAAATCAACAACATAAGTCTCACTTTCATAATCAACCTCAAACTCCCACACATCTGCTTGGTTAACAGTACAATTTCTCATGTACTCCTGCTTTTCAACCATTTTCACCACTGAAGGCATTATAATGCCTTCAAACTTCTGGAGTCCCTCTCTTTTTTGGCAACACCTTTTCATCACCCACCTTCTAATCCACTCCATCATGGTCAACACAGGTTTTGTCCTTGCTTCCCTGATGACACCATTGAAACTCTCACAACAGTTGTTCAATAGCATACCAGATTTGCATTTGGGTGAGAAGGCATGTCTGGACCAGCTTGAGGCAGGAATGGCTTCAAGGTACTTGAAAGCATCTTCATTGATCTTCTTGATGCTCTCCATAGCTTCTTTGAATTTCATCTACAACCAATACAAGGATTCATTAATGTTAAGTGATGTGACCAAGTTATGTGCGATTATAGAGCGTTGAGAAGTCTATTTCACTAAGGTTTAAGTCTTAAGAAGTAGAGTTTTACGTATCTAAACCTTAGTGTGGAGAGGAGGGAGTTATGATGAATTTGATGTATTAGAGGAGATTTAAGGACATTTTGTGGTTCTATATGTTTATGATCATTTACAGGTGGATTTCTGTCCCATGTTTGCGATCCATTCAACATAAAAAGCTCACAAAGTTCGTTGAAGTCAAAGGTTATATGGCTGATGCATCCAAGTTCACCCTCTTAGTGTTGCTACAGCAGTGATTGCCCACCCTGGGCGTTGAAGAGCCCATCTCGGGCGTTTTCCGAAGACAAAGAAGCCAGGCAGTAGTACATGCCTGACTCGCGCACCAGAAATGCCCGAGCCGCGCATATCGAGCAAAAGTAAGAGTTTGGCAACAACTAGTGCCCGGGTCGCGCGTTTCTTGCACCCGGGTCGCGCACTTCAGCTCTGTTATGATTCTCCAATGATTTTCGGTCTTCCGTAGGTTTTATTAATATTAGAAAAACATTGTTTTGTTTGATGCGATGTAATCCCAGACCTAATTAGAGAGGATAGAGAGGAAGAACCCTAATCCCTATTTTTCCTTTTGGTTTTGAGATCATTACTTTGAAGATTTCTTTGATGGAGGCCATGTTGATCGTAGCCTAAATCTAGTCTTGAGAACGGTTAATCAAGCTTCGTTCTATTATTGTGAGGTTTTTCTTTGTTAACTACTTCTTAATTATAATTATAATTGTGATTTCTTGATTTTAATTTATGATTATTGTGTGTACAGCTAGGAGTACTACTAGTTTTTACATTCAATCTATCTTTTGCTAGGATTTAGAATTGATGCCGATTCATCTGTTCTTGTTTCATGAGTAGCAACCTATGATTTGATTAATGAATCTGATTATTCTTGATTAATCACTAGGGAAACCATAATTTCCAATTTGAATATTTTGTGCTAGCAATTTGTTGATTGGCTCATTGATTCCTAGTTCGTTGACGTTCTATCGATTTGAATCTAATCTCTGAATAGGTTAGGTTAATCTTTAGTTCAAGTTTTATGATCATCTGATTATGATTGTTTAACGGTTCTTTTGCGGGAAAGGAATTTGATTTTCAACTTTGAGTAATTAAAGATAAATTTACGTATTTGAAAAACCGATGATCAATAGTATGAATCGAAGTGGCCATTAACCGAACTCAAGATTCTTCTCTTATTGATTACCTTACTTCTTTATTGTTCTTTAGTCACTTAGTTATTCATTTCTTTAATTACAAAACCCCCGTTTGATCTATTATAAACATGAGTTAGTCCCCAAGTCTCTATGGATACGACCCTACTTGCCACTTACATTCACTTGTATTGGAAAGAAGGAAAATATACTTTTATCTTTGGTAGCGCGTGCGACCGTGTCTCACCAAATTTTGTCGTCGTTGCCAGGGACTTAACAATTACTAAAACGTGTTTATTTTAGATAATTCTTTACATTTCGCAATGGTTGATACTCGTACCACTAATCAAGATCAATTGCAATACGATCCAGAACTTGAATTGAATCTTTTCAGGTCAAGGAGAGAATTGCGAGCAAATTTTCGAGAACTTCCATTTGCTTTGAACTTTCAGGAAGAAATGCCACCGCGAGTTGAGACTCGTACTCTGAGGGAGCTCACCGCTCCTAATCTCGATCAGCAACCACTATGTATCACTTTCCCAACACTGGAGGAAGGTACCACCTTCGAGCTCAAGTCAGGGCTCATTCATCTGTTACCAACTTTTCATGGGCTCGGTGGTGAAGACCTTAACAAGTTCTTATCTGAGTTTCATGTTGTGTGCTCAAACATGAAACTGAGTAATGCCACTGAAGAGCAGGTTAAGATGAGGGCGTTTCCTTTTTCTCTAAAGGATACGGCCAAAGATTGGCTTTATTATCTCCCACCGGGGTGTATCTCCAGTTGGTCTGAAATGAAGAAGCGGTTCCTTGATAAATATTTTCCCGCTTCAAAGTCATCCACACTCAAGAAAGAGATCAGCAACATAGAGCAGCGATATAATGAACCTTTGTATGAATATTGGGAGCGTTTTAAGAGGTTATGTGCAAGTTGTCTGTATCACGGATATAATGAGGAAGATTTGATCTTATACTTCTATAACGGGCTTTCTGATGATAATGTGCGGATGATTAATGCAGCTAGTGGTGGATCGATCATAAATAAGACTCCAGCGGATGCTAGAGCTTTGATAGAGGAACTTTCTGAAGGCTCCAGACACTTTAGTAGGCGATCCACCCACAAGAAGATGAATGTGGGTAGCTCAAATGCGCAAAATCCCAAACTTGAAGAACAGGTTCAAGCTCTTACCTCAGTAGTAAGAGAGCTCATTGTTAAGGGACACACACAACAAGTTAAGGCGTGTGGGATATGTGCTTCAGATCACCCCACTGATTATTGCCCACAACTTCAAGAGGGATCAAGCGAGGAAGTCAATGCTCTTGGTTTCCAAGGTGCGGGAAATCAAAGGAAGTATGATCTTTATTCCAACACATACAATCCTAGTTGGAGAGATAATCCGAGGTTGAGGTATGGTAATGATCAAGGTAACCAACAACCCACACAATATCATCAACCGCAACAACAGTTCATGAGACCTCAAGCTCCAGTTCAGGGTCAACATCAGGGTCAGAATTCGGGTATGAGGTAAAGTTATACAATGTCTACTGAAGATATGCTCAATGCCTTAACCAAGAATGTGACCAACATGCAAGGGAATATGGTACAGTTCCAGGAGGAAACCCGCTCTAGTATAAAGAATTTGGAAACACAGATGAGCGAGCCAGGTTTTGAGTGCAGTGAGCACTAGAGGCTCGTGAGTTTGGGAAATTACCCTCCCAAACAGAAGTAAACCCAAAGAAGAATGTGAGTGCTATCATGATAAGGGGGTGATACAGTATGCAAAGAGGGAAACCATGGTTACCGAAACAAGGAAGTCACTTTACTTGCAAAACATAGGCCTCCCCCACCTTTTCCAGAAGCTTTGCGGGCCGATAAAAGATATGAAAGCAACAAAGGTATATACGAGGTCGTACGCGAATGTGAGGTAAGCCCCCTGTCTTACCCAAAGTAGAGAAAACTAGCGAGCATGTTTCTGCTATTTCTCATAATACACTTCCTCCCAAGTATGATGACCCAGGCATGTTTACCATCCCTTGCACTATTAATGACATTTGTATTCCTAAAGCTATGTTAGACTTAGGTGCTTCAATTAATGTGATTCCATTTTCACTATATAAGTCTTTAGCCCTTGGCTCTTTGCATGCAACGAATGTCATAGTGCAATTAGCTGATGGATCCAACTCTTATCCCAAGGGTAAAGTAGAGGATGTGTTAGTTCATGTTGGTAAACTTCAGTTTCCTACTGACTTTTATGTACTGGACATGGAGTCTGATAGTCATGTTTCTCCCATTCTTTTAGGGAGGCCGTTTTTGAAAACATCCAGTACAAAAATTAATGTTAGTGCTAGGTCATTAACTGTGGAGTTTGGGGGACATATAGAAGCATTTGGTATTCATGAGTCTAGGAATTCCCTAGCGAATGATCATCCCTCTTGCTTTGTGGGTACTATTCAGTCCATAGAGTGTGATACATATGATACCAGTGAGGGGAATGAGTCATGGGAGATTGAAAAAGTCAATGTCAAAGAAGTCATAAGCCATGATTCACAAAGTGACTTACAAAGGGAGGTAGTGAGGTTGCAAAAACATGAGAGACCACCTGATTTACCGCATAGTTTTACACCGTTATCACTAACGCTAGCTGTGCAGGAAGTTTTCTCATCAGAATTACAGGTACAAGTGTTGGAACAAGGAGTTGAACCATCCCCGGACTGATAGTGGGAGGTATAAGGTCGAGCTAACGACTTTAAACTTAGCGCTACTCGGGAGGCAACCCGGTCCCTTTTCTTTTTCTTTTCGTCTTTCTTTTTCTTTTCTATTTTTTTTCCCTTACTTTTCTTCTTACTCTTAAACCTCACCAATTTTTCTCCTCCACCACAACAAATTATCTTTCACCCACCACCCTTACCCCCTCTTGTTTCCCGAGCTCCAATTCAAAACACTCTTAGCCAATCTTAATCCAACTTAAGCCAAAATACATAAAAAGACCTTGGAAAGGTGTCCGTTTGAGAGAAGTTGGTGAAATTGGAGGGTCGAGATTGATGCAAGAGTTACATGAGCGATACTTACGGTGGCCAAGCAACAATGAGCATTTGCATACTGGATTTGGTTCTAATATAAGGTGTAAAATTTCGAAATTATATACTTCCAATGAATTTAGTTTTGGACTAGTCATTTACTTGGTTGTTATCGGTAGTCGGGTTGTGAGATGGTGTTGTGCGTTTGTCGTCAATGTGCTTTCTTGTGTTGTTGGGGTGTGAAATGTTTTTTATTTGTATTGTTGAGGGAGTGAGAAATTTTGTGAGAGTCGGTTTTTTAGTGTTCCCCTTTTCGTTTCTTGTGTTTTCCTTGTACTTGCTCTCACATTGAGGACAATGTCTTGATTTAGTAGGGGGGAGGAAATTTTCATTGTTTTATTTGATGTATTTACGTTTTATTTTTGAAAAAACATAATACAAAAAAAAAATTTGAATGAAAAAACAAGTGATGAAATGAAACTCGCTGAGTTGAAAACCCGCAAGGGCGGGCGACTCTGGCATAAATGGGGGCCCGGATAGGTTGAAAACCCAAAAGGGCAATCTATGCAAAAAAAGTGGCTAATTAGAGCGGGTGAGATGGTGAGTTCATAAATGAAAAAAATTGTGTGATGCTAGGATGAAAACCCGAAAGGGCTCATAGGCAAAATGAGAGATAAAAGAGAGAAAATTTGATATCATTTGCCGGAGTTGGTGTCATAAGGAGGGTTGGTGATATAAGGAGTGCCTCGAGTAGGTTTTTCATCTTGGTGTTCAGAGTTAGAGGCGAATAGGTTAGAGCTCACTCATCATTGGAGGAATAAGGAGTTTGATTGTTGTGATTGTGTTTAGATGGTCAAAGTTCGAGTCCTTTGAGATTTTTCAGGATTCAAACTTGCTTTTATCATTTCATGACATGAGGATGGTTATGGTGTTGTGCAGATTAGAATAGTTTTGAATCTTTTGAGATCTTTCGGGATTCAAAGTCATACATTTTTATTATCTTGGTGTTGAGCATAGTGTGAGATTGCTATTTACATTATTTCAGGCGAGCTTTTAGCTCAAGTGTGGGGGTAACTCTTACCCTTAGACTTGGCTTTGAGCGATTCGGGGGGAATATCAACCTTTATCATACACTAGGATGGAGAGATAAGGGGAGTAGTGAAAGGTGAGCAATAACTTGGAAGGGGTGCCTTATTGACCTTTAAGTTGAGTTTACTTGAGGTCGAGTAAAGTTCAAGTGTGGGGGTATTTGATGTGACCAAGTTATGTGCGATTATAAAGCGTTGAGAAGTCCATTTCACTAAGGTTTAAGTCTTAAGAAGTAGAGTTTTACGTATCTAAACCTTAGTGTGGAGAAGAGGGAGTTATGATGAATTTGATGTATTAGAGGAGATTTAAGGACATTTTGTGGTTCTATATGTTTATGATCATTTACAGGTGGATTTCCGTCCCATGTTTGGGATCCATTCAACATAAAAAGCTTACAAAGTTCGTTGAAGTCAAAGGTTATATGGCTGATGCATCCAACTTCACCCTCTTAGTGTTGCTACAGCAGTGATTGCCCACCCTGGACGTTGAAGAGCCCACCTCGAGCGTTTTCCGAAGACAAAGAAGTCAGGCAGTAGTTCACGCCCAACTCGCGCACCAGAAATGCCCGGGCCGCGCATATCGAGCAAAAGTAAGAGTTTGGCAGCAGCTAGTGCCCGGGTCGCGCGTTTCTTGCATCCGAGTCGCGCACTTCGGCTCTGTTATGATTCTTCAACAATTTTCGGTCTTTCGTAGGTTTTATTAATATTAGAAAAATATTGTTTTGTTTGATGTGATGTAATCCCATACCTAATTAGAGAGGATAGAGAGGAAGAACCCTAATCCCTATTTTCCCTTTTGGTTTTGAGATCATTACTTTGAAGATTTCATTGATGGAGGCCATGTTGATCGTAGCCTAAATCTAGTCTTGAGAACGGTTAATCAAGCTTCGTTCTATTATTGTGAGGTTTCTTAACTACTCCCTCCGGTCTTTATTAGTTTACCCCTTTCTTTTGCACAGAGTTTTAGGAGAAACAATGTTGTGGGACATAAAAAGAAAGAGAAACTATAATTTTATATTAAAGTTGAATGTATGTGTGATGGAAAGTTAGTGGTCCCATTCCAAAAATAGAAACAAAAGAAATGGGTAAACTAATAAGTGACTTCCCAAAAAGGAATACGGGTAAACTAATAAAGACCGGAGGGAGTACTTCTTAATTATAATTGTGATTTCTTGATTTTAATTTATGATTATTGTGTGTATGGCTAGGAGTACTACTAGTTTTACGTTCAATCTATCTTTTGTTAGGATTTAGAATTGATGCCGATTCATCTGTTCTTCTTTCATGAGTAGCAACCTATGATTTGATTAATGAATCTGATTATTCTTGATTAATCACTAGGGAAATCATAATTTCCAATTTGAATATTTTGTGCTAGCAATTTGTTGATTGGCTCATTGATTCCTAGTTCGTTGACGTTCTATCGATTTGAATCTAATCTCTGAATAGGTTAGGTTAATCTTTAGTTCAAGTTTTATGATCATCTAATTATGATTGTTTAACGGTTCTTTTGCGGGAAAGGAATTTGATTTCCAACTTTGAGTAATTAAGAGTAAAGTTACGTATTTGAGAAACCGATGATCAATAGTATGAATCGAAGTGGCTATTAACCGAACTCAAGATTCTTCTTTTATTGATTACCTTACTTCTTTATTGTTCTTTAGTCACTTAGTTATTCATTTCTTTAATTACAAAACCCCCATTTGATCTATTATAAACACGAGTTAGTCCCCAAGTCTCTGTGGATACGACCCTACTTGCCACTTACATTCACTTGTATTGGAAAGAAGGAAAATATACTTTTATCTTTAGTAGCGCGTGCGTCCGCGTCTCACCATTAAGGAACCAAGAACACTTTATTTTCCATCAAGGACATATTTAACCTTTACCTCTGTTGATGCCCTAGATGCTTTCCAGAATTGTTTCCTATACACCACACCAGGAAATTGGTTTATGAAATTAGCCCAAATATGTCTGCAACATAACTTTGTCTCCGCATTTGGAACAACTGCTTTGAAGGCTTCAAGCAAACCCTACAATGTTGAAAGTAGTTAACATATATACACAGTCAAATTAAAGGTCATCAAATCAATTATGGCATCATCTCTTACCTTCTGCCTGTAATTCATGTAAGTGACAGGTTCCTCTCTCTCATGCATAAATGTCACAGCTTCTGCAACACTACCAAGATCCTTCACAACTAGTTCAAGGAGTTATGTCCAACTCTGAGAGTTTTCCACCTCTACAATGGCCCAAGCAGCAAGAAAAATATTATTGTTGCCATCTTTTCCAACTGCAGTCAAGAGGATACCAGGATAAAGGCCTATAAGATGGCATCCATCCACCCCTAATATAGGTCTACAACCAGCCATAAACCCTTCCTTACAGGGTTGGAGACAAATGTACATTCTCGGAAATAGTGGAGGTGGCCTTTGAATTGATTCTACTTTCACAACTGCACTGCTTCCCCTGTTGTACTTTCTTACGGTTTCCACATAGTCCCATACCCTCTTGTATTGCTCAGATGCATCACCATAGATCATGTAGAAGGCTCTCTTCCTTGCATAGTAACACTTGTGGTACTTAACCTCCACCCCTAGGTCCCTTCTGCATTTCAACATGAATGCAGACAACTTCCAACTGGGGTTGTCCCTCCAATCTTCCAAATACCTTTCATCTAAGTACTCTGATGTGACCTTTGTATTTTTACTTTGGAATCCACACATGTGATCAAGTCTCATACTCCTAATTTGCAACGAACTTTCACCCTTTATATGCTTGCAATGAATTTTGAACCTACACTTCCTTTTGCACTTGCAGCTACACAACACAAATTTCCCTTTCTTCCAAGCACATTCACATCTTTTCTTGTAATAAGCACTTAGTTTGTCCTTACCATTATGCAAGAAGTAGAAGTCATAACCTTTTTGAATGGCATGATATTGTAGAGCTTTCCTAAAAACCTGAGGAGAGGGAAACTTCAACCCAACTGTAAGCTCTATCTTTCCTTCTAAATCTACAGCAGGGTTGAACTCCTTTACAACCTCACCCTCATCATTTGAATTTCTAGGACTATGTAATTCCTCCTCTGAATTAACTATATCTTCATCACTGGCCACAATAATGTCATCCTCAGATTCATTCCCTCCACCACTACACACATAGCTCTCTAAAGCTCTTTTAGTGGTCTGAGATCCTAAACAACCCAAACTCCTAGTTACTCTCTCCTCAATTGAGTGGTCAACATTCTCTGTAAACAGATCATCATCACTGGCATCTTCATAATCCCTGTCACTCAACACAACATCACTGTCACTATCATCACTTCCCTCATCAAAGGAACAAATGTCATCTTCTGTTAATTGCCTAAAAACATCTGTGGATCTTTGTGGTGGTTTCAATTGAGATGAAAGGGGTTCAAAAGCTTGTTTGAGTTTGTATCTGGTTGAGGCTAGGGTTTTGCTTGCAATGGTTTTGGAGGAAACAGTGGACTTAACTTTGGGTGGTTGAAGTGAGCTGTGAAAAGCACCTTCCTTATTTAAGCCTAAAGTTTTCTCTACAGCAAGTGGTGGCCCCCCCATAATGCTTGATGACTCATCAACCTATTTTGTTGTATCTAAGCTCCCTGTTCCCCTTTCCTTAGTCAACATATTTGAGGTTTGTGCATAAGATTCCCCATCACCACTTTTCTCATGGACCACATACAAGTGAAAATATCCATCCTCCTCTGGACTTCCTAAAAATGTTGCAATATCTTTGTCATTCTTAAGCTCCTTCCTACCAGCAAACAAACTGTACCCATAGGTCCTAAACCATATTGTACCTGGCACACTATAACCTAAGTCTTTAATCCACCCATGTAACAGCCCGCTCCAAATAGCAGCTTAATTAAGACCTAATACTGCTAATTACGAGGTTAAGCTACTAATTAGAGAGACTGTTAGGGCGGACTTCTGCACCTTCCCTGCCAGGGAAAGTTAGGAACTCCCATAGTATCCAAGCATGTTACGAAAATAAGTTACAATAAAATAGTTATTACAATATTTTTTAAGTACTCAAATTACAATTTGGAAATACATGTTTATCTTGCAAGAATCATCATATAAAACAAATTATCTCATAGCTGGGGACTAAACACATAGATCACGACTTCACATGTGCACACAAGAGCTAATCCAAATATTCTCTCTAATCCTGCAAAACAAATGAATCTGCCCCCACCAGGACAGGTTCAAAGAACAAAACAGGTCAGCTTACGCTGGTACACAAGTCCCACCGATTCCAAAATAATAAGGTGGCTGAAATTACGCACTCGTTTCTTACTTATATTCAAAGCATAAACTTATCCATTCCATAAATACATTTTTGTCTTGCTCATAAATTCATTGATACGTCAAGATACTTTTGCTTTTATTCACAAATACGCATATACTTGCTCAGAAATACGTTGATTCTTTACTTTAAACTGCCATAGAAATACGTTTGCATATACCAGAGTAATTTTCCAAGAATTATCTCAAGACATCCCATATCATTCTCAAAATATAACACCAATGATAATCTTAAACTCATCACCAAAACATAGCATAACTCTAGGGAAGGAACACGAATGGAGAGGGCTAAGCCACATCTCCAGACTCTTGAGGGACGTCTCCCCACCTTTCTTATTTTCTGCTTGCAAGTCTTCTAGGTCATGACCCTACATAACGGAGCAATACCCGCTCCAGAGCAATACCCGCTCTACACACATAATGAGCAATACCCGCTCTATAAGTGTTGTTCATCACTGCTTATGCAGCTACTTCCCCTCATAAGACGAAACTTACTTATACAAGATACTTATACTCAAATACTTATTCATAATCACTATCTCAACCTTTCACGTGTCGGAAACGACATCATGGTTATCTAAAGTGGTTAATAAAGTGATCAACAAGATATGGTAGCATGAATAGGTTTCTACAAGAGGTTCTTAAATATATGAAATGACTACGCCACACAAGTAAACAAAAGATCGATTTCACGGTTTTGGTGTTATATTAAAATGTGGTAGTTTAGGTGCGAGATTATATAGTAACTTCTATGTTAAGTGTTTGGGTAGGTCAACAAACAAATAGATATATGCAGCAGGTATTCAACATTTAAAGGTACTTAATGAACCAAAGAAACATGGTTTAATCGATTCGGGAAACAACTAAGCAAAATCGTGTTTTAGGTGTTTTTTTTAAATCAACGAATTGAGATTATGTGTGGCGTTCAATGAGGTAATTGAAGCAAAAGTTTATCTTACAACAAAGATATGAATGCTCCAGGGTATTATCATGATTGTTCAACCCCAAATGAGTTCAGTATTCAAGGCATAATCAGGGTAATTGCAAGGTTCGATAAAGAAAATGTTTTTAGAGGAACAATATGCATGTGGCAACTTCTGACAAGCATAACTTCTGGTGTAAAATTCCAAATTGAGTGATTTTTGTGTCTAAATTCAATAACTTTTCAAGATCTACAACTTTTGTGCAGACAGCCAAGGCGAAATCCGAATGGAAGAGGAAGATATTTGGCAGAGAAAAATGCGGCAGCATAACTCTAGAAAGTTGGATAATCACTTTTTTTTGTTATTTAGTAAGTTTTAAGGAACTTGACATGCAAAAGTTTTTTTTAAAACAATATCTCCCATAAGAAACCACATGCAAAACAGTATATCTATATATCATAGTATATTCAAAAACTGATACAATCTCCATAATCATTTGCTAAGTACATAAGGTAGAAAAGTAAAGTTCAAGAGGGTGGTTCTTGTGTACCTTAAACCCGCGATTTATAACTCAAATTTCTTCACCCAAACTCAATCTCTTCCTTAATGAACTCCAGCAACCTTAAGAACAACATGCATGTATTATAAGTTTAAGAATTAACTCAAAATATTCAAGGATGCATCCCAAATATACATGGTTTACAAACCGGGTGCACATAATTACCTTTCTTAGATTATCTTGATGAATATAGCCTTATAATCTCAAAATAACACTTGCCCAATATCAAGAAATACTTGGAAGACCTGACCTCAAGCTTGCATGCAAAGGTCCAAATCAGAAAATCAAAAGAAATTGGCTGAAATGGAGCCCTAGAATTCTCGTCCAAAACTCGTTGTAGTGGCGAGTTTAAGAGAGAAAAGAAAAGAGTGAGGGAATGTTGTGTTTGGAAGAGTGAATCAGTAGTAATGAGTTAGGGAAACCTTGGTTCATATTTATAGAGGAATGGGTAAGGCCAATTTTGAAATTTCAAGTTTAATATCAAGGGTAAAATCGTCATTTCACAAGCTAAGAATACTCCAGAATTTTATGGTTTTTCCAAGACCTTAATCCCCTCTTTAACTAAGCTCTAATACTTTATTATACTTTAACTAATCCCCCAAAATATGTTGCATACTTTAATAAAGATATTTAGGACTAATTAGCTCTTAATTCATAATCACAAAGTATCTCAACACCTTATCGATAATAACTCATAATCTCAAAATTTCAGAATGATAATTACATTCTTAACATATTTTCGAAAATGAATTATCATAGTTCATAATTCTCATAGCTTAACACATAATAGTATATAATATTCATATTTCCGACAAAAATTCTCACAAGAAGCTCATTCACAACCAATTTTTTTTATTTTACCGAAAGTCATAACAGATTACGTACTAATTAGTACGTTAATAGCGTTAACTATTCTTATTTATCAAAGTAATTTTGGCTTAACAGCTGAGGCTATTACATTCTACCTCCCTTAAAGAAGTTTCGTCCCGAAACTTTAATAAACACACATTAGAACAACTAAGGGTAATACTCTTCCAGTTTACTCGTATTTACTCCATAGTTCCATGAACTAACTCGGCCCTATTAGAATTCCAACTTACGCCATCCCAACTTATAAGTGTTTGACAATTACATCCATACGAGCTTCTTAGGAAATCTTACTCAATTAGTAGCTATTGTTGTAGAAGAATTCCTTTCATGCTAATTTATCTTCCCTTGAACTCTTAAATTCCAATACATAAGTATGCACCATATCCTCCAATACTTACACTCTAGTTTCTCATGCTACTATTCCCATAAATACGAGTATTTTAATCGAAAAAGTAGTCATTAGAACTTCGTGCCATCGCACCATTTCTTCAATATACGTATCAACCAACTATTCCTTAATTACTTCATGTTATCCATGGAATATATCAAGCTATTTTTGTCAACTTATCCTCAACTACTCGAATAGTTACATTGCCTCCTCTTGTCTTGGGCATTCTAGGTACTAAATCTACTGAGATTAAATCCCATTTTCATTCTGATATAGATAGGGGGTTTAACAACCCGAGTACCTTCCACTGTTCCTGGCAGATTAAGCATGTTGTAACATATTGCGACACATCTCATTTCAACCTCCCCACCAAAAGTACTTCTTGATATCCTGAATTATTTTATCTCTTCTACGATGAACCGAGTACACACCGTTATTCGCCGTCTCAAAATTTTACTCCTCAACTCCGAATTATCGGAAAAACACCGAGCACCCATTTATTCATATGCCTCCTTCACCATGTACTTGGAAATTATTTGACTTACTCTTCTCCAATCTTTGACTAGCTCCTTAATGAAATCATCCTTGTTGTCCTATATTCATTTCATTTGCGTAAAATACACTTAACCTCTTATGATTAATATGACCTTACAATTTTACTTCAAACAAATAATGTCCCCCACAATTTTGAAAGCAAATATCACAACCGCCAACTCAAATCATACACATGTTACTTCTCCTTGTGATACTCCAACTGACTAGAGACATAGATAATGTCTTGCTATTGTTGCGTTAATACACATCCAAACCTCCTTGTGAAGCGTCCCTATAAACCTCACGATCCTCATGCCCCATGAATGCATAGCCAAAGTCTGCACCGGTTAACATTCTCTTTAATTCCTGAAGAAAACTTCCTTGCATTTTTATATCCACTCATACCTCGTACTTTTGCTAATGTTGTTGGTGATTAGCGTCACTATTTTAAAAAAATCTCCCTTGATCCTCCATAATACCCAACTAACCCAAATAAACTTATGAACTCGTAACATAGGTTGGCACAGGCCAATTTTTTTTTTTACCACTTTATTCTTTTCCGAGATCCACAATTGTCCCTTCCTTAGCCACTATATGACTTAACTAAGAACATTGCTTCCACTAGCCAAAGTTACATTTACTCAATTTCGCATACAACTTCTCTTTCCTCAAAATCCCCAATATAACTTCTAAGACGCTCCTTATGCTCTTCCTGATTCTTCGAAAATACCAAATATCATTTATAAAAATTACTATAACCCAATTTAACAAAGAATTTGAAATAGCGCTATATCAAGTCCATGAACGCTATTGGTGCACTAGTAAGTCCGAACAGCATCACCATAACATCATAATGACATACCTCTTCCTAATAATGTCTTTAGATTCTTTATCTGCTACCCGCTTTGGTGATATCATGATTCCAATTCTATCCTCGAAACCAACCAGCTCCTTTTTAACTGACAAATAAGTCGTTTATTCGAAATAATAAATATCAATTCCAAACTAAAACCTTATCGATCTCCTGATGATCTATACGTAGTCTCATGAATTCGTCCTCTTTTTACAAACAACATTGGTACTCTCCCCATGGTGAAACACTTGGGTCGAACATAACCTTTATGCAACCTATTCCTTTATCCGCATCCTTAACTCGACCTTCTCTATTGGAGCCATCTTATACGGAACTTCTTGGTGTGGGCGTAGTCTTTGGCACCAAATCTCTTTAAATAAAATCCACCACTCTATGTGGTGGCAATGCTAGTAAATCCTCGGAAAATACATTTGGAGACATCTTAACCACCGGAATCCTCTCAATCTTAGTCACATCCTTCTAACCTTCCGTTATCTAATTCAAATAACTAAAACCTTGAGGTAAAGCGTCCTTTTCTATTGCTTTGTTGTTTTCTTCCGAGCTCAACGACATACCCTGATATATATACCACTATCTCTACCTGGCAATTTTAACCTAATTAATAATATTCGATGATTGCTATGTTCTTATTCAGTCAGTTAATTCATCCCCTAAAATTACATTATAGTACTCCAAATTAAAATATATTAAATCCACATGCAACTCCGATTATATCATCCCAATTTCACAATTCTTGAATAACCATTTACAACAACTCGACTCTCTATTAGACATACAAGTTATTATACAGGAGTTTAACAAAATATGTTGGAGATACATCAATGCGAAGTTTTGGAATCTAACAACACATTAGCTACAACTGTATATATAATGAATTCCTTTCCTGAGATCACATCACTTGAAATCTCCTACAACTCTCGTGAATCCTCCACTTTTCTTTAAATAGAAAACAACCTCCCGAAGCCCTTCCCTCATTGGCAAGTTGACTTCCTTTTCCCCCTCGATGTTTCCATCTTTTACTTCTTAATTTCCCCTGCAAATTTCCCACTCTTCCTCCTTTTCTTCAATTTGTTTTCTATCTGAACTTACCCCAAAGCACAATCATATGACTCCTCTAAGGTCGAATAAGACCCAATTCTCTGAAGTTTAAGTTCCTCAAAGCAACATCCGGTTTCCACCTATATTTCATAACACTATTCAACATACATATTTGAGGAAATCATATGCCAAATCCATTATATACAGATTCCAATTTAATTAGTAATATCCAAATTCCAGAACGATTTCCTTACTTCAAAACATGTAAGAGAAACATAGAACTTATTCGAATTCAAGTTTATTTCGCAACCCATAACATAACCAAACTACAACACATATTCTTGGAGATATACAAGTTGATCATAAAACAAATCACGAAGTACTTGTAACCGACATGTAGACCCCAAAATTTCTCACTTAATATATTCCCAGTCACAATTATATTGATTTTTATGTACTAGAATGATACGTGTTTCCAGGTTTACTATCTCCATACCTTAGACCTCTATAACCAAATTGTCTACGACTATCATTATTGTAGGTTAGTAAATCTTACTCCGTATCACCTTATCATATATAAATATACCACGATTCAACTATCTACCTGAAATTTATACGCCAAATACTTACACTCATTATCCATATCAATCTCAAATCTATAACTTATAGTAGTACTTCTCAATGTTTAAACTTAATGTCCATATTAATCCTAACTCCATACTCGTTCCTTTATCAACTCGTAACAAGAACTCTCTAGCTCTCCATTTATGCTACTAGCTTAATACAAACACAAAACTTAAATAATACTAATGTAACTACTTTGAGTTTACACACGCATATATATACTCTGTTTCCTATTCGTCCTCATAATTCCACAACACATTTATTTATAGTTACATACATAAAGAAATATTAACACAAAGCTTTAACACAACCAACTCTTATTTTTCACTCCATCTTTCTCTCCACGAGTTATACATTCATACATCGTTCACTAATGAGGATTGTCTAGTATAGCTAACCCCGCCTCTGGCGCTCTAGAGTGTTATTCATCTCGCCTCTACCTCTTCTACAACACTTCCAACTTTAACAAACTCTAATCCTTATTTTTCATAATTACATCATAAACCTGAACCGCTTGGTCGTCTTATAAAATTTTAACGTGACTCCATTAACTTGACGAAAACTAGACCACAGCTCACAAATCATATCGGCTTAAGTCCTAGGTCGCCTTTAGTGGCTCCTACAAGCACCCATAGCGTCTTTCCATTCCCTGATCGTGACTTAGCTCCTAGCTAGCGTGGTACACCGCCTAATCTTACCATTTATCGACAGCATATTAGGTGTTAGGTCCTCTTTATATAAGCATGTTCTTGCTTAGGCTTTCACAACGCTCGGAATCATCTAGACCGAAATCTCACAACATTTACATACACATTCATACACATAAATTAACATAACATACACAAAATCACACAAACATGTTCACATATGTTTTGAAAACTTTTACGTATGTATGAAATTAGATTTAATCTCCTTTTCTTAAGAAAGTACTTATATATATACCCTTTACTTATTATTTCAAAAACTTTTAGATTAAAAATACTTAAACTTGGATTTCAAAAACCTTTGCTATGATACCACTTGTAACAGCCCGCTCTAAATAGCAGCTTAATTAAGACCTAATACTGCTAATTACGAGGTTAGGCTACTAATTAGAGAGATTGTTAGGGCGGACTTCTGCACCTTCCCTGCCAGGGAAAGTTAGGAACTCCCATAGTATCCAAGCATGTTACGAAAATAAGTTACAATAAAATAGTTATTAATATATTTTTTAAGTACATAAATTACAATTTGGAAATACATGTTTATCTTGCAAGAATCATCATATAAAAAAAATTATCTCATAGCAGGGGACTAAACACATAGATCACGACTTCACATGTGCACACAGGAGCTAATCCAAATATTCTCTCTAATCCTGCAAAACAAATGAATCTGCCCCCACCAGGACAGGTTCAAAGAACAAAACAGGTCAGCTTACGCTGGTACACAAGTCCCACCGATTCCAAAATAATAAGGTGGCTGAAATTACGCACTCGTTTCTTACTTATATTCAAAGCATAAACTTATCCATTCCATAAATACATTTTTGTCTTGCTCATAAATTCATTGATACGTCAAGATACTTTTGCTTTTATTCAGAAATACGCCTATACTTGCTCAGAAATACGTTGATTCTTTACTTTAAACTTCCATAGAAATACGTTTGCATATACCAGAGTAATTTTCCAAGAATTATCTCAAGACATCCCATATCATTCTCAAAACATAACACAAATGATAATCTTAAACTCATCACCAAAACATAGCATAACTCTAGGGAAGGAACACGAATGGAGAGGCTAAGCCACATCTCCAGACTCTTGAGGGACGTCTCCCCACCTTTCTTATTTTCTACTTGCAAGACTTCTAGGTCATGACCCTACATAACGGAGCAATACCCGCTCCGGAGCAATACCCGCTCTACACACATAATGAGCAATACCCGCTCTATAAATGTTGTTCATCACTGCTTATGCAGCTACTTCCCCTCATAAGACGAAACTTACTTATACAAGATACTTATACTCAAATACTTATTCATAATCACTATCTCAACCTTTATAACAAAGTTTAACTTATGAAAACAAGTTTCGAAAAATAAGATTGCTATGTCAAGTTCCATTATTTCGGAGAAGTGACTTAATAACAACATGTCGGAAACAACATCATGGTTATCCAAAGTGGTTAATAAAGTGATCAACAAGTAAACAAAAGATCGATTTCACGGTTTTGGTGTTATATTAAAATGTGGTGGTTTAGGTGTGAGATTATATAGTAACTTCTATGTTAAGTGTTTGGGTAGGTCAACAAACAAATAGATATATGCAGCAGGTATTCAACATTTAAAGGTACTTAATGAACCAAAGAAACATGGTTTAATCGATTCGGGAAACGACTAAGCAAAATCGTGTTTTAGGTGTTTTTTTTTTTAATCAACGAATTGAGATTATGTGTGGCGTTCAATAAGGTAATTGAAGCAAAAGTTTATCTTACAACAAAGATATGAATGCTCCAGGGTATTATCATGAGTGTTTAACCCCAAATGAGTTCAGTTTTCAAGGCATAATCAAGGTAATTGCAAGGTTCGATAAAGAAAATGTTCTTAGAGGAACAATATGCATGTGGCAACTTCTGACAAGCATAACTTCTGGTGTAAAATTCCAAATTGAGTGATTTTTGTGTCTAAATTCAATAACTTTTCAAGATCTACAACTTTTGTGCGGACAGCCAAGGCGAAATCCGAATGGAAGAGGAAGATATTTGGCAGAGAAAAATGCGGCAGCATAACTCTAGAAAGTTGGATAATCACTTTTTTTTTTGTTATTTAGTAAGTCTTAAGGAACTTGACATGCAAGCAGGGGCGGAGCCAGCAGGGGGGACATGGGGACAGATGTCCCCCCACTTTGCAAGAAGTGATTCACAGTCAAAGCAAAGAAAACGAAGAGAGAGAAAACGAAGGAAGGAGAGAAAGTGAGAAACCCCGAGCCATAGGCCACCGCCGCCCGACTGCCCCGACCATGGTCGCCCCCGTCGAACCCAGCCACGGTCGCCCCTTGTCGCAAACTCCCCGCCGGAAACCAACCAAGCCAACTGAGTTGTTTTATTTTATAAACCCTAAGTTTTAATTTCATTTTTTTTTGAGGTAATATTTGTTAATTGTAGAGTAGATTGACTTGTAAATTGTTATTGTAATCATTGTTTGGTTGTGATTATAGTTGAATACTTGAATTAATTTGTTGTTATTCATGAATTTCCTATAAACAAGAGGAATTTTCCGGGTTTTTTTGGCTCTTGTTCTTCATTCCAAGATTGCATGATTCTACTGACATTTTTGTTCATATATGCAAAATTAGATGCAAAATAGGCATGACCTTCATTTCGGGAGGTTGATTAACTTTTTGTTTTTATTTTATTATTTATTTCTAGGTATTTTTTGGGTAAGTTTGGTTTTGGGTTGTGAATTGTGATAATGATGACGGTTTTCTAGACGTAAAACCACATTTCTGTTTATAAAGATAAAATAAAGTGTAAAGGCAATTCTTAATTTGTTTTCCCTTGATTGTGATGTTTGGCTTGCTAATTTATGTTATGTTGTCTTTGTTAGCTTTTTTTTTCCTCTTTTCTTTTTCTTGGACAGTATGTATGTTGTCTATGTTAGTTGTCCACTTGTCCTGAGAGTTATGTTTTATTGATCACTTGTTTTGTTGAGAAAATCATGCTGTTGTAGAGGCTTTAGCTACGCCATGGAGCTGGTGAAAGTTTTTGGTAATACATGCATTTGCACATTTGAAGCTGTGCTTGTTTCGATTGCTTTGTGTCGTCATGATTTTTAAGCATGGAATGTTTTCTTTTACATGCCTTAATACATGTCTTTGGTAGCCACTCATACATATTGAAAGGCAAATGTTTTGGTTTATGTGATAGAAATTGTAGTACAAGATAAATCAGTAGATGGACAGATACTATGAAAGGAGTATTTGTAACTATAAAAAAACGTTGAGCATTTGTAGAGCTGCAGGTGCTGCAGAAGATTTGTTGCAATAAGCAGCAAGCAAGTTGCCTTCTTCGACAGTAAACCCAAGAACGTTGAGCATTTGTTAGAGCTGCAAGTTCTTTCAGGGATCTAATACTCAATATCTTGTAATACTTCCTTTGAGATTGTTTAGACGGTTACAATGCTAATGCGAATGCTCGATGTTCGTAATTTGTCTTCGTCACTTTAGGTAAGCCTCTCAGGCAACTTGCATGCAAAGAGTTTTTTTTAAAACAATATCTCCCATAAGAAACCACATGCAAATCAGTATATCAATATATCATAGTATATTCAAAAACTGATACAATCTCCATAATCATTTGCTAAGTACATAAGGTAGAAAAGTAAAGTTCAAGAGGGTGGTCCTTGTGTACCTTAAACCCGCGATTTATAACTCAACTTTCTTTACCCAAACTCAATCTCTCCCTTAATGAACTCCAGCAACCTTAAGAACAACATGCATGTATTATAAGTTTAAGAATTAACTCAAAATATTCAAGGATACATCCCAAATATACATGGTTTACAAACCGGGTGCACATAATTACCTTTCTTAGATTATCTTGATGAATATAGCCTTATAATCTCAAAATAACACTTGCTCAATATCAAGAAATACTTGGAAGACCTGACCTCAAACTTGCATGCAAAGGCCCAGATCAGAAAATCAAAAGAAATTGGCTGAAATGGAGCTCTAGAATTCTCGCCCAAAACTCGTTGTAGTGGCGAGTTTAAGAGAGAAAAGAAAAGAGTGAGGGAATATTGTGTTTGGAAGAGTGAATCAGTAGTAATGAGTTAGGGAAACCTTGGTTCATATTTATAGAGGAATGGGTAAGGCCAATTTTGAAATTTCAAGTTTAATATCAAGGGTAAATCGTCATTTCACAAGCTAGGAATACTCCAGAATTTTATGGTTTTTCCAATACCTTAATCCCCTCTTTAACTAAGCTCTAATACTTTATTATACTTAAACTAATCCCCCAAAATATGTTGCATACTTTAATAAAGATATTTAGGACTAATTAGCTCTTAATTCATAATCACAAAGTATCTCAACACCTTATCGATAATAACTCATAATCTCAAAATTTCAGAATGATAATTACATTCTTAACATATTTTTAGAAATGAATTATCATAATTCATAATTCTCATAGCTTAAAGCATAATAGTATATAATATTCATATTTCCGACAAAAATTCTCACAAGAAGCTCATTCACAACCAATTTTTTTTTAATTTACCGAAAGTCATAACAGATTACGTACTAATTAGTACGTTAATAGCGTTAACTATTCTTATTTATCAAAGTAATTTTGGCTTAACAGTTGAGGCTATTACAACCCAGCTATCTCAAAATAGCACACTTCATCCTCATTTAAATGAAGACTCAAACCCCCACCCTCCTATGTTGTCTTCCACCTTTTTGTCACAAAATTACCCCCATGATACAACCTAACATTAAATGGATCCATGAAACTAATATCACTTCCCTACCGTTGAACCTGATAATTAAGTGACATGTATATTGTATTCAATATTAAAAAATTGAAGTCAATACAAAGCAGCACAAAAATTGAAGTTGAGACGATTGAAAAAACGAAAGAAACTCCCAATTTCATTTCCAAAAAGTGAACCCAAAGTTTCGAATTTTACCTGAATTTTTGCACTATCCAGAACTTAGCTGCTTTTTTCGACACCATAGCTTTGAGATGCAACAAAATCCACTGAAATTCCTAAATTTAGGCCAAAAGAAAAGTCAATTTATTCTACTGTTGTGAGAGAAGAAAACCCAAAAAAAGAGTCAATTTCTTCTACTGTTGTGAGAGAAGAAAACCCAAAAAAGTCAATTTTCCTACAAACTTACCCCATGATGATGTTGAACCTGCTAATTTATTGCTTGCTTGCCTTTGTGCTCAGCAAATTGATTAAAAAATGGCACTAGATACAACGAAAATTTTAGGGCAAAAGAGGAGGGAAAAAGGGGGGTTAGTTTAGACATGGAGGGAAAATTAGAAGGGGAATAAAATAAGGAAGAAAATCACAAGTCATGTGACCTGTACATGGGTCTTACTCACCTGAAAAATACAGTCAACGCCGGAAAAAAAAAAATTAGGTTGTGGTCAACAAACAATAACGTAACAAAGGTAGTTTTGAACAACGTTTTGTAAATACGGTAGTTTCTCGCAAAAAAATGGACAAAAAATCCAAAATTATAAAACTTAACCATTTTAAGCCATAAATTAATTAGGAAACTTTAATATTTCAATTCAGTTGCAATTTAAATATTTAAAGGAAATTTTTGGATTCATGCTCAACTTAGAAAATCAGATTTTCCCAAAAAGATTTTTTTTTGTTTTATTAAATTATAGCAGCCAACAGGCTGCTTGTGGCCTCAAGGGCCACGACTAAAGCCACCCCAGCAGAAGTTAGTCTTGCGTGGACCTGGTCCACAATAATATTATTGTGGACCAAAACCACTTATTTAATATAGTGACTCTTTTTTTCCATATAGTAACCTTTTCAAATTTTATGTTACACTGTACAGTTACTATCTACCATAGTGACTGTTTTTTTTAATATAGTAACTCTTTCTCACATTAGTTTATCATGATGAAATTTTCACTTTGTGACATAGTAACCTTTTTTTTCATAGTCAAACTTTATAATTTATATCTATTCATCTTTTATATATATTTTTTTTATAGTGATCCTTTCTTTTTCATAAATCACATGAATTAGCATTAGGTCCACACTAATTTAGTGTGGACCAAGTCCATATAAGTTTTTTACCCCCACCAGCAGGTAAGGAACTCCACTACCGCATCAGCCACGACATCACCTCCCCTCGCCAGCATAAGACCGCAGGTCATCCCCTTTGTCGCATCGTCACCCAGCCTCGCCGGTCAGCCCAATCACCAGCACACACTGGCAGCAAGTGCACCCAGCGCGCGCCAGGCCAACAGCAGCGTGATCCACTGCACGTGCGTGGTTCTGCCGTCGTGAATGCGTCGTCTTCTGCCGTCTATTTCAGTCTACCATCATGGCTCTACCGTTTTGGGTGGAGCCACCCAGCCATGGTGGTTGTCTCCCTTATAATTTTTATGCAACATTTACCTGAAATGAAACTAATCTTTAGGATATTTAATTAGGTTTTAATAATCTAAAAATTATGGGAGAAAATTTGAATCAATCAACTAACTTAAACAAAATTTTGGGTTTGTTAAGATTTAGATTTCAATGTATAATCTTTATTAAACATTAAATCTAACAAGAATTCAAAATTATGGCATAAAATCTAATAATATCCGAAATAATTCAAAAAAATAACAAATGTTTTCCCAAAAAATTTAAATCAAATTATTAGAGCTGTTCATTGAATTATCATAACAAATAAAATCAAATATTTTAATTGCTATCCTTAAAGTTTTTTATTAATCTAATTAAACATAAACAATAACTAAAATTCAACAAATAATATCCAAAAATCCGAAAATTATGTGGAAAAATAACAACTTATTTTTAGCCAACACATTAATTTGGATCTTTGTGTGATGATTGTTAGATATATTTAATAAATTAAAAATCAAACCTTCAATACTTAACAAAATTTTTTAATGATTAATCTAATTAGTCACTACTTTTATTTTAAATCTGACAAATTATTTCATAACAAAAATCCTAAAATAGAGTGAAATTAAGTATTAATTTCCTCCATTAAAAAAAATTCGGACCGTTATAAATTTTTTTTGAGCATAAATCACAAATAAATCAAATATTTATAATTTCCAAACAATTAATATCATATATCAATTATGCGAATTCAAGCCATAAATAAATACCTGCCTTAATTGAATCAAAATAATAACTTTGCATGCAAAACATGATCATATGAATATTACTATGTAACTAGGCAAAACTGATAGCACTGTAGGAACATATAGATGCATATAGTATTGCAGGAAACTATTACCTAAATCTATCATAGGATCACACACATAATAAACACATGAATCAATCAATAAAGATTAGATATACAACCTTTGTAGCATGAATTCCCTGTTGTATGCAAGCTTCGAAAATCTAAGAGCCCCAAGTGTAACTCCTCTAATCGCCCACGTGAACCAGGTTAAACACCAACGTCTCGCTAAAATGGAAGAGGAAATCTCTTACTTTTAGTGGTGACATGCGCCGCTTTCAAGGGGAGGATTTAGGGTTTCTTGCTCTCTCTTTTGGTGTAAAGATACTACTTAACCATGTGATGCCTAAACACTAATATTATATTATATAATAGAAGAATTCTAGGTTAATTAGGAGAACTAATTCTCCACCCTTTTCCTCCCTTATGCCCGACCAACATAGGGCCCACTATGAGTTTGTGTTCTTTGTCAACTTCACTTCTGATAAGTCGCCGCCTCATAGGATTAATGTATTTTAGTTGTAGGCCCAACCATTATTATCCTACTAATCATATTTTTTTTCGCTAGCAAGCAAATATTGCCATCCTCCTAATTAGACCTACCATTCTAAGGAGATAAAAAAGAAGAAACTACACAAAACTATGGCTACTACGTATAATATGTTTGGTGTGTTGTTTATGAACCAAAAAGTATAATATTTGAATAAGTGAATCAGTGTAATATCACTGAAACATGGATAATTTGTGTTTTATTGGTTGTTTAGGTAGCTGAATTAAGTCTGCATATATATTGTTTTGTGCTCATCCTCTAATTCTTCCCGGAGAACTCGATCACAACTCTATATCGTCAAAAATCTACTCCACTCAAAAGTAAAAACCTGACCCAAAACCAACTTAAAAAGAATTTTAAAAATATTGAAACAAACACAACTTTTACACCCTCTGGTCAAATATTTTAATCCAATCGACTCCGTCACAAAATTTTCACCAAGGCAACATAAATTCTTATTTTCTTGCCAAGCACTTTTTTTCCACCAAACTGCGGATAGGTTTTTTTAAAAAACTATTTCGAATTGGCCCATAAATTTCATCACAAGTACTATCTGGATAGGATGAAATAAATTGGGCCCAACCTAGCTTTCTTTCCTAATCAAACCTCACCCCAAAAAATCTGAAGAGAAAAGAACAATGTGAACAGGACAAATACAACCCCGAAAGAATTAGACCTACCACGGTTTACATGGTAAGTTATAGCCAATAAAAAGGCTGCGAAAAAATGAACAATTGACTATTTCTGCTGAAGACTGTTATTTATACATTTCTATTCCTACACTATCTTTACATGATCTTTCTGATATACATAAATCAATATCGCTCAGTGACAAAATATCTAGGGGTAAGAGTAGCCTGTTCCCTCCGAAGAAACTACAGCCAAGATCCTGCAGCAGATTAGTCGAAAACTGGACACTTCACCTTCCACTGTGCAGGACTTTGTTCTTTCCCCTAGTATGCAAGTTAGTATGTCAGCCTGTAATCCCCGAAGAACTTCAGCGAGTAGGTAGCAAACACAGATGCCTTAGGGCTCCATATCTTAAGTGTTTAGCTGATGATGTGATCCTTCTGACCAAAAGCAAAACATGGTCAAGAAAGGACGATCATTTACACAACAAAATTGCTGCCACCCACTTCAACAAGGATCCAATTTCTCTAGAAATATTGCACCAAGCATAGACATCTCAAGCCTGTCAACCATCAGCATCCTTTTTCCTCTTACTGGTTCTTCTGCCCTGCTTGGATTTCTCCGACGAATCCAAATTAGACAGTGATTGCTGATCTACATCTGAACTGGGCTTCAAACTGCCAACCCGAATTAGATCAGATAGAGTTCTCTCATATAAAATGGCGTTGTCCAAGGCATATATACGCAGAGCAAGTGAAGACAATGTAGAGGTTCTTGCAGCTGCAGATAGCGATGACCAATACCATCGCTCAGTTTTCAAGTATTCTGATTTAATCATGTCCTCAAGTACAATCGTTGCTTGAACCATCTGAAAAGTTGACCAACTCATATTAACATCTTCATAAGAGCCAAAAATAAACAAACACCAAGGCTGAGGAAGAAACAAATAGGCCATGGAATTTTGTAAAACATCACTAGTAAATCTATATGTAGCAAAATAAATTAGTACAGTTGTACACTAAAACTGGAGTAAAAGAGGAACATGCGGAAAGTTTGAATACTTCCTCCGTTCCATAATAAGTGAAACACTTACTATTTTAGAACGTTTCAAAATAAGTGAAACATACCTTAAATGGAAAAAAGAAAGTGACAAAATGACAAGAGTACCCATCACAAACTTGTGTGGTTTGCTTTTCTCTCTCCTCCTTTTAAGGGTATTTTATGACTTTTTGGCTTTTGAAAGTGATGTTTATTAAATCTTGTGCCCAAACACTATGTTTCACTTATTATGGAACGGAGGAAGTATATCATAAGACATTGGTCGAAAAATATATAAAAATTTTACATTTCTACTACAGTGACAACAAAAGTAAACAGGCCACTAGTGATCACAATTCAGAAGTGACACAGCCCGATGAATTTGGGTTTGACAGATATTTAAAATCGGAAAGAAACATAACTGACCTCAAATATGGTTTCTGCTGCCTTTACAAAAGCATGCCAGGCTCTTCTTTTATCTGGATGAGCCTTTGATGGCCTATGTGCTTCTTCAGGCAACGCAGCTTCCATATCAAGTAAGCAAATTTTAAGTTGTCTCAGAATCTGAGCATCTCTTCCAGTCACTGGCTTCAATGAAGAGACTGGCACCGTACAGTAGGGAACTGCCATGGTGGTTGGTAAACTATTACTGGCAAGAAATTTCTTCGATCTTTCATATGGTCTCACTGGCAATGATGAGCCAGTTTCTAAAATCTCATCTTGTCTGTTTGCTAGAAACCTCTGACTACCAGGATCAACCACATTACCAATGCAGCTTTTACCTGTAATCTGATCACTCCGTCCAACTGCCTGTTCAGAAATCTTGCATTGATCAAAATCCACAGCAATATCCTGTTTAGGTACCACCACAATCTGCAATGCTGGGTCATTCAAATATGGAGACACAGATGAGACAAAAGACGGCATGCCTTCTGATCCAATTAATCCTATCCCACGCACCAGCTCTTTAATAGAGTCATTTGTGATAAACTTGGAGCTTATTTCTTCCAACCTGTGAGGACATATCAAACCTTCATTTTGAAATTTAATGTATCTTGAGAGATCAGAATCGACTTTAGATGCTTGAACTTTATCCGTCGCCATGGCAGAATGCTGTTGAGCTTCAGATTTTCTCATAGTCCTGCCTCCAACAGGTTCATCATTCTCTTTTCTCTTCCCAGGAACTGTTGAGCTTGATATGCACTCGCCACTGTTATGATTGTCAAGTTCCTCCACAAAGTAAAAGGTTCTATGGCAAGAGAGACAATGATGTCTGGAAAGCCATATGGGTTCAAGACATTTACATCTATACAATTTTTCATCACTGGACGCTCTTGACCGCCTTAATCGTTTCTTTACATCTTCCATCTTATCTGCCTGACAGAAAGGTCCATATTTACTCTCAAGCAGAGTGTCTGCTCTTGTCACAAGAAGACCACCTGGCATATCATTCTCTTCTGCAGATATTGATACCGAAAGTGAGATCTTATCTTGTCTTCCAGTTTGATGCAACTCATGACATCTCAGCTTTTGCCAATTCAAGATAGAATCTTTCAATTCTCGTTCTTTTGGGTTGTTCGGTTTAAATGACTTGATTAATTCTTTGATTTCCTCCTCAGATTGATAATAGACCCATTGCGAGCAAGTTGTACAGGAACTATCACGTTCATAAACAAATGGACAAGTAGCACTTGAACCCTCCAAGCTCATATGATTATTAGGTGTACAAGGAGCAAGACTTCCAAAATACAAACTCTCACTCCCCATTTTTGTCTGACCCAGGTGCTTTGTTGTAGCTTTCAAGGCCATAGTACTATCCACAATCACCCAAGGATGTGCACCAGGCTGGGCTGAGGCCCAATACAATCGACCAGAAGAATCACTACCCAGGAATTCCATGCGCACAGAAGTCTTCATAAGCTGTGACTCTGCATTTGCAATGGACTGTTGAAGGACACACAGCTCCTTCTGCACAGCATTTAGCTCCAGATTGGAACTTTGCAACTCATTTGAAGTAGAGCAAGAAACAGTTTCAGCTGCCCCAGCGTTTAAAAGACATGAGGAAACAGTAACTCCTTGCAAATCTTCTGATCTGCATACTGCAGAGACATCCGGCACGCTGTGTTCAAGCATTGTTCCTTGGCAAGAAGATTCGCAGTCCATTCCATTAGTTTCAGGAAGTACAGCATTCGAAACAGAGCAATCCTCTAATGGCGAACTTTTGTGACGTTTAGATGACCGCTCATGAAGGTCTTGATTTTCAAGAGAGGCAGTATCTTCATTAGTGGCTTCCACAAGATCTCTCACCAGGGACTCGGAATCTACAGGCTGCTTAACTTGGCAGTCATTAGAAATGATTTTCTCCAAGTATTTTACATTTTGAGATCTGCTATGATTATCCGTACGCAGAGCACCCAGATCCCCTTTTGCTTGAGGAGCATTATCAGAGACAGATGTAATGCGGTCACTTCTTTCATTTGCAGCATGCTGAAGTTTTGTGCAAATGCTATGGTTAGCTACTACACCAATATTTCCCTCAGTACTAGCATCTCCAGCCACAGTTGGAAAATTTGAACCCAGCTTTGTAGCCAGTATATCTTCTCGTACCTTGAGATTTTTCAACTCAGAATGTAGCATCCGCAGCTTCTGCTGCAGATCAGCAGAGGTATCGAAGCATTGCTCTAGATGTTGACGGATAAGAATTGAATTAAGCACCTCATCGCACATAAATTTAAGCAGCAAAATTCTCTGAACCAGAAAATGGAAGTCCGTCAAAATAAATTCTTCAGTTTCGAGAGTTCCCAAAAAAAAATTCTGTGACAACATATAATTTAGCAATGACCAGCTCAACATAAAGAGCATATCCTCTAAAATGATACAGCTATATGTTGTAGAAGACTGCATGGTTTATGCTCATCTCTGTGTATCGATTTTTTTTCAAAAACTCCAAGCTCTTCTTCCGTTTTAAGGTAAGAGATATAAACCTCTTGAAACATTCCACCCCAATCCCCCTCTTTGTCTCTCTATGCAGCCTCTATCAACACCTTTTAGCAATATAATCTGGTACCACTTGCAGCATCTTCCAAGTTTAGTATATTCCACCATACAATACGTCTTCTCATCTTTCTTATATTAAGCGAATTATGTATGTATGTATGTATATATGTATGTATATGTATGTTATGTATATATGTATATGTATGTATATGTATGTGTGTGTATATGTATATATGAATATGAGATCCTATATATATATACACACACACACACATAGAATAAAGTTCGCATGAGAAAACTTCTTATATGAGAGCATGAGAATATTGGAGTTACAATCCATTTTAGTGAAAATATAATCCTTTGTTGACATATTACATCATAATCCATTTTCCTGAAATATAATCCTTTTGGAAAATTGGCTCAAGGAGAAAAATTATAATTTAGCCAAAATGGATTATATATTAATTAAAAATGATTACAACAAAGTATTCCCATATATGTATATATATAGGATCTTGTGAACATTTCTTAAAATGAAAACTGTTATCCAGATCATCCGATCTAAGACTTCCACGACTACGACTATGATGAAACGTGTGTCGCTTGTGTTTAAGCCCATCCATATTGAATTTCTACGACTAGGGTTGATTGGTATCCTACCAACCTTATTGTAGTAAAGAGGGAAAAAAATCTCTTTGCTACTTCAAAACCTTTCATTGCCTAGTGAAACGGTCTCTCGCCCATGCTCTTCTCTCTCTCCTCACATCTTCATCAGTACTAATTTTCTTTACCATCCCATCCGCCATTGTTGTAGCAATCGGTGAGATATCTCAGTCTCACTGGCGTTTTTCAGTCTCCTCTCTATTTCCCCGATCCTTTTCTCTCTCCTCTCTATGCTCTTGAATCAGAGAGGGTTTGTGGGAGATTTCCACTAGGTTTTTTTACAGCAATAATCTACTAATCAAGGGGTTCCAGTTCCATATACTTTCATTGGTGATTAAGTGAGGAAGATGAAGTTGAAGGTGGAGATAAAGGGGTTTTTCTAGGGTCTCTTTGATTCTAGCTGAATTACTAGAAAACAAGCTTCAATAGCTATTCTTCAATCTAGATGAATTATTAGAAATTACTCTTCAATCGACCTAAATCTTCGGGGTTATTTTCACTATTACGGAATTTCTTTTTATATTGAAACAACTCCGAAATGACAAATGAGGACTTCTACCACAATTGAAGATGAATAAAGCTAATTCTCTTTTACTTTAGCTAAATTGTGTTTTATTCTCTAAAATTCAGCCTTAATTTTTGTTGTTACCGAACCCTAACTTGTTGTAAAATTGTTATTTTAAGGTTTGTTTTGCTCATTTTAAACGATAATTTCTTAAAATGAGCAAACAACAACAAATGAACAAAAGCTTCATAAAATGAGCAAAGTTTCTTAATATGCCAAAACATAAAATGAACAAAAATGTCGTAAAATGAGCAAAAGTTTCTTAAAGTGAGGAAAAACATAAAATGAACAAAATGAAAAAAAAAAAGTCCGGTTTTGAGTTTTGATCTTGTTTTTATTGGATCCAACCTCTATATATGCATATATATGTGAGTTCATATAAGAAGGCTTCTTATGGTGAGAAGTGAGAAGGATTTTCAATTTCAGTGAAAAGGATTATATGTTTTCCAAAAAGGATTACAATTTCAATAGAAAGGATTATATGTGTAATCGAAATTGTAATCTTTTTTACTAAAATTTATAAATTATAAATTTAGTAAATTTGTAAAAAGGATTATATATAAATTATAGTGAGAAATATATATAATCTTTTAAACTGAAATTGTAATCCTTTTTGGAAAAGATATAAGCCTTTTTGCTGAAATTGTTATTCCTTTTCACTTCTCATCCTAAAACCCCTTCTCACCAGAACTAGATATAGATTTGGATTCCCGTGACGAAAATCCAACATAAAATGTTCTGACATACATTCAATGGTGGTTATTATAAAAAATGGGCTGCATAGAAGTTATTTAAAGTAACTATGGGTGACATTTGGACCCATCTTCTTGCCAGATTTTAGTTAGACAGAGGTCTCCTGCAAACGGGAGGTTTGGTTGCCCTTCTCTGTGAGAATCATATTTCCACACTCAATTATGACTTGGTACATGCATATCGAATTGGATGTTGAAACAAGTTGGGTAAAGTTTAGCTATTTAACTACAAAGCCCAAAAAAAAAACGCTGATTGAAAGACGTTCCCCTTGAACCAAATTCCAGCAAGGACAAATGTCGCTTGAAGACCTACTTCAATTACCCTCCAAAATGCCCAAATCTAAATATTTTTAACCACATAGCCGGGGCGGGGGGGGGGGGGTGTTGATACCTACTTGACTAATTCGCCAAGAACATGCCACCTTCATTACTTGAAGCATGATTAACGATAGAAGAACAGGGATGTGTAGAGCATGAAAGAAATATAAAAAGGATTTTTTTCGACAAACCTCATCCACACTGAAGTCCCAGTACTCCGTCAGTTCCATTACACCAGCTAATCGAGCAAGCTCCTCTAAGTAACTACGAATCCCCTCCCCATGATTCTTTCTTCGATGTCGTTGGCCAATAAATTGGGCACCTTTATAGCTGTTGTCTAACATATTTACCCCAGAAACACACGAGGGACAATACCAGTTTCCTTCAGGAATTCTAGCAAGAGGAGGATTCAAGCAGTAAGTATGATACTCCGCATCACAAGAATCACACAGGAGAACACTATCATCATCTTTATCAATGCCGCAGACTTTGCAGACACCCTCATCCCATGGAGCTTTTGGAATGTCACTTGTGGCGGCAAGAACATCTTCAATCTCTTTTTTTGCGTCAGCACTTATCTGTTCCACTTCTGAATACTCTCTTAGTTTGCCAACAAGAGAAACAACCTGCATCAGAGACCCCAAAATCTTAAGCAAAGATTAATCCAGAACTTACAACTCGCTAATATGCAGAGTGCCTATTGGAAGGTATAAAGGCCAACCAAGAAAGGCAAAATAAGTCAAAACATTGTTTTCCAAATTACATTTACCGATCACCCCAAACTTTATCATTCCCCCAAGGAAACAATCATGAGATACCAACACTACTACCTAACTAAAGCCCGCAATAACCAAAACTACTACAAACCACCAGCTCCACCTACCTCCAATAGCACCACCATGCCCTCATCCCAACTATCCTACACCAGCCTTCATCTTCATAAGCCCCATCTCTTACCCCTGCCATCAACACCAATTTATAACCTTGCAGTACCACTGGAAACATCCAAATCTTAACAGCCAATCCCGAAAATCAGCCTCAATCAATCAGGACTTCTTATAACCAAAAGTACGCTATCCCGCTTTAAAAACCCAAAAATTTACCAAATATGGAGGTAAATCCACAGCCAAGCCACATGTCATGGCTGCTGAAACATATAGAGAGAAAACGAGAGAACTTTCTGTCAATGGAGAAACCTATGGAATTTTGATGGTGAAATGAAGCCTAGGTTTTAGATCTGGATCTTTGGTCCTTTAGTTCAGTGGATGGAGCCATGGAGGTGGACGGTCAATGGTGGAAAAAGTCGTTATCTGATTGGGAGGGGGGTTTCTCGCGAGAACTTGGGAAAGTATTGCTTCTTCCCCCATATAAAACAAACATCATATACGATAACAATTTGCTTTATCCCATATAAAACAAACACTTCATTCAATATCTCATTTATTTCTTTCCCTTTTCTTTAACCACACCAAATGGCTCCTAAATAGGAAACAGAGAATAAGGCTGCTAGGAAGAGTTCAAGGGTTTGCAAACCTCTTCCTCATAAAGCGATTCAAAATTCTCAGATAAAGTTTCCGCCAATTGAACCAACTCCGTCTGCTCCACGTGAGCAATGCGTATATTTTTCCACAACTGCCAGCATGATTAAATATTGTCAGCAAACAATTAAATCCATAAAAGTGCTCAACTACCTTTCAGAAATGCAAAAAGGTACACTATGTCAAAAGCAAAGAGCTTACAAAAAATAAAAATTACTAGTAGCCAAAACAACCTTACAGATTGAAGAAAGTAGTCATCTAAAGTCACAGACAAAACAGGTGGTGGTGCCAAGATGCTAATTATTATATAGATGTAATCACACACAAACTCAGAAGATGGAGTATAAGGTTACAGTGAAGCCAAGAACATTACTTTATCTCATGACACATCATGACAATGTTATTCTCATGACAATAGAAGAATATAATCCATCATGTTTTTGCTTCAAGACAACTACTGCACAAAATGCTAAACTAATATTATGCTCAACAAACAAAAAAACTCTTATTACAAGACTAGTCAGCTGACAGTCAGCGACGAAGTCTCAGTACACTTGCTTTCTCTAAGGTCTCCCCTTCAATATTCAAACATTTCGCGTTAACAAAATTATTTTAACCCAGTTGGTAACACTTTTTGCAAAATAACTCAAAAGCAATAAGACCTGAAGCAATGGTCGTTCCATATTCCAAGAAGTAGAAGTCCATTTATAAACCTACTAGCACACTTGATAGACAGGAATTAAATGCTTATATCATCTAAACTGACCTTATTATTAAGTCCTCATTCGCAACACTAACCCATAACCAGACAAATATGTAAAGGGAGGAGCAAGACCCTGAATAAAATGAAACAGCAAGATGGAGAAACATAGAAGGGAACATCCAGTAGAAGAATTAATCATGTAAATTCTAGCATTATATAAAGTACATCAATCTCGGAAGCCAATTTCTCTAGAACTGTGATTAAGCCGATTTTCTTTCGTTCTGTTTTTTTTATAATCCAAAGCCATTATAATTAGCACTAGCAGGTGATATCAAGAGAAAACAAGTTTTATCCATCTAGAGCATTAAGAAGTAACAGAGCCTCAAACAGACAAAAAAATCGGCAAAGCACAAAAATCACAGGACTGTGAAAAGAGAGATTTTAAGAACAGAGTATACCCAATCATCCCATGCTTCAGGACTATAATATTACACAAATCACAGAAATTGTCTAGCTTTCTATGAGTATGCTACAATGAAGCTTATGATTTCCAAGGTCAAACAGCTAAACCTGACATTTGCTCTCTGTCTTTAGCAGAGAAGTGAATAGCATAGCCAAGATAATAACAGACATCGAGATCATACTGGAGCATCAGCAAGAGCAGAGGCAAATACTATGGAATTAAGGATGGCCTAAATAAAATGTTCTCACAAGAAATAAGCAAAGTCAGAAATCTCCATAAGAAACATTTCACAAAAGGAAAAAAAAAAAAAAGACTACCTCCCGAACATCTTCCAGGAAGGCTTCATGTGATCCACTATAGGCCCCAAAAGCCAACCTCAAGTCAATTGTCCTAAAGTCAAGCGGGCGAGACACCAATCCAGGGTTTCCAAGCATTCCCTCGTCGTCATTTTCGGAAGAATGGATCAAATTTCTTCCAACCAAATTACAAAACATTTTTTCTTCATCAGCAGAAGCAGCACGGCGTAGAAGAATACGGCATTTTCTCATAACAGTGTCAGATATAGATACAATAGTCTTCTTTTTCCTATCCTTACGAGTTTTATGTTGTAAGCCTTCACTGACAACATCTGCCAGCACTGAGAGGACAGCTTTCTGCATCATTGGGCAGGTACAATATTACACATGATAGTAGATGACAAGATAGACATCGAGCAAGTGAAGCAAATTCGACATGCTTTTCAAAAACCAACCAATACAGCAGAAAAAATGTCTTTATGAAACAATTACAGTGACCGACAGAGCAACAAGGGGATCCAGACCATTCTTGAGTAGAGGTCAGCATACATTTCCAATTTCTTAGTGGACCACAAATACTTAGGAGCTCATACATAAAAAAAAAACACCACTGCAAATGTACAAAATATACAGTCTTCCTTCATCAGAAAATGTTTGCATAAGTTGTCATAAAAAAATACAAGTGATGGAGACTAAACTAGTCAAAATCAAATTCATTCTTGGACATAAATTTAATACCTTTACATGAGCAAAAATTAAATATGTGCTTTTTTTTCATCATATCTACAGCTAACATGTGATTGCGTTCATTGATAACCACAGTTGTAAAGAGTATAAAAAGAAAAAAAAATTGATGACAATAATGTCAAACATGTGCTTTGGAACATTCTGAAATAAATCAATAGCCAAATATAAAAAAAAAGGGGGCTATTGCTCGTACACTTACGGCCCGTTTGGTTAGTGGTTATAAATAGTGGTAATGGTAATGAAATTTAGTAAAAATGTGTAAAGAAGTTCTCATGTCAATGACCATGGGAATGAAACTTTATCACAAACATGGGTTTCCCTTTATAAATTTCCATTCACCCAATACCACCTTCCCAGGTGGCAATGGATAATAATGAGTTTTTAGGAAGAAAGATGGATATCTTGGGATGAAGTAGCATTACCATAGGTAATGACATTGGATTTGTAGTACAAATTTACACTATAATGCATTACCATTCCCACCATTTATGGCCTCTTACCAAACGGACCGTTAAGGGCATGCGTTATATGGATAAAATCCAAAGTCCAATCTGTGCAAAATTAGTATTTCGAATTGTATTTTTTTTCTAAAATCGGATTGGATTTGAACTACTATTCCGGATATTTGTTTTTTTTGAATCGGATTGGATTTGGACTCAAATTTTTAGAATATCAGATTTTTGGATTGGGGGTGCTCTCTCTTCTCCTCCGTGGTCAGTCGTCCCTTCCACCCTGGTCTTGTAAATTTGCAATAGTCAGATAGTTCTGTTGTAGCAAGAGCAAGACAAAGAAAGAATTCATTTTTTTGAGTTATTGTAGGTACTTTCAGACCTATGATTTTTATTGTTGGGTACTTTCAGACCTATGATTTTCATTGTTGGGTACTTTCAGACCTATGATTCTTATGAGTAATTGCCAACATATAATTGCATGGAAAGACGAAAAGATTAGGACAAAGAAAAAGCAGACAGATATAGCCTTCGACCAGCCAAGCTGAGGACACCAACGCCAAAAAGAAGCTCTTTTACAAGGAAGCCCCAGCCACATCCATTATTGTCAAAGTCAGAGAGACAGGGACGGAGAGAGAATGTGAGGGGAAGTCCTTTAGCTTTAAGTAGATGAGTCAAGAGATTAATTAAATTGGTCCTGATTCTTAACATCTTTTCACAAGAAAAATCAGAACCCTTGAAAAACCCCTGCAAGTGTACTCCAAGCACCCAACATCTCAGATGCCACTCAAGCATTTTGATGACACGTCGTACACCTTTTTTTGCATTTTGGTGTTTAAAACGATTTGAGACACAGCACTTTCGTGCTTGAAAATGACCATTCTAAACACTTCAAAATTCAGAAGCTTTGTGAGCACAAAACAAATTCAATGCCGCCTCTTTTAAAGGAACATTTAATAATCATTGTTGGTTTGATAGAGTCTAAACTGTTTTGGAAACACCAAGGCCCAACTCTTACATAAAGATGACTTTAAACATTAACAACTAGAAGAGGTGTTCTTATGCATTGTCAACTATTATTGTCAATTGTCAATTGAGTCTGAACTCTGAAGGCCTCCCCACCACTCAAGCTGCAACAACCCCTCCTCAAAAATTCCCTCCATATGTTTTCTAACCACCAAACATCTAAAATGCCACCATAGCACTGCGAACCTTTTTCACATCTATACAAATATATTAAAAGGCGTTCCTATCAAAGGAACGGTGCCACGTGGCACTCTGCTCAAAGTTTTAATACACGAGTTTATAATCTCATTTAAAAATATTAACAATATGTAGTTACTAGGATTCAAACACATGACCTTTGAAATAAAATGTGAGTGTTTAACCACTAATCCACTATAATTTCAATGCTTAATGTTTCAAAGTAAAACATAATAAAGTCGTATAATTATATGTAATCATAAAGACATAGACAAGCGTTTTGATCTCTAACACTTTTATTAAGTAATAACATTCTCTTACCCTAATTCCATTAAAATTGTTATTTTATCCCAATTCCTTAGAAGTTTTCTTGAAAACAATTTATCATGCAACAATGTCCATTTTTCGATATTGCACTAGATCGAAGATTAAGAAAAGCTAATAAAATCAAGTATGAGATTTATGAATAATAATATATTTGATAATTGTAACTGACCCGCGGCATCGCCCGGGCCAAAATACTAGTTTTGGTATTGAAAACAATTTGGAAATACCAAGAAGCAGCACTTTTGTGCTCCATAACCATTCTCCTTGCTTCAGAATCTTCAAGGTCTAAGGGCACAAAACATTTTTTAACGCCACCTCAGCTTTAAAGAGCAATTCTTACACATTTATAATCAGATACTGAAATGTGTTTGAAACTCAGAAGGTCCAACTTCTACGTAAAGATGGACTTGCAACATAAACATCTAGAAGAAATGTTCTTATGAATCCCCAACTATTGATGTGTCAGACGAGCCTCCCCGCCACTCATGCTGCAACAACCCCTTACTCCCCACCACCCCCCTCCCAAAAAAAGAGAAAAGTAAAAGAGTAAAAGAAGGGATTTCGTTTAGCTTTCACCCACACAAACTTAAATATGTATGGTCAATAGTCCTTCCATAAGAGCAGCCAAAAGCATACACATTCTCGCAGATAAATCGAAACATTATAATCATTGCTAGTCTAGTGACCATAAAAGAAATGGAAGAGCAATGACTTTGAAACGATAAGAAAGAAAAGAGATACTCACACATGAAGCGATGCCACATAAATTTTTTTTTACCTTCTAAGATATGATGATTACAAGCTCATGTATACTACCTTAGTTGGTCCGGAAGCATTGCCCTTGTAAACTTCCTTGCTGATTGAGTGCTCCAGGGTCTTTCTTGCCCAATCTGGGGGATCCTTGTCCAAAGCCTCATAAACACACTTTCTGATTCTTGTTCCTACATTTGTAGGCAATTTCCTCACAGGTTCTAAGGCCTGAGCCCACTCTGGAATGTTTCCATCACCACTACCCATCCTTTCAGAAGTACCAACTGGTTCAGGATCATCTTCCTCTATGATCAGCTGGTCATTATCACTGCTTAAACATCCATAAATCCGTTTCCTGGCTTCTGCAAGCAACTGAGGATCAATTATGTTAATGCAACAGCCCCTAAAATTCTATCTTTCAAACCATGCAAAGTACAATATAAAGATGAAAAGTGAAATTTTAGAAAAAAGAACAATTTAAGTAACATGATAGATTAATGTTTAGTAAGACTGACAGTTAAACAATTCAGAGAAGAGAGAGCAAATAGAAATATTAATAAATAAGAGAACAATGAAATAGCAATAACCACAAGAATAAGTAAAACTCAAAATGCTTCTAGAATACATTATCTATATGAATACATATACCAAGTACAGATACGTGTCAGACATAGAATAATTCCATTAGCAGAGCAATTCTTGTCATCCTATATATACGAAAGAAACCATATATCTTGCTCGAAGGGGGAGGGGGTAGTTATCAAATTGCTACTCAAAATAATACGACATTCTCTTCCAGAATACTGAAATTACTAGGGCCATGGGTGTCTTAAGCTACGGCAACATTTTCTATAGGAGCTAATTTCCCATTGGTTCGCCACTCAATAGGGACACTCTTCGGCAGCCACTAATTTGCCAATCTTAACTATTCTTAGGAACTACTTAGCATCAATTTAATGAAACCCATTACTACTGCATACACGGATACACCCAACATTCATCTCTCATAGTCTCTGTATTTTCAGCTGTGAACGCATCTGCAAATCACCAAAAAGCTATGAAAAATACATTAACTCCTTGGACTTAAACCTTCGCCACCATTTTTATTCACCTCAAAAGTTGATACGACAGAGTTGCAATTGCAACCATGGATCATCAATATTGCTTTTGGAGCGTTGGCCTTGAACGGACAGTCTACATATGTTCACTCAAATTCGAAAAGGACATATCTTCAAAAATAACCTTATCTCAGACAAAATTATAGCTCTTTGGGATTATACTCTAGGTAAGCACATCTATCCTATATGGAACAACATATAAAAAACAATGGTCATAATCTCATGAGTGAAGTACTGAAGTTGATCTGAACTCAAAGAAATGTTATAATTGGATGCTCAGGGTCCTTGCCTCCTTGGCACTAATATCAATAGTAATAACATTTTCTCATAATTTCAACAATTAAATATATTCAATAGCATATACTAGGATTTCTTTACGAAACATCAGTTCGTTTACATCCTAGAATATGCATACAAAACCAAGTCATGTCATAAAATCAATAGTGAACTTTACCCATACAAAGCAACTATTATTTACAGGTTTGGGGTTTTAGAACATTACTTAGTTCCAACTCTAGCACAGATTAAAAGATTTTCACCAAAACATATCATGTTCCGAAACGTGCAGAAACCTTCCTTTCGACAAAACATATTAAAACTCTTGGAACCAGGCGAAATGTTTTAAGATTTGCAACTCCTGTTCCAAGATTATCCCCCAACCATTTGATAAACCAATCCAGCCCCTATTGGACAAAACCTGCCACTCTACCCTCTTCCGTAGTCCTAAGTTAAGAAGCAAACCTGTAACCTATGCCACCAGTCAACGACCATGCTCAGCATGATATACACATTTTCGGTGCCACTAATCAATTCTCACCATAATTGTGCATCTGCAAGCAAGCAAGTGTCTCCAAATGGACCAAACATGTTCTGCCATTGCATGTCTGCCGCCTTATCCACTATCTTCCTCCATGTTTCTCAGAGGTTTGATGTGGAAAACAAGGGGCACAGGCGAGGAAACAACCAAGAAAGAGAAAGGAGGAGATACAGCAAGGGACTCGGTCAAAATAAGATTTCTTCAAAGAGTGAGAAGATCTAAGTTAGCAGTACAACTTTGAAAAATACTTTGGACTGGAGATGTTAAGATCCTTTTGACGTACTTATTATAGATTTTTTAACTCATACTGTGTTTTAGTTTTACTTTTTTATTAGGGGGAGGATTCTAGAAATCTAAGAAAATAATTTTTTTCAAACACAGAAATTTGATGATTTCTTGTGGGAAATAAAAGAACATGTTCTTTTTCTAATTAATATTTTCATGTTACTTATCCTTTTGAGATTTTGCAATTCCCTATTTTCTCGTTTCCATTTCCATAATTCCATGCAACATAGCTTCCAACAATCTAAACACAAATTAAGTCGAACTTGAACATACATGTGGTCATTTCTGCTACATTGTTATCACATTCTCAACACAATTAAAATGACAAACATTAGTAAGCCCGACCCACATCTGCCTATCCTACATAACCATCAGTGGCCTCCCCCGGAGCTGTATCACCAATTTTCCCAACTCAAGAAACCCTCATGCAAAGTCCACCCTTTTCTGCAAATGTTGCCTTACAAGAACCTTCAACCAATGTCACAAAATCTAACCCAATTAACCAAACTTTACAACTTGATTAGGTTACTGATATTTTTTGGTACAAAGATAACTAAAAAATTGGTTGTTTGTGAAAAACAAGGACGTGAGCTTTAATCAACTCGATATTTCTATTTATTATGGGGCAAAGCTCTACCATTTTGATATTATTCATGGTGCATACACTAAGTATCATACAAATAATCTTGGATACTATTCTAATTTGCACCTTCACTCCATAATGGATTAACACAATCCTACTATGGAATTGCTTTTTTGAATCACCACCCTGGAAGGCATAAAAAAAGCTCCTTTGGAAGAGCTCGACAAGGTACTTATGTGTAGACACAAAACAAAACCAAAAGAATTAAATCTCAAAGCAAAGCTATATTTAGCATTGACAATGTAAAGCTAAACCCCAAAACAGTCCCATCCCTGAGAACATAAAATGGGAGCCACAAACTACCTTCTTTAGAGTTCATAATAAGGCAGTCAAAACGACTAATAATGAAGGTCAACCATAAAAAGTCCCTGAAGTTCCAAACTATGTAAAAAAAAATCAAGAGTTTGATCCACCAAAAAGATTCGTCTTTCCTAAAGCAGTTTGTATTTTCCCCATTGGAGCTATCAAGTTTGGTGCTTAGATTACTGATGGGGGTAAAACATATATATGATATAAAATAGTCTTTTAGAAAGCAACTGCTACCTCTTCTTTAAAAGTGTCACAGTTGCTCTTGTCCCTAACAGGAGAATAATGTCAAACCTAAGAAAAGGATTGGATGGAAAACGCAATGTCTTCATCAGTCTTATGTTTCTAACTTTCTAGTTGAAAAAGCAAACAGACAACGTTTTAACCTTATATGGCATACTACTTGTTATCTATTATTTAATCATTTTGCAATGATTAGCTATGTTATGGTTACTGTAGTTTATTTACGCTTCGTAACCCACAAGGCCACAATCATACCTATGCTAGGTTACTTGCAAGAAATTAAAGCAATTAAGTTTCAAAGAAATAAGAGAGTGTCACCATTAGTACTACTTTCATCAATCAGCAACATGTCTCCTCCTTTGACTAAACGAAACCACTCAAACTAAGAATGATACCATCGAAACCAAAATAAAACACTCCTCTTGCAACTTCCAAGGCATGCCCAGCATACAACCTCCTCCATACCAAACCTTAATACAACCTCAAGATTTCAAATTTCGAATACATGAAAATTATGTGAAATTTTGCGAAGGATCACTGATGAAATTATGAGATGGAAACATGCAAGAAAGCAATTAATTTAACAGCTGAGCCAGGCCCTCATCTAATTATACATACATATCAAGCCGTATAAATTCACATAAGGCTGACACTTGGCATCTCTTTTGGATGGCATTTTAACGCGAGACAATGTATATATAAATCATACCAAATGTAATACACTTTAAAATAACATGGAAACTAATTGAGATTAATACTGATATACAACTTCTCCATAAAATCAAGTTTCCATCGACTAATCAATCATATAACTAGCTGGAGTTCTTGTTCAACTGAGAGGGTAAGCAAGGTAGCTTTAGTTTAGAAAAGGAACTGTACTCACTATATTTAGATTTAAAATGATTACATTCAACATAATTCTATTATTTTATTTAAAGATATATAATTTCACCAAGCTAATTTAAGATGAACACGAATAATAATGGCAGCTTTTCATGATCATAGACATGAAATAAAAACACAGCACTGGACTACTGAAAATCCAGTATGACATTCAAGTTTATTATTGGACCTCTTCTTCAGAGAAAGACAGTAAAAAATTATCAGCCCCTTGCAGCACATTGAATTATTCATCAAAGCACTCCAAATTTCTTTATCTTTTATAAGCTAGCACAATTTGACAGCAACTTCATTAAGATGCTCATGCACAGGACAAATATTTGTTACAAATATTACAAAAGAGATTCCAGAGTTGAACTTCTACAAACTGCACGTATTTTAATGAGTGTGCACACCATGTGAAAGAAAATGATTTAATTTCTCTGCTTTAAGTAAGCCAGATTAATGCTCCCCAAACCCCATTGGGTTAAGCCCCCTGGTAAATGCGAAGTTGGGAACAAAGTAGCCAGTTAGATAATTCAGGCTAGTTCACTCTATCTAATATGCTGGTTGATTAAAGCCAAATATATGTAGTCGAGCCATGCAACTCATATAATCCACTGTAAGATACAGACTACAAATCCACGTACTGGTTTGAGAGTTGAGAGTTGAGACTGAAGAAATATGAAAACAAGTGCCAAATTAGGTGATTCAACACTTAAGAGCCAAGACCCAGGACATGGTAACCACGAATCTTATAAATCCTAATTCAATATCAGAGCTTAAAACAGGAGTAGATTCATGCTGACATATAACAAACAATATGACACAAACAAAGACCTAGATAAAAACATTTGAAAAAGCAAACCAATACAGAGTATATCTGCAAAAAAAACTTACCAGTGCATCAGCTTCAATTCCTGCCACCCCAACTAGAGAACCACAAAGAACCCCCCCATCTCCCTGTAAGCAACGGAAGACTTTTCCACATTCACGAATAACATTTTCTGCAGAGTCAGGATTCCCATCCATTGACAGAACAGCTAAAATGTATCTCCGAGCTAATTCTGGCCAAGTCAATTCATTAATAGGCAGCAGATTAAGCTTTGGTCTGATGGCAAGAATTGAGCTGTCAACATCTCTCCTCCTACCCCGCCTTGACTTGGACTCTGCATCTATGCTTGGATCCACTAATGCCGCAACCTTTATCTGCAACTCACTCACAAGCACATCAAGCAATGAGATGTGGGCTCTCCTCAATGAAGTGCCAGTGCATTTAGTGTAAGTAGAAGATGCTATACTGGCATGAGCCTCTTCCTTCATAGCAGCAGATTGCATCTCTATAAATGTATTCCCCTCAGGACGAGCAATTTCACTACTAGATGGTGAAGTGTGCTCACTCAGAATACTAGATCCATCAGCAGATACAGCCTGACCACCTGGAGAGTCCCTTTCACGAGATCCATGCTGCGACAAGCTCTCAAACCAAGGGCTAATGAGTTCTGCCTCAAGTTCATCAAAATTAAGAGGTTCCAAGCCCAAGATTTCATGGAAACGGCGCAGTAACTCCCACACCTATATGAAGCAACAGTTCAGAAACACAGAAATTTACAATAGCCAAAACCAATATATATATATATATATATATATATATATATATATATATATATATATATATATATATATATATATATATATATATATATATATATATTCTGGGAGATCCACAGCGTATTTATGAAATAACTACGGACATACCTGAAGAGCATCTCCAACAACCTGAGGTGGAAGCTTAGCACCCAATTGCTTCCCAGGGGGGCGACTATGATTACTGCCACCAGGATCCTCAGTTGTCCTGTATTTTTTGTACAAACCATTTAATATAGCATCTTGCTTGCATTCCTCCATGCTCTTTCCATTGATGAGTAACAGCCCATTTCGAACCAATGGTGTGGTCAGATAATCATTTCTACTACTCAAAGATTCATAATGTGAACATCGATGGACATCAGGAGATTGTTCAATAAGTTCCTGGACAAATCCTGCATCCAACCCAAACCGATCCGAGCTCAACCAATTCTTTAGAGCTTCGAGTGATGAATCAAGTTCATCATCAGTTTTTACAACCAGTGGGACCTTCAACGAGCCCAACAAGCTGCAAAATCTGTCCAATGAAGAAAATGCATCTTTGTTCTTGTAGGTCATGATATCATAGAAGGAAGATATGCCATCTTCTGCATGCTTGCAGAAGAACTTCAGAGACCCCTTCTGCTTGTATATTTGGCGGCAAGCATCAGTAAGTTTCTGGGATAAAATGCTCCAGAGTAAGGATGACGAATGACCGTCCACTGAAAATTCACCAATCTTTTCCTCTGTAGGTAAACTATTCTGAGCCAAAAGATCCTGTGACCTCTCAGAAGTGGATGGACGGATTGCCTTCTGACCATCAAACTCATTTGGACTACTTAGAAGCCATGACAAAGAATCTTCTGGAAGTAAGCAAGGATCTGAAAGAAGCATCTCGATACAGCATTCTTCTTCCGAGGGAGTTGTTTGCTCTCCAACTTCTTCACTTGGACCATTCAAACAGATACCACGTTTCCTCTGCAAAACTGTTGACCCATAAGGAATGGGGAGCGCAGAGCAAGAAAACCTTCTAACCTTGAAGATAGGACCAGTGTCACCACCATCTAACACATGGCAAAGAAAGAGGGAGCCAGTAATTTTGTCATGCCAACATGACCTATAACCCACAGGCCAAATCTGACAGGCATCATGATATGATTTTCTTGCATCAATTTTTCCCAAGGAAAGAACAAAAAAATCTTCATGCTGGAGAGGAAGCCCTTCCTGAAAAACACAAGCATACATAACACATAGCATGACAAGATACACAGAACGTGAAAAAACTGAGATACAAACAGATCATCTCACTAAAAGAATCATCAAACACAACTAAGGATCACTGACAACCCCAAGGATATCGCCAACTTACATGAATGTGATGAAAGTCATCGACACCATTTTCTTCTTGTACAGCTTCTGTACCTTCTACACATTTTCCAGACTTGCCCATAAGCTGAACTTTCTGCAGATTTGAAACGAAAATATTATTATACCCACTAATCAATTTATCCTTGTTCTCCACGAAACCATTGCCTACTGGAATCTTCGTCAACTTCCTTCTTTTAGCTAGATGCAAACCATTCCTTCGTGATGCAGAGCCTAATTCACTCCTTGTTTCAAGCTCCAAAGGATTCCCATTAGATGTCAGACCAAGATAATTAGCAACATCTGACATGGTTTCAAACATCTTCCCATCTGGTGCGCAATAAACAGCATATGATTCACAACCATTCTTTGATTGTTTAAATTCCACACGCCAACCTTCATCTAGAACACCATGCCTTTCAGAAATAAATTCTCTAAGAGACTGCAAAACTTCACTTGAATTCCAAGATGGTAATCTAAATGTTGTGTCACTACTCCTAAGTCTTCCTAACTGAGATGAAAATTTAATGTCCTCAAAGCTTCTAACTGGAGACCGTTTGTTATGTAAAATATCCTGAAAATCCAATCTCACTGTATGTGCTACTACTGTAGATGACTTCGGAAAGCGTATTCCGGTACTTGAATAGATAAAGTTGGGATATGACAGCACGCCACCAGATGCATAACCGCTGAAAGTATCATTGCCAAAACACAGAATTCTATAAGAAAAAAAAAAAAAAAAAAGGGATAACATCAAACGTAACCATGCTTAAGCGTAGAGACAAGCATTTCCTACAATAGATACAACTAAGGTACGTTGTCTTCAACCTAAAAGATTAAGATTCAGGGTTGGTCAGGTTGCTGATCAGGTCCAATCAGGCATAAACATGAGGTAAATTCAAGCCTAATGAGGTTCAATCAATTCAAATAAGTTCAGGTGACGAGAACACACCCTAAGTGGCCATTTGGTTGGCATAAGATACACAGAAAATGGAATTTATTAAAACAAGGAAAAATACGAAGTTGTTTGGTTGAGAAAACACAAAGTACGACTTCCTCAGTAAATCTACTTCCAATTCAGAGAAAGCTACTTAAGTTGTCTCCCCATGTAAGTGGAGCTTCCCAGAATTTCTACTTCATACAACTAAACAATAAATATTTTCCAGGGAACTGCAGTAAAACCTAATTGTTTATCTTCAACCAAACAACCACTAATTGTTAAAGGCAACCGAACTTGGAACAAACAAAACAAGTATATTCAAAAGACAGACAATTGGCTACACAAGTCTATATAAGCCAAGTGGCAAAAAAGCTGCCACCGCCTATCCATCCCAGAATTTCCAAATTACTAGGAAATATATAGTTGCGAAGTGCCAACAATACTTGATGTGCAAGGCATTTCAATGATAAGATACATGAGACATGCATCTTGGCCTTCAGTTATAGTCAAACCTTTTAACTAAAATTAGAACATAACCATGGAAAAAGTATCAAGAACAAACAAACTAGTCAAACTATGCTTGTCATACATTATTGTAAACTGGGTTAGCTTTTAATCAACGAAACGCACACCCCCCCTCCCCGAAAAAAAAATTCAACCAAAGAACAATGGACTTTTGATGAATCATTTAATTGGACATTCATTCCTAAGTTATTTAGGATCATATATTTCCTCAACAAGTTAGTTAATCCAGAACCTGAGTTCCTTGCCAAATTTTTAAAGGCAAAACAAACATATACACTGGCAAAGCACTAGGAAAGAACCTTAGTTTTAAGAGGCGCGAGGCGCACCGAGGTGCAAGGCGAAGGCGCACGCATCCTATAGACGAGGCGCATCTTCTATTTATTTTTATCTTTTTTTTATGATAATAAATTTTTAGTGAATAAGCCCATATTAATATAAAATTTCAGCCTTCGAAAAGAAAGAAAAAATTAAAAATAAAAATCACATGCTTATGTGGTGAAGGAACAGTGAGGTCTAGGGAGTAGGACAGCTGCCAGTTGACTTTAATAGCCCACTATCACAATCAACATTATAGAAAAAGGGAAAAGAAGGATCAAAGAACAGAAGAAAGTGAAAAGAAAAGAAAGAAAGAACAAAGAACTGGAGAAAGAGAAAGATCAAAGAACAGAAGAAAGAGAAAGTAAGCTCGCCGGAAAATAAAAAGATAGAAAGATAAGAGAAAGAATGAGAATAACGTGCCGGGACTTATGGGGGTGGCTCTCCGGCATCCTCTGTCACTCCCGGCGAGTAGGCTACCATCTCATGATTTGAATTTATAAATTAGGGTTTTTCCCCACAAATTAGGGCTTTTAATTATTAATTTTATGAAATATCATGCAATTAGCAAAGGGTTTTTGCTCGAGATTAATAAATTAAAGCCATGGTAAGTTAAAATTTGAAGAAATTTTGGTTTTTTCCAACTTCTAAACTCAAATCTATTCTTTCCTCCCTCTCCTGCGCCTCTCTACCAAAAGTGGCCGCCTTGTGCCTCGCCGGAGGCGGATCAAGGCGCACGCCTCTTAGCGCCTGTGGTATGTTGCCTCGCCTCACTCTTGGGATGCGTTTTGGCCGTGGCTGACGCCTATACAGGCTAATTAAAACAAAGGGAAGAACAAAACCCTAGAGGATCTAAATTTCCTTGCCTAATCACCAATCTATAAAATGAAGGATATTGAATAAGTTCGAGAAAAAAATTGTGCCAGGCTCGACTGAAGTTGGAAATATATCTTTTACAATTAAGGAGAAGGCTCCGATACTTATCATTCCAAGAACATTGCCTCATACATAAAGCAAAAAAAAATTATATCAAAAAAATAATGGAGTTTGCAGCATACAAACTAACTTTGTCTTTTTTATAAGATAAATAAATTATAAAAGCATAGGATTCATCATTAGAGGGAAGCAACACTGAAGGGAGAATTACAAAAGCATAGGGTTCATCATTAGAGGGAAGCAACACTGAAGGGAGAAGTGTGCCACACAGGCTTTTAATATTATAAAGAGAATCTATAAAACCCCTTCCCCAAACTGGAAGGCCCTGATGCAATGCAAGAAAAAATTCTCTATCCCACGAGAATACACAACCAGGAAAATAATTCCACAATATTCTACCATTCCTTTCAAACCACGAATCAGCCAATAAAAAAACGCACAATCAAGCATGCTGATCTCCAGACTCCAAACACACTCCCTTCCCCCTAGAACTCGTGTTCAATTAGCATGTCTCACATAGATGGCAAATATACACCCAATGCACCCCACCAACCCCAGACAATCACCTGTATGGACACTAAATAGATCCCATCTGCTCTCTACCACAACACAGGGCACGCTTAAAAAAACACCTATTTGATCGTGAACTTTGAACTTGTCATTGATGTAAGTCTTCTTGTTTCATGTGAGGACTAAACTTCTACTGAGTATAACTATTTTTTCGCAAAATTATGCATACATCAGAACATATAAAAGAAGCTCCCGGACATTGAGCAAAGAGAACTGCAGAAGCACTTTTGACCTTAAATAAAGCACTAAAGAACCCTAAGTTCCTAACCTTTGATCCCTCATACCTGCATCACAGATAACTATAAATTGTTCATAAATTTTACACTCTCAAAGTGATTAAATACAGGTCATCATATTAGTTAAAATCTATTTTTTAACCCACATTTTCACAAAAAGCTACTCCCTCCATCTCACAAAGATTTATTCACTTTCCTTTACGGTATGTTGCACAAAAACTTATTTCTTCTTTTCTATTTTGGGACATGGGGTGCACCATAACTTCTTACTTTATTACTCAAATCTCCTTACTTTATAATTGACCTCTCCACTTAACCGACTTTTTCTATTTCTCCTCTCCCACCAACTTTCCCTTTATTCTAACCATTATTCAATACAGGTGGAAGTATTTCATAACATGTGTATTAAAATCTCACCACAGCAACAATTATAGCCATTATATAACTACAATAGATATTATACTCCCTCCGGTCTTTATTAGTTTACCCGTATTCCTTTTTGGGATGTCCCTTATTAGTTTACCCATTTCTTTTGTTTCTATTTTTGGAATGGGACCATTAACTTTTCATCACACATACATTCAACTTTAATATAAAATAATAGTTTCTCTTTCTTTCTATGTCCTACAACATTATTTCTCCTAAAACTTTGTGCAAAAGAAACGGGTAAACTAATAAAGACCGGAGGAAGTAATCCATTATTATAGCCATTACTCACATTGATACTCTCAAAACACTATCTAGAGATGTTCAAACCCCCTTATTTATTCAAGAAATTAAAAAAATATTATATACATATATATATAAACAAGATAAGGTGCTGAAATGATGTATATTGTTAAATATAACCAAAACACATTCTGAATACTGGAATAAAAACTGAAGTGGAGCAATCTGTAAATTTGGTCATGACTGTGACATGACAATCACCGTGATTGCAATAAGATCAGTGGACCAAGATGGGTTGACACCAAGAGTATTTATTACATTTTACACATGCCTGACTTCTTTCTTCTAAGGGAGAGGAGCATGGGTCCTTAAGTTTCTCAATTCTTCCCAGCCTTTTTATCCCAGTTCAAAGGAATGTGATGACGTCAATCAGTAAAGAGAGAATTCTTAGGAAATCTCCCCACATCGACTCATTTGTCCCTTCGCACTTTCATTTCAGAGTTGTTGGTCAAAAAGAGTTGACCCACAAACAAAACACATAGCAAGTAAAAATGAGATACACCAATTTGCCAGATTATAGAGTTGTTCTGTCTAGGCTTAGCTGTCACACATTCACATCATAGTTCTGACTTGCTATACACGAGCATATACTCTTTTACTACAGAAGCACAGAGTATATTCTTTTACTCGAAAGACTTGAGTAACATCTAAGAGGTTGTTTGGTTGACATAAAAATACATGGGAAGTGGAACTTCCTAAGAAGTACTTGATTGGTTGACAAAACACAAACTAGAGGAAGTTACTTGCCTAACGGGACCAAGGTAAGCAGAACTTCTCATGGGAAGGTTTTCTTCCCATGATCAGCTAAACAATTATAGCCACTTAATCCTTGTTCTTTTGGACTAAAATTAGCTGAGTTGAACTCAAGTGGAACTGTGAGAGGAAACTAACGGAACTAAACTTAAGTGCAAAAGAAGAGGGCCTTACTAGGAAATGAAACTTCAAGAGAAAAACAACTTCCTAATAAATACTACTTCCTACATTCAACCAAAACACATTAATCTTATGACAAAGAGACTAATTTCTTCCTTCTCCAAACTCTCAATAAGCATAGCTCACTCAACCCTCCCATCAAACCTCCATCCGCAGAATCGTTAAAATTTACCATCAATCACAAACGCAGTACCCCGCTACTCGCACACAAAATTCCACATACCAAAAAAAAAACATGCATTCCATTAAACGGACATACAACAAAATAAAACGTCACTTCTCCACTCACATTACCATCCACAACAAAACTACACAAACACAAGAAAAATTACCTTGAAGACGCGGCGGCAGCAGCAGCGGCATCGACTACAGCCAAAGCTTCACCATCACCGTCACTCGGCGGCGAAGCATTCATATCAAGAAGCCTAACACCTCTGTCCTCCTTCCTCCCAAGGCGCCAGCGCTTACTCGAAACCCCACCGGCAGTGCAAGACCTGCACACCCAGTCCTCACGCAAAAGCGACGAAGCCGGCAAAAGTCCAGTGCACTCGATATGGAAACCTCTTTCACAGCCGTCGCAAACCAACCTGTCCGAAATCAAGTGCGGCAAAGCTCCGCCGCATCCTCCGCACGGAGAAACCTCATCGGGGATCTCCGCCGGTGGACCTTCCGGCAAATTAGGGTTATCATGGATGGAACGAACGAGCGAAGTAGGAGAGAGAATGAAGGTTGAAGAAATTGGAGAAAGTAGGGTTTCAGAAGGGGAAGGAATTTCATTGAGATCGATTGCGAGAACTGAGCGATGATTATGATTATGAAGATGATGATGATGATGATGTTGAGAAGAGGATGAGGTTGTTGAAGAAGATGACGAAGGTTTCGCCGCCATTATCGTCGGCGATTCGAACTCGGTGAGTTTCATCGGGTTAAGCTAAGCCCGAGTTGGGATTGGTGGTGTGGTCGCATTAATTTCTTCTTTTTTTTTGGGGGGGAGAAAACAGGGAGACCAAAAAGTGACTGAAATTGAGAGTGTGGAAGAGAGAGAAAGAGAAGAGAAATGGTAACACTTTGGCACGTGGTTTCATAGGTTAAGGAAAGAAGAAGTAATGCGTGAGTTTCATTTTGAAAAAGGTTTAGCGAGTTCACTTTATTGGATCTTTTTCTTGCTTGCCTTGTGTTTTACGGTTACCAATCTTGGGATTTTATTACAAAAACAAAAAGATCGCCATGGGTAACATCTCGGTGTAGGGCATGTTATGTGAAACTAACGATTATAAGCCATGTTCTTTAAGGATGAATTAATGGAAATTCAGTTATGTTCACTTTAGACAAATTTAATTTAGCATAAATTTAGTTCAGTTTAGCTTGTTTTATCTCACAGTTTCTGTTCATTTAAATTTAGACAAATTAAATTCAGTTCAGTTCAGTCCTAAAAACAGGGCTTAATAGTTGTTAATTATTTTAGTAGTTGTTAACTAGCTTTATGCTTAACAGCTAATCATGAAGAGGGAGTTGTGCCATTAAAATATGTAAAATTGTGCGTAACAGCTATTCATGGAGGGGGAGTTGTGCCATTGAATTAAGGATTTTTTCAAAAATATTCAAGTTGATAAAGTTGATTTTGAAAGTTAATGTTTTCAAGTAAAGTAGTAAGTTTATTTTGAGGTTTTGTATTTTTATTATTTTTTTAGTAAAGGTGAGATATTATTATTTAATAGGGGGCAGTGGCGGACCTAGAGGGGTACATGGGGGTACAGCTGTATCCCCAAATTCAAAAAAAAATCAGCTTAAAAAAAAACACACGCTGGAATTTCGCGAGGGGCCAAGGACGCAATTTCATTACTCTCTCCTCTCTCTCAGACTCTCACGCTCCTCTCTCTCTCAGACTCTCACGCTCCTCTCTGCTCCTATTCTCTCTCCTCTCTCTCAATACTGAACGGCACACTCAAAGTCTCAACCACCGAGGCAGGCACCGACGGTCGAGCAGTGAGGACTTCGCGGACCGCCGTTTGCCGCCTTTAATTCGAACTTCGAAGTTCGACTTCGCGTCTTCGCGGACCCCGACCAGTGAGCACTGAGCAGTAAGTTGTTAAGTTTTTATTTTTGTGTTTTAATTTCATATTTTCCAACTTTTATAAGTTTATATATGTTAGATTCTTAGATTAATTGAATATTTAGATGTAAATTGTTGAATGTGGACATTGTTCATTAATTAGTTAGGGTTTGCTTATTGAAATTCGAAATTGAAATTATTGAAATTGAACAATTTATTAACTCTGGAACGAATAAATAGTATTAAGTTCATAATAATTCTGACTTTTGGTGAATTGGGGGGTGGGGGTTTACCTATTTCTTATCAGATTATACAAAATGGATCCTGATTTAAGATTTCGGTCGCTTGAAGTGACGTTTTTTCAATTGAATTTTATTTACATCGAGTAAAAAGCAACGCAATTAGTATGTTCATAGTCCAAACAAATTGTTAAATTTGTCGGTTAATTATATGGTAGTTCACATACTAAAAAAAAAGTCCAACAACAACAAAAACTTTCAACATTTTTTATGCTCCTTAAAAGTAAGTCGAAAGTAGGACGTACTACTAGTTAGCACTCACACCATAAAACAATTTTGTGAACTTTTTTTCCACTACTTTTGTGTTTGTTGTATTTCGTATCCCCATATTCAAAATCCTGGGTCCGCCACTGATAGGGGGTTTGGGGTTCCCCTCCTCTTCCCTTATAGAGATTGTTGGAGTGGTTGTTAAAGGTTAGTTGTTAAGGTAATTGTTTAAGGTATAAGCGTTTGGCTCAAGTACATTAGGATGGTAAAAGTGAATAAGGAAAGTAATAATGATGATCGTATACATGTATTCCTCATTGAGAAAATTGAAGTGTGTCTAATCTTTCTTTTATTACTTGTAAATTGAATAACTACATATTCTACTCCTATAAATACCCCATAACTTAAGCCATATTTTCCACACCAAAAACTTTGAAGAATCCAAACTCTCTTACTTCAAGGTTCTTTCTTCTTTTCTTAATCTATTCTAGTTTTATATTTCTTATTCAAGTTCCAATTTTCTTTGGTTTAAAAAAAAGATTTTCATGTTTCTTACTCAAAAATATTATGCTCATGATAGGTCATTCATGTTTAAATTCATGATTAAGTTCATGTGATAAGTTACTTATTAGATTTTTATAGTATTGGTTGGTTAGGAGATCACTCAAGCATAAGACTAAGTGAAGATACTAGTATACTCTTTGTGCAAGATCAAGGTACGTTATATAGCTAGATCTTTTGAAATTTGATTTTATGTGTTAAAGTCGTTTATTGATTTAATGGTTGAATGGATTTAGAAATTTGTTTAAAATGGTTACAACATTTTATTATTCACTCTTATAAATGAAAAGAATGAATGATTTAATCATTCATTTTATGTGAAAGTTTTGTTATCCTTTTTGAAAAATTAAATTATTATTACAAGGAATGATTTGATTGGTTTTTATTAACTTTGAATGTTCAAAAATTGTTTATGAGAAAAGGAGATTTATTCATGACTTAGAAGTCGTATTATTATTATTATTACCGCTTGATTAACGTCAAGAAGGGTTTATACTTCTAATTAAGTCCACTTGTTGGCAATTATGGTTACCCCTAGATATAGATTCGTGATGGGATGACTAGCTTGGGGGTGTGCACACTTAGGCAAAGGAGGGGGAGATAAGAAGAGGAATTGTTCTCAAGTTTATTTTCAATCCAAGTTATTTGGAAAGAGTTTGTTCATAAAAGTTGTCATTGAACTATTAGTGATGGAGTTTTCAAAATGTAAATTGTTACGAACTAACAAATGTGTTACTTATCTAGTGCATTTCGTACTCAGTTTTATACTGACGCATATTTCCTTTTTCCTATTTGGCTTTGCGCTATTTACCTTTTTGGTAAGCAGTTTTGCAGGTAAACTTTGTATGTGCATGGGAGCATACAAGGAAAGGGAAACTTCACCTAGTTTAGGATGTTTTCTTTATTTTAAGTTTGAGACAACTTATTTTAATAATAAAGAAGTATTATTATTTTGGTTAAAGTCTTCCGCTGCACGTTTTTGGTCAGTTAGTAGTTGGTTGCCGAAAGCGTGATAGTCACGTGGCGGTAATACTCCTAAATTACTCAAATTTTATTTATCTATTATTTATTTTAAAGTGAGTAATTTGGGGGTGTTACAAAACACGATTAGAGAGGGGTCACCATGAACGAATGTTTGTAAAATGTGAGGGTCGTCACCCTCCTATTTACCATATGTTTGCAAGACTTTCTGGACATGTCCCTCCTTTCGAAATCACTAAACCTATCCAATATTATCATAATATTCTCCGTGACACAAATTCTTGTCACTTCAAAAATAATATTACTACCACAATAAATTATTCCAAATGTTTGATTTTCCATGTTATTTCCAGTACAGAGTGGAATGCATCCCACTCGTCCCTCTCAAACTCCAAGACATTTTTTTTCAACTTTCGCAATCCAGAACGCCCACAAACTTATAACTACTATGATTATCTCCAGGCATGGCATTGCACTTTCTTACTCCAAAGCTACAACCATTCATGGTTTTTCAGTTTCCATCCTGACTGTATTTAAAAGAATAAAACATTTCCAATCTGGTTCCTAGAATGGTGGGAACGTTATGGAGCAATACCGGATATCTTCCCCGAGGAACTTCAAGCTCCTTTCCAGTTCTATTGTTCCAAAACAAAGGTTCCAGAAGTGTTTGAATTTTCCAGTATACCAATTGAAAGGTTTTGGAATAATTTTTTGGACATATTCAGATATTTTGTGGTTAAATTCTTTATGAGAAGAAAATTTGTTGGAAGTAAAATTGGTTAAAAATAGGCTATCATATTGGATTTTTTGGTGGTAGGAGATATCGGTAATATTTGGATGGTTTTTTTTAGAAGCTGTTTGGGTTTTTTTTTAGCATAAGAGAGTTGTGGAAAATCAGATAAACTAGAAAATTGGTTTGTGGATACAGGAATTCCTCCTGTAGGATGGAGTACAATACCCTTCTGTTGTCTGGAGGCAGGAGCCTTGGAACCTTTCATCTTGTTCGTCCCTACATAAATCATGTTAATTTGTTTGTAAATGGAATTTGTTTGAAGACGATAGACATCACTATGTTGTAATTTAGCAGAAAATTTAAAAGAAATTGGTTTTTCATAAATGGAAGCATGAATACCAACTTCATCAACTGAAAATGGATACATTTGAGTTAAAAATAGAGTGCCAAGGACAATATTATAATTAAGATCCTTAACAAGAGTAAATGGAGTTTGAAAATAATAATCATTATTTAAAATGGAAGCTTTAGAAAGTTTATCTAATTTGAAGTTTTTGACCATTAGCACTAGTCAAGTGCTCAGTGGTGTTTTCATAAAACCTAGAAGGAATTAATCCTTCCTTAATGCAATTGAGATCGACACCACTATCAAATAAAACAACATCATTAATTTGGAAGTCATGATCAATAACTAATGTAATTGGACAAAACCATTTTTGATAATTAAATCGTTGAATAATTTGAAGAAAATTTTGTTGTCAATGGGATTTTCAGAAGGCTGGATAGAATTAGTAGGAATAGGAGGTATTTCTGAAGTGTCTACTGTTCAACATTAAAATTTTGAAGAAGTGTAGTTTTTGCTTTAAGTTCTAAATCTTTTGTTTGGAGATTTAAAATATTTTGTTCAAGATCTTTAATATGAGATTTTATTTGAATCACCTCACTTTGAAGATCTCGAGTATTAATTGGAGAAATAAATGCCTGATGATATGGAGAATCAACAAGTGTCTTTTGGAGACTAAAAGAAACTTGTTTTCCTTTTTCTTCTAGGGGTGAAGATTATAAAACAATTTCTCTTAATATTTCAAGATATTGTTTCTTAATATCATTATCTTGAATTTTATCAATAATTTCGAAAAGAAATTCATTTTCTTTTTCTTTTTTGGAAATAACACAAAGTATTTTTGAACAAAATTGGAGAGAATGATCAGAATTAAAACTATCAGAATCCTGATCATGGTCTAATTGGTAAATAATGTGATCGGAATCAGAATGATCAAAAGCTTCTGGTTCACTCTGATTTAATTGGAAAACATTTAAGAGTTTATCTCTTAGATTTTGATCATCTTGGAAAATCTCATTAATCTTATTCTTGAAATTGCAATTATTTGCTTTATGACCAGGCTTGCCACATTTATAGCAAATAATCTTTTGAAAATTCTTTTATAAAAATTGTTTTGGAAATGATTTCTTCTTCTTTTGATAAAACTTTTCAAAAGATGGAGCTTTCCTTTGACGAAAATTTTGAACTTGTTTGAGTTTTTGTTTTCGAACAGTTGAAGGGGCTTTGATTTTCTCAAAGCCAAAGGCTTCACAGAAAGATCCAAGTTCCCGTCTTTGCTAAGCTTTTTCATTTCCATACTTAGATTGGATCTTTAACTCATTACAAAGAGATAATCCTTCTTTCTTGACAAAAGCAAATAATTGACCATATGTCAATTCATCATACAGAATTATTTCCTTATTAGTAGCTTCTCGTAATTTTTGAAAAATTCTTTGAGCAAATAAATTTGGAAGACCTGAAATAAAATTTTCTTTTCAGAATGACTGTTGAGTGTCAGACCTGGTAAGAACATTGGATAAAAATGTATCTTTGTACCAACGGTAATCATTTAAAGTTGGACATCGAAGATTTGATAAAACTAAAGTGTTGGATCTTATAGAATTATTTGTACTACCAAGAAAGTGGAGACAAATAGTGTGGAGTAAAAGAGTAAATCCATTTTTTTCTCCATTTTCTTTTCTATGATTACAAATCTTACTTTGATCTTCTGGTGTGAAAGTATGATCCCACCAGTTTTTTAGTTGTCCTGAAAAACTGTTTACAATATTTTCAGCAATTTGATCAACTGTAAAATCATTGGAAGCATATGCATTAGCTGCAATACATATTTCGTGTAAAACTTTGGCAATTTCAGCTTCTGATCTACCATCTACATTCCAATCATATAGTTGGTCACCAGAATAAATTCTTTGAGGGCCATAAGTTCCTCGTTCTTCAAATTGAAGATCTGGAGGAGTAGGTCTGGAATAATAATTTCGCATTGAATTATTGTTCCAGTTTTTGTAAGAAATTTTATTGATTTGAGATGGAAACTCATCACTTGAAGAAAAGACATCAGCAATTTCCTTTGCCTTTTTATCCTTTTCTAGACATGTGATGTTTTTATCTAATTTTTCAGAAATCTTTTTCAAAGGTGCTTTATTACTATTTCCAATACCTTTTGAAATCGAAAAAACATTTGGAACATGAGTAAGTGGTCTGGAAATTTCATTTGCAAAAGTTGGAGTATTTTGTTCAAGATAAATTCCATTTAACTTTTTGGTTAAATCATCAATTTCTTTTGAAGTTTGAGAATCAGAAGGTTTTGAGGATAAAGAATCAATTTGAGTTGATATCTGATCAACTTGTTTAGAAATCGTATGTAAAATCGTATTTGAAAAATTATTTTGTTCATAAACCTTTTTGATATCTCCAAAAGTAGAACCTGACTTATCATCAACATCTTTTCCTACTTTATATGGAGCAGCTTTACAAGTTCCTTCATCAGAAGTAACCTTCAAACCTGTTAGTGGGGGATGAATAGATGAAACTAATTCACCGTTTTGAAGAGTCCATTTTTTAGTAATATTTGACTTGGAACATAAATCAGAAAATGGATAAGGAATTTTTAAATTACTTAAGTAAATTGGAAGCCATGTAAAAAATGGAATATTTGCAGATAATTCGTTCAGTTTTGCGTAGTACTGCTCACGAATAAATTCTGTGGCAAGTGTATCAAAATTGGAGAAAAACCAAAGTCTTTTTTCAAGATTTACTGGATCAGCAAAATCTTTTATAAGCATTATTTTATCAATTTGAAATCCTCCTCTAGTAAGAACATTCAAACTAGAGAACTTTGGAGGTTTCATATCAGACTTAGTTGGTGATGGAAAATCATTATCATCAACTATTTCTGGAATAGGAGCTTTTTGAAAAAGTCTTCGGTGTTTGAAAAAGTACTTGATTTTTCAAAAGAAAAAGAAGATCTAGCACTTTGAAAATCATAATTGGAAGAAGAAGATGGAAACTCCCTACTCGAATGAAATCGAATAAGAGCCCTACCATCTGGTTCTTCAATTTTTTGTTCAACCTTTGATTCTTGTAAGGATTTTGGAATTGGTGGGGTTTTAAGTTGCCATTCATCAGGAATGGTTACTTTATCCCACTCAAGAGTTTCTGGAATGTGTGTAGTTGCTTTGCCATGTTCGACTTTGAAGAGTAAAGTCTGACCATGAGCAAAACATATTCTACACCTTGGATTCATTTGAGTATTTAAAAGTTTGTAATAAACACGATAAATAATGGAAAAATTTCTTGCACCTTCAAATTGGAGATCTTTTGAAAGATTGACATCTAGAGTTAAAGACTTAAGGATAAAAGGATCTTCCAGTTCTTTACTCATGTTTGGAAAACAGTTGAAATAAATTGGATCTTGACAAATATTAGTATTTGCCAAAGCTAATAAAGAATCTTTGAAAGATCTAAGAGATTTATCCCTTAGAGCAAGCATAACTGGACAATCAAGACCTAATCTAACCATGGGTTTGACAGCTATCTGGACACAACCAAAATGAATATATCTAAAACCTTGATCTAGATGTTTATTGACAGACTCATTATCGCCCAATAAAATAATTAAAAAGAAATTCGATTTAACTAAATTTTTTAGAAAGAAAAAGGAAGAAAATATAGTTATAGCTGATAGAGAGCATGTAATAGACATAACACAAGTACAAGGTAATACAAAAGTACCATTAATTACACAAGAAGTATTAAATGAAGAAATAACTAAAATTAACAGCATATTAAGAAATAAACCAATCATATTTAGATTTGTAGAATTAGCAGCTGTAGAAATAATAATAAAAGCCTATTTTAAGGAAGGAATAGATACTCCCTTAGAATTAGAATTAGCTGATGACAGAATTAAAGATCCTATAGAAAAAGCTATTATAGCACAACTTAAAGGAAATCTTATTTATCAAAAGGTAAGATTCATAATTAAACCAAATTATTCAATAAGTCTAACTGACCAGAATATAGAAAAGGCATTAGTCCTATATTGGAAATTAGATGGAATAAACATGACAAATGGATCAAAAGTTATGACAGTACAATGCAAAAATGCTTATATATTAACCAATCAACATCAAGTTTATACTAAAAATAAATTAAGACCAATTACTATGGATACCTCTTTCACTGATCTTATATTACCTATAGAAAAAGGATTAAAATTATATTCTAAACCAAGTTATGAAGACCTAGATATAGTGAAAAAACGATTAAGTATTTCTAAATCTAGAAAAGAGCAAAATGAGAATTTACCTATTCAAATAAAATCACAAGAGTATTATATAATCTTACAAATAGGAACAATAAATTTAACAGCAAAGCTAGATATTAATGCTGAAAGCAATTCTATTCCATTAGAAAAATTGTCAAATCAAATAGTAAACATTAATGAAAATTTCAATAGATTAGTAATTCTTACAACAAAAATTGCAACACAAGAAATAAATATTAAATATGTTATAACCCTAAACAATGGGATAGTATTAGGAAAAGAAATTTTAGAAAAAGTAAAACCCTAGAAAATAGAACAAGAATATTTTGAATTTACTTATAATCAAACCCAATCAAAAACTAGAATAATCAATGAATAATATGATACCTAGTTTAGATAAATTAATAAAAATACAAAAACAAACAGAAATAGCTAAAGAAGAAAAGGCCTACATAAGTCAAAGACTGCAATACATAATATGTGCAGGATGTCATAAGGATAGTACAAGAGTATTATCTGACAAAGAACAAAAGAAAATAAGAGACATAAAAATATTAGAACAACAATTACGTAAAATAAAAAATGAATTAATCCTAGATAAAAATGAGTAATTTAATTTATATTCTAATAAATATAATCTTTGAAGGATATAAAAGTAGATATTATACACCAATGGTAGATACAGGAGCACAAACGACAATTATGAAAGAAAACTGTTTGCCAGAATGGAAAAGGTTACATACACCATTTAAGATAAACGGCTTTAATAACAATAGTAGTAAAATTAATCTTTATCAAACGAATGTACGAATACAAATTTGGAATAAAATACTTATTATACCTAAGGTATATTGCTTTGAGTTAGTAGGAAAAGATATTATATTAGGAACTAATTTCTTAAACCAATATAAACCATTTAGTATAGATAAAGAATTTCTTACATTATTTACCCCTTGTAAACATAAATTAAAAGCTAAAGTAGTTAAAAATAGAGAAAGAATATCTCTAAAATGGGAAAAATGTAAAACAAGAGAAGAAGCGAAATTAGTCCAAAGAATGACAACAAAAAAGGAAAATATCAATAATTTAGAAATCATAGAAATTGGAATATTACATTTAGATAAGCTTACTCCTTTAAAAACTAAGTTAGAAGAATTATGCAATGACAATCCTTTAGCAAATTGGCATAAGCATAAAACTAAAATAAAAATAACGTTAAAAGACCAAAATAGCATAATATCCCAAAAACCTTTTAATAATACACAACAAGATGAGAAAGAATTTAAAATGCATATAACAGAATTATTAGCTGGAAAATTAATTAGACCAAGTAATTCAAAATATAGTAGCAATGCATTTATAGTTAATAATCATTCTGAACAAAAAAGAGGAAAAACAAGAATGGTTATAGATTATAGAATATTAAATGAGAAAACAATTACATATAATTATCCCATACCAAATAAGATACTCAAAATGAGACAAATACAAGGCTATAATTAATTTTCAAAATTTGAATGTAAGAGCGGTTTTCACCAATTAAAATTAACCGAAGAATCTAAACAATTAACAGCATTCAAAGTCCCTAATGGATTTTATGAATGGAATGTTCTACCTTTTGGATATAAAAATGCCCCTGGAAGATTTCAAGCATTTATGGATAGATATTTAAATCAATTATCAAATTGTGTAGTATATATAGATGATATACTTATATACTCCAAAACACAGGAAGAACATTATAAATTATTAGAACAATTTATAGAAAAAAAAATAGTGGAATAGTTTTGAGCAAAAAGAAAATGGAATTATTTAAAACACAAATTGAATTTTTAGGATTTGAAATAGATAAGGCTGGAATAAAAATGCAAGACCATATAGCTCAAAAAATTATAGAATTTCAAAAAGAAATTAATACTAAGAAAGAATTACAAAAATTCTTAGGAATAGTAAACCAAGTTAGGGAATTTGTACCAAAATTATCAAAATATACGGAACCACTGACTAAAAAATTAAAGAGAGATTATGATTTTAAATGGGAAGATACTGATACAAAGATTTTAGAAAAAATCAAGGAATTAGTTAGAAAACTACCAAAACTAAGTTTCCCTGATGAAGATAAGGAATTTATATGGATAGTAGAAACCGACGCTAGTGAAACAAATAATGGCTATGGAGCAGTGTTAAAATATAGATATGAGAATGACAAAAGAGAATATATATGTAGATATCATTCAGGAACATTTAAAGCAAATGAAATTAATTGGGATATAAATAAAAAGGAATTAAAAGCAGTAAAATATGGAATTAAGAAATTTGAGTCTTATATAGTCTATAAGAAATTTATAATACGTACAGATAATAGAACTGTTAAATCTTGGTTAACTCAGAAATTACAGGATTCAATCACAAGAAAAGAGATAAACAGAATTATAGCTGACATTAATCAATATGAATTTTCTATTGAGTTACTAAAAACTAATGACAATTGCTATGCAGATTATCTCTCAAGAAATAGCTCAACAACCGATTCTCGAAAATCATGAGCTAAAGATACAAGTCAAAAAGTTAATGGAAGAACTTTCTCTAATGAAAAGAGAAGCAGCTTCTAATCCTGGTAAGGAGCAAGCAGATATTGACAGTAGCCAAAGCTATAAAAGTAGAGCTATTACAAAAAAAATACTCCTTTTAAGAAAAGCATGTCTTTACAAAATTATTACCCAAGCCAAGCCAGTACCCCTAAACCAGCTATTTATGAAAATGAGTTTCCTAACCTAGTACCAGATACAACTTCCTTCAAAGAAAAATTAACCCTTGGTACCAAACAAACTATGAGCCCCTTGGTTCGCCAATATATAGCCAATTTTTTAACCATTGCAAACAAATTAAACACAGCCCCTGAGGTAATCATCCGAGATAACCAGAACGAGATAGAAAGAGGATATGTTACCAATCCTCTAAAAAAGATAAATGAATTAATAGCTTTGCCTGGATGCAATGCAAATCTAGTTAAAGCAGCCTATGACTATGGATTATTAAATTCAGTATATACTATGACAGGAGAAGAATTATCTTCAATTCCCAGTCTTTACAAAGCAGCTAAAAACTATTTACAGCTTACGAAATCTCCCATGAGTTTTGTAAGGTGTTATACCGCCACAGGCGAAGTTACTATGCAAGAGATAAAGCAAAGCTTACGAATTATTAAAATGGGATGTACTACTAGTTACATTATCCCTAAAAAAATTATGGCTCAGCCTGAGATAAACATTAATGATGTACCAGATATCCTTCGGGAAAAGAGAGCCGTTATAATTAAAATAATATATGAGGCTCTATGTACCATAATAAAAACTCCTATATGGATAAACCATAAATAGATAAACACTCTAATTATTTCTCAAAGTCGAGTATATGGGCATGATGCTATCGAAACTATCAAGTCTTGGATATGGAGCTTGCTTCACCCAGATCAAACATCAGTTACAAGGTATATTCCTCAAAATTTTATGACCCTAGATACCTTGAAGAAATATTGTAGCTGGATGCACACTAGTACAGAATCGACGATTTGCGTCGGCCTATTTGCGTCGCACCCTCGAAGAAATGACGCAAATTGACAATTTGTGTCGGATAGCATTAAATGTCCGACGCAAATACCCGGAGGACAGCAATAGGAGCCGCACATGTGCGTCGGATCAGCAGGCCAAACGACGCAAAAGCTATGATGTGCGTCGGACCCAAGGCCTATCTGACGCATATCATTGAAGCTATATGCGTCGGATGGGCCTCCAGTCCGACGTAGATGATTGTTAGGCCCAAACTTACCGCATGCAGCACTATCAGCACTATCCGCACTATCCGCGTCACACGTGACATACATGTGACGCAGATAACTCATGTACGTCGCATGTGAAGCGCATCCGACGCAGATGACCTGCTCAACCGCTTTTTCAACGCACAAGACATCTGCGTCGCACTTATCTTGGACGCGACGCAAATCGTGTTATTTTTGCTATCTACGTCGCACGTTCCTTGGACGCGATGCAAATGCTCCTACACTAATTTACTGGACACGAGACACATTTTCGAGCCCTAAAATAACTCACTCTCAAAAACTTTGGCGCTCTCTCTCTATCTCTCTCAAAAACATAGGTCTGCTCCCCTCGCCGGCACTCGCGCACCCTTTCCGGCGCTCCCTCACCCGCTCTGGCGACCGGCGATCCTCTCTCTCTCTCTCCCAGTACATTTGGCGCTCTCTCACTCGTTCGTGTTCTCTCTCTCTCGTTCGTGCGACTCGCCCACTCCCGGCTGCCGCCCACTTCGCCGGCGATTCTTTGCGGCTGGCGAGCCGCCGCTGCACTCCGGTGCTCTGACACACTCTCTCTCTTTATCTCTCACACACTCTCTCTCTTTCTCTCTCACACACTCTCTTTTACTCCGACTCGCCGCCGCCGCTTAGTCCGACTCACCGCCGCCGCTGCAAACCTACTCGCCGCCGCTGCTGCCGGCAATGTATGTCATTGTTGTTATTTTTTTTGTATTAATTTACATTAATCATGTATTTCAAGTTCCCTAAATTTTTTTAGGAGTTGGTTTGTTTGATTTTAGTTCTGATTTTTGTTAAGGGGTTGAAATTAGAATTGAACTCATGATAAATATGGTGGAATGAATTTTGAGATTGAATTTAGGATGTTCGTAGTTTGTAGTTTGTAGTGCTTATGAATTTTTTTACCATTGATCTTAACAATTCTACTTTAATCTTAATGTTGTTTCTTAATCTCTAATTTGGTAATGTCTTAATATTAGATAGTTGATGTTTATGAGTTATGACTTAATCACTATTTAATTTGTGGGTTGGTTAATGCCCTAATGCAGTTGCCACATTTCATCTTCTACTTGTCGGCTTGCCGGTGCTCCAAGCTCACCTCGTTGTGCTTGTCTTCGCTGCTCCTTGAGAGCAGAGGTATATATTATACCTTTTGCTTTATGTTTATTTGTTTTATTTGTCCCTATAATGTTGAATTATGACCAAACCTATATGGGAGGTTCGAGAAATCTAAGGAATGGTTTGGTTATGTGATTGGGAAAGTATATGTGAATTGTTTGGTTATGTGATTGGGAAAGTATATGTTGAATTATGACCAAACCTATATGGACATACCTTAATGGGGTTGGGAGGGAAATCTAAGGAATGGATTGGTTTGTGCTGTTTAATTGCAATGTGTGCATCATTGGCCTATATACCCGTTCAGGGCTTACTCATTAGGAGTAAGTCTTGAATAGTCCCCGGTTTGGGACTGTCTTTGAGTTTCTTATCTCACTTAGGATGTGAATGAATGTTTGGTTTTCGATTCTAAGAAAGATCTAGCTCATTTCCCTAAGCGTTCTCTGGTACATATGGGGATAGTTTACCTACTATCTTCATCGTGTACTTGGAGAACTGTAGGGAAGTGCTGCCGGATTTTTCTTAGAATTGAAAATCAAATGTTCATTCACTAGTGAGATGAGAAACTCAAGGATGGGTTAGGTTGGAGTGATAAGGACCCAAATGTTCATGACTGCATTTGATAAGACACTTTGATTGATGTGATCGATATATTGTGTTCTTGTTTGGTGTCTCTAGTGTATGAATATGGATCGAACCTGGATGTATGGTAATCGGATTTCAGCGACATTTCTACAAGGGGTTGATGAATTTATCAGGGTTGCGTTAGAACATCAATCGCACAATGGGTCAAAGTTAGTCTTGTGTCCTTGTTGTGATTGCAATAACTCTAGGGGGTATCGTGATGTGGATCAAATTAAGGATCATTTGATTTGTCGTGGGTTTAAGAGCAACTATACTAGGTGGACATGGCATGGAGAGTTTTATGATCAGGGTATGAGCTCCACTAGCTTGTGTGATGATTTGCATGTTGATCACATTGATGATGAGGTTGAGGTTGATATCGAAAAAGGAGAGGATAATAATGATAATGATAGGGTAGATGATGAGAATGATAGGGTGGATGATGAGAATGATAGGGTAGATGAGATGTTGCACAATTTGGAGGATGAAGGAACCGATCGTCCGAATATGTATGATAATATTTTAAGTGCAGCGGATAAACCTATGTATCCGGGGTGTAAGAATTTCACTAAACTTTCTGGCATCCTTACATTATTCAATATGAAATCGAAGCATAGTTGGACAAATAAAAGTCTAAGTGAGTTGTTCACTTTTTTACAAGAATTGCTACCTGATGGGAATGAAATTTCCAACTCTACCTATGAGGCAAAGAAATTGTTGTGTCCATTAGGTATGGAATATGAGAAGATACATGCATGTCAAAATGATTGTGTGCTGTATCGAAATGAGTACAAGGATTTGGGTGAGTGTCCAAGGTGTGGAGAGTCTAGGTACAAGACAAAGGAGGATGATGAAGGTGAGAAAGAAACTCCGGCGAAGGTTCTTTGGTATCTTCCAATAATTCCGAGATTTAGGCGTTTATTTTCGGATGACAATAATGCTAAATTATTAAGGTGGCATGCGGATGAGAGGAAGAAATATGGGATGCTTAGACATCCGGCCGATTCTCCGCAATGGAGAAATATCGACCGAAAGTTTTCCAGTTTTGGTAAAGAACCTCGAAATCTTAGGCTTGGACTTTGTACAGATGGGATGAACCCATTTGGCACCCTAGGTACCCAACATAGCACTTGGCCGGTTCTACTGACCATTTATAATCTGCCCGCCTGGTTATGTATGAAGCGTAAGTTTATTCTGCTATCGCTTCTTATCTCGGGTCCTAAGCAGCCCGGAAACGACATAGATGTGTATCTTGACCCACTCATTCAAGATCTGAAATTGTTGTGGGATGAAGGTGTTTCGATGTTCGATGCGCATGCGATCACATTACGTGCCATGATATTTTGCACGATTTATGATTTCCCGGCTTATGGGAATTTATCCGGGTATGCAGTTAAAGGAGCAAAGGCATGCCCTATTTGTGATGAGGATATGATTGATGAGCGGTTACATCATTGTGGGAAGAATGTATACCTGCATTATCGTACATGGCTTCCTTTAGATCATCCATTTCGTAAGAAGAAAAAGTTGTTCAACGGAAAAGTGGAGATGAGAGAAGCCCCTATACCATTACGTGGAAAACAGGTTTCTAGGCGGGTAAAAGATATTGAAACAGTGTTTGGCAAGCCCTTTAAAAGTGTCTCAAAGAACTTATACAAGAAAAGGTCTAAGTTCTGGGACCTCCCATATTGGGAATGTTTAGAAGTCAGACATTATCTTGATCTAATGCACATTGAGAAAAATGTTTGTGATGCCATTATCGGCACATTGTTGAATATGCCCGGGAAGACAAAGGATGGAGTTAAAGCTAGGAAAGACATGGCTGAAATGGGCAGACCAGAACTAGCACCTCAGGAGCGGGGACAACGCTATTATCTTCCACTAGCTTGCTACACTTTGTCTAAGAAGGAGAAAATGAGTTTTTGTGAGTCTCTGCATAGGTTAAAGGTCCCTGCTGGATACTCGTCAAATTTTCGAAACCTTGTCTCACTGAAGGACTTGAAACTCATTGGTTTGAAATCTCATGATTGTCATATCTTGATGCAGCATTTATTACCTGTTGCAATACGAGGAATTTTGCCTTCCCAAGTAAGATACACGATAACAAACCTGTGTTTCTTCTTCAGAACTATCTCTAGCAAGGTGATTGATCCTAACACTCTAGATAACTTGCAAGCTGATGTAATAGAGACGATGTGTCGATTTGAAATGTACTTCCCACCATCGTTCTTTGACATCATGCCTCATTTGATAATTCATCTTGTCCGAGAAATTAAACTTTGTGGGCCCGTTTGTATGAGGTATATGTGGCCTTTCGAAAGACATATGGGTACTTTGAAAGACAAAGTGATGAATCCAGCCAGACCAGAAGCAAGTATTGTCCAAAGAACAGTTGCAGAGGAAGTATCTGAATATGTAAGTCAGTATTTAGCACGTGCACAAGCAATTGGATTGCCAAAATCTAGACATGAAGGAAGACTTGATGGTTGTGGTACCATTGGTAAAAAAATATTGTGTCTTGATGGAGAGTTGAAAAGAAAAGCAGAATATTTAGTGTTAGAAAATATGAAACAAGTTCATCTTTACTTAGATGAGCACATGACTGTTCTTAGTGTTCAGTATCCATTGAAGAATAAACGTGAGTTGGTGATTGAGCATAATCGTTCGTTCGTTATCTGACCCAAAAAATGATGCATCGGATACGTTGAGATGGTTAGCATATGGGTCAAAGATGCAAGTTCTTTCCTATGAAGCGTATGACATCAATGGTTATTCATTTTACACTAAGCGGCAAGATGACAAATCCACGATGCAAAACAGTGGTGTTACGTTGGGGGCTTTGTCATCAGAGTATACAAGTAGAAGGGATAGAACAATTGTTGAGACAATGAAGTCTTACTACGGGTTCATCGAAGAGATATTAGAACTTGACTACGTTGACTTCAAGATTCCGCTTTTCCGATGCAAGTGGGTTGATATTCGTCGTGGTGTAAAGAAGGATGAACATGGCTTTTTTACATTAGTCAATTTCAGCCGGTTAGGGCATCATGAAGATAGTTTCATATTGGCATCACAAGCAAAACAAGTTTTCTACATGGTTGACCCTGTCGATTCGAAATGGTCTGTTGTCATTGAAGGAAAAAGAAGAATACTTGGAATTGATGATGTACACGATGAAGAAGAATACGATGCACAATTTAATGAAGTTATTACTTCGTCGGTAGTTATTCCAAGTACATTAGGGGAAGATTTGGACCCAAATTACATTCGTCAAGACCATAATGAGGGATTTTACGTTGTCAAAGAAAAAACTGATTAATAGGTAATTTATGTAATATTATTGCAACTACTATTGTTTATAATCTTCATGCATTGTTAAAATAATTTTGTAGTACTTCATTTATGAATCTAACATGTCTTTGGTTGGTATTTGTATTTGGTTTCAGGTGTAGTGATGGAAGTTGATATAATGCATGATGCATCAGATGATCGGCAGCCACGTTCTGAGGCCGAGATTACTGATGGAGGTAGTAGGAAGATAAGAGTGAGCAAGCCTAGAGGTCCTACAAAAGGGATTCGTTCCATACCCGGGGTTCAGAGAGTACTTCAGTGGGATCAGTGGATGCGTCCGATTGGGGATCATGTTGGTGCGTACAAGACACATTGCGGTGAAATTAGTAGAAGCAAAGTGTCTATCTTGTACGATAGTTGGGATGATGTTCCACTAGGCCTTAAAAATAGTTTATGGGAAGATGCAAAAGTAAGTAACACATGTATTTTAAAAGTCATTCTTTTAATTTAATTGATATCTTGTTTATTAGTTATTAATCGTGTATTATTTTGTATATTGATGAGAGAGTTTGGAATACAAGAGGATGAGAGGAAGAAACGAGATGTGTTGACTACTTGTGATAAGCGGTGGAGAGATTTCAAGTCAAAATTGGTGAGTCGCTGGATCACAAAAACGAGGAAGGGGCCAAATAATGATAAGCAACCGTACGTGCTCTATCCTTTTATCACAGAAGAGATTTGGGAGCAATTTGTGACAAAATGTAGCTCTGATGAGTTTAAGGTATATAATATGTACGTTACAATCACATAATATGTTATAATTAAATTTTTATGTTGTGAATATTGACTAGTTACTTGTTTTCATATTAGGCTAAAAGTGAAAGAGCAAGAAAGTCTCAGGCTGCCAATATTCATCCTTATTTTTGGGGTCAAAAGTCATATGCAGAGATGATTCCTTTTTGAAAAAAAAGGGTATATCCCTTCATCATCTACAGCATCATCTGTTGACTCATCCACATCTTTAGTTTTTTCCTCCTTGCCGGATCGAACTTTGCCATGGCTTCTCGCGAGATCGAAAAAAGATAAGGAAGGAAATCTTTTCTTCCCTAATGAAGAAACACAAAAGATAAAAGAGTCAATTGTAAGCATTTTTCAAATTTTATGATATTTTCTTGTCTAATTACTCGTATTCTACTAATCATATGAATTTTTTTAATTGGACGCATGATGATTGGAAAAGGAAAGAAAAGGAAGGAGAATTTGTTCCAGGTCGGATGGATGATGCTCTATCACGTGCTTTACAGAGGAAAGACCGTCCTGGGCGTGTGTTAACAGCTGGACGTAGCATTGGGATTACATCTGTTTGGGGAGATCCTGATCGGAGTAGCTAGTACTGCTCGAAAGGGTAGGGGCATGGATGATGAGGAGATGCAGGAGTTCGAGGCTAGAGTGAGCTAAAGAGTTAGAGAACAGACGATGCAAGAGATGAACTCGAAGATAGATGCAATAGTTCAAGAAAGGTTGATGGCTTTTGCGGCGCAATTAGGTCTTCAAGTACCAAATCAAACAAGGGAAGATGCGTCGGTCCGAAGTCGTCACACTCCAGTTGATCCTAGTAGCTGTCACTCGGGAGGCAATGATCCATTTGTGAACTTGAAGGTATATATTTATTTTATATCTTCTAAGATTATGATATTATGCTTCTAAAACACTTAATTAATGACATTGTGTTCTCATTTGATGTTAAGAGTCAAGTTTCATGTCGTTTGGCATTAGCGGATGTCTCGGGGCCGATCATTGTAGCTGAGGGTACCGTTCATCCACAACCGGCGTCATCATCACATCCTACAGCCGTGAAAGTGAGTGTTGATAATTTTTTTCCGGACTACGCAGATGCTCCAGTTCCACTACCTACTCCATACATCGTGAACCTTAGTCAAGCTGAGGGTTCATAGATTGGCCGAAAGAGTTCGTATTTGTAGTCTCAGATAATCAGGTAACTTATGTTTAATATCTTGATTTATATACTACGTAAGCTTGATTGATATATGAAATAATCTATATACATATATAGTATGAATTAAAAAGAAGTCGAATTGAATTAGGAACATTTGCCTGAGGGAGGTGCGATGAAGAAGAAGAAAAAAATAGTTGGTAGTGATCTTTGCACCGATGAGTCTGCACATAGGTACATAGATCCTTTTATTAACTTATCACTGGAGGATATGGATGATATTGTCAAGGATATGCACCGATTATTTTGCAACCGGCCCTCAGATGAGCCTTTTAGTATGCAAGTTATGAAGGGTACCGTCTTCAACTATGATAATGATCAGATGATCATTCTCTCGCGACAAGATGTTTTTCAATTTCTCACGGGAGCATGGCTTAATGTATCCATTTTGCAAATATTTATGATGTGAGAATTCTCAAACTCTAAACTAATTAACATTGATATTTATTTTTATTGTTTCTTCTAAGTATAAGTATTTGGAGTGTAGGCATTTGGAAGAGGAGTCTGAATCAGAGGGTACTATTGGTTTCACGTGTCCAAGTATGATTTCGGCAACCATGATACGTAATGAACCAGATGTCGTGATCAACTACATGGCAAGTTCAATGAAAGCGAATCAAAATATGCGTTTCATCCTATGTCCGTATATTCAAAAGTATGTTAGTTAAACTAATCTTTTCTTTGTTTTATCTATATGAACTTGTGGTTATATGAGCATCACATTTTGTTTCATGCCTTAGGGAACATTGGATTCTTCTTGTCATTTGTCTATCTAAGAAAGCGGTATATATATTTGATTCGCTACAGAGAGAAAGAAAATTAGCTATCAAGATGCCGCTGAATACGTAAGTTCATAGTTGTTATACATGTTAATTAATTTACATGCATTTTATGATATTTTAAATAATTTACAAATATTTATAGTAATTAATTGTTACAAAATTTATATACTTAGTGTATATACAAGTTTCACGCGCCTTGAAGGATCCAATAAAGGAACTAAATTGTCTTGGATAACGATCCCGGTAAAACTCTTATGGTTTTGTATTTGATACACATTTAATAATTCTATTTAGGATTTTATTTCCGATTCTAATATATATCTTAAATTTGGTGTAGTGTGCTCAACAATCGGAAGGAGCGGAATGCGGCTATTTCGTGATGAAAAACATGCTTGAAATCGTCCGCATGCACTATGATTCAGATAATTTACAGGAGGTATATGTATGTCGTAAATTCGTTATTTATACTTATAGAATTTTCAAGTATATTAACTAATTTAATATATTTCTAGGATTTTCCACCAAGTCCTCAGCCATACTCCGCAACTGAAATCGACGAACTTAGAGAACTTTTTGCAAAATACTTTGTAGAGGTCGTTAAAGCTGCAAACTAACTAGTTAGTATATGTATTTATAGGATGAACAATATTTGGTTGATTGAACCTTGTTGGTTGCCTGATTGCAATATTGGTTGCTTTGAGATGTACTGGAACAGATTTTGGTTATATATGCAAAATTCTCCCAACGATTTCTTGGGTTGTCCAAATTACAAAGGAGACTCTGTCGAATTTTCTGCTCATAATTATTAATATAATGTTCGTTTAGTTTTAAAGTTTAAGGTTTTGTATATGAAAAAAAAAAACAAACAAAAAAGAAAAAAAAACCCCCAAAAATCATCATTTGTGTCGCACCTTGCTCTATGTACGACGCAAATGATCTACTATCTGCGTCGCACGTTAGCAATGTGCGCCGCAGATGACTCTTGGGCTGCTGGCTGCTGTGGCTGCAGGGCTCTACCATCTGCGTCGCATGCTGCTCAATGTGCGACGCAGATAGTAGATCATTTGCGTCGCACATAGAGCGGCATGCGACGCAAATGGTAGAGCCCTGCAGCCACAGCAGCCAGCAGCCCAAGAGTTATTTGCGTCGTGTGGTAGTCTGGGTCCGACGCAAATAGAGAGAAAACTGCGTCGCATGCTTGTCCGACGCAGATCATGTATCCTGATTTGCGTCGAGAGCTGTGCCGTCGGACCCATGTCCGACGCAAATGGGTGCCTCGCATCCGACGCAAATCGTCAATTCTGTACTAGTGGAAGCAAGTTAACAATCACACATGCCAAATGTGTGGGACCAAGCAAATAGCTGTGCCAATAATAGAAGATATTGATGAAGAAGATAAAGCAGAGTCATCTGGAAGCCAGCTAGAAGTTACTTCAGAGATAGTCATAGATTAGAAGTAAGACCTGTAGAATTATAACAGTATAGAATAAGATAAGTTTTATATAAAGCTATAACGTGTCAAGATAAGCAGCTGAAAAATATGTAACAGATGTAACATGTGAATAGTAAATAGTGAACAATGACGTGTGAATAGTAACTTGTGAATAGTATGCAATAAATTGTACAAACAATGTAAAAGCTTTTCCTATAAATAAGAGCAACCTGATTGAGGCCAAGGCATCGATCAGAAGGCCACTTACCCAAACAAACTATTCCAGTAATTAAAGGTAATGAATAGTAGGCTCCTAGCACATATGGAAGCCCAAAGGTAACCAAAAGTTAATGATGAAGGAAAGTTTTACAAGTGGTTGGCCGCCATAAGCCGCGGGGTGTGACAGGGAAGCAGACCCTGTCAAGTTTGAAGACTGAATTTCGTACATGGATAAACTTCTGGAAGTAGTGAGTTGTTCGGAAAATATGAAAGTTAAGCTGGCCTCTTTTTACCTGGAAGGGCCCCTGATTTGTGGTGAATCATTGCTAAGAGAGTGGCAAATTATTCAGAATTAACATAGACGAAGTTTGTAGAAATGATGAGGGAAAAGTTCTTTCCGTCAACTCTAAGAAAATCGAGAGAAAATGAGTTTTTGTACCTGAGGCTGGGTAAGTTAACCGTGCTTGAATATGCCGTCATGTTCCTGGATTTATCGCGATTTGAAGCTGAAATCGTCAGCTTTAAGAGGATATAGACGATGAGATTTTTCGGGGGACTAAATTTGAAGTATCAGAAATGAATAGGTACAAATACCTTTTTTGAAGACTTGTATAATCGAGCACTGGAGCATGAAAGAATATAAATGAAGGATGAGGACTACAAGAGGAAAAAGATCGAAGGCAAGGGAAAAGAATCAAGGTTCAAGAGAATGAATGTGGGGGCGAATGCGCCACCATTAAGGATCCAGAGAAATGACGGCAAGTGAGGGTGAACAGATTGGAAATGTAACAGGTGCAGGAAGGGCCATTACGACAAGAACTGCACGGGCCAAATCGTGTGCTTTTGGTGTAACGAGGTGGGACATCGAATCAAGGATTGTTCGGTAAAGAACGGGAAAGGAAAGTCCAGAGGGAACGAGAGACCCGGTGGTATGCTATTACTTCAAGCAGAAGAAGGACCGCCAGGGCAACAAAACCGGGGATCAGGGAAGATATTTGCAATCAAGGCGGAAGCGATAAACGATACTGAAATACAAGAAACAGGCGGTACGGTAATTTCAGGGAATTTTATTGTATGTGATGCATTAACTCATGTATTATTTGATTCAGGTATCTAATTCGTTTCTGTCCAGCGACTTTATTAGCAAGTTAAGCCATAAACCGTCTAGTGAACCCTTGAAGTTAGCAGCGAGTTTTCCAAGAGGAGCTTCAATAATATGTACGTGTGTAATTAAAGGTTGCACCATCAGAATAGCACAATGTGAGTTTATCTAGACCTTATACCCTTTGATATTGGAACATATGATGTAATCCTAGAAATGGATTGGCTGGGTCAACATAAGGCCCTCATTGAGTGTTACGCCATATCAGTTAGAGTTAAGTCCCCCTTGAGTAAAAGTATTTCATGTCAGCCTGAAACCAGTAAAGCAACAACGACAGTCGGATCTGCAATTGGGATCCCGAACAAGGAGCTGATGAGGTACAGTTGGTATGTGTGCCAAATATTCGAGAAGAAAGAAACTACCCTAAAGATTAACGAGGTATCTGTGGTCGGGGAATTGCCAAATGTATTTCCAGATGATTTACCGGGTTTACCACCTCATAGGGTTGTTGATTTCCATATAGATATGGTTCCGGGAGCCACCCCTATATCCAGAGCACCCTATCAAATGGCCCCAGTCGAAATGACAGAACTGAAGAAACAACTGAAAGAATTACTCCAAAAGGGGTATATTAGACCCAACACTTCTCCGTGGGGGGCGCCAGTGTTATTTGTTAAGAAGAAACATAGGACCCTAAGATTATGCATTGATTATCGAGAGATAAATAAGATCATCGTTCGGAATAGATACCCACTGCCGAGGATTGCTGATTTATTTGATCAACTAAAAAATGCCGGAGTATTCTCAAAGATAGATTTACGATCTGGATACCATCAGATGCGCATCGCCGACTCTTAACATTCCAAAAAGGGCATTTCGGACAATATATGGGCACTACGAATTCGTAGTAATGCCTTTTAGTCTAACAAATGCCCCTGCCACTTTCATGGATTTGATGCAAAGATAATTTAAACCATTCCTGGATCAGTTTGTTGTGGATTTCATAGATGACATGATAGTGTACTGTAAGGATCGGGAAGCGCACGAGCGGTACCTAAGAGAAGTTTTAGGAGTACTAAGAAGGGAAAAATTATATGCAAAATTGAGCAAGTGTGAATTCTGGTTGACGGAAGTGATGTTTCTGGGACACGTAGTGTCCAAGGAAGGTATTTCAGTAGATCCAGAGAAGATTAAAGCGGTTAAAGATTGGCCTGCTCCTACAAATGTTACTGAAGTTCGAAGTTTTCTAGCAGGTTTGACAGGTTATTATAGGAGTTTTGTGGAGAATTTCTCTCTGACTGCGCTACCAATTACTCACTTACTGAAGAAGAGTACCAAGTTCCAGTGGACACAAAGGTGTGAAGAAGCTTTCCAGGAACTAAAAAGGAGGTTGACAAGTGCTCCAGTTCTGGTGTTGTCTTCTGGGACATAGGGGTTTGAATTTTACAGCGATGCATCGCAAGAAGGATTGGGATGCGTATTGATGCAGCATGGTCGAGTGATTGCATATGCTTCCAGACAATCGAAGAGTCATGAGAAAAATTACCCGGTGCATGACTTGAAGTTAGCTGTAATTATTTTCGCCTTAAAACTATGACAGCACTATTTGTATGGAGTAAATTGTAAGATATATACCGACCACAACAGTCTAAAATACATTTTCACTCAGAAAGAAATAAACATGAGGCAAACAGCGTAGTTAGAGCTATTGAAGGATTACGATCTGGATATACAGTACCATCCAGGAAAGGCTAACAAGGTAGCCGATGCATTTAGCCGGAGACCTCGTCGGGAGATCAACTCCCTCATTTCAGTGCCAGATGAATTGTATCGGAATCTAGCCAAGTTGGATCTACAGGTAGTCAGGAAAGGGGAAATACACGGAGAATTAAATGCTCTGACAGTACAACTGACGTTGTGTGAGGAAATTCGAGTCAAGCAAAATCAGGATGAGTACCTTAACGAAATTCAAAAGAAGATCAAGAAAGGAGAAGCGCCAGACTTCCAAGAGCACACGGATGGGAGCATCAGAATGAGGGGAAGATGGTGTGTGCCCAATGATGTTGAATTAAGAGACAAAATCCTAAAAGAAGCGCATAACATTCCCTGTTCCGTACACCTTGGAAGGGATAAAATGATTCAAGACCTGAAGAAATTCTTTTGTTGGAAAAGGCTCAAGCGGGATGTATCCAAATTTGTGGCTAGATGCATAATTTGTCATAAGGTAAAATTTGATTGAATAAAACTTCCCGGGCTACTACAACCATTGCCAGCTCCCGAATGAAAATGGGACTCAGTTACCATGGATTTTGTAATGGGGTTACCAAAGACTAGAAGGAGTAATGATTCCATATGGGTAATTGTAGATAGGCTAACCAAGACATCCCGATTCATAGACATGAAATAAACATGGAGCAAGAAACAGCTAGCAGATGCATATGTCAAGGAAATAATTCGCCTTCATGGAGTTCCCAGCACCATCATATCCGATCGAGACCCATGATTATTATCTCACTTCTACGAAAGGTTACAGGAAGCATTTGGGACGAAACTAAGTTTAAGTACGGCATTCCATCCAGCCACAGATGGACAAACCGAGCGCACTATTCAAACTCTAGAAGACATGCTACGGACCTGTGCACTGGAATTTCGAGGTTCATGGCAAGACAAGCTAGCCTTAGTGGAGTTCTCATATAACAACAACTACTAGGCAAGCATAGAATGGCTCCATATGAAGCCATATATGGACGAAAATGTCAAACTCCCATTTTTTAGGATGACGTCAGCCCTGGTGTCCAGGTAGGACCCGAGCTAGTGCATGAAACCATGGAACAGGTCCGAGTAATTCAGCAATTTATGAAGGCCACCCAAGATAGGCAGAAAAAGTATGCGGATACCAGGAGGAGGAAACTAGAGTTCCAGGTGGGTGATAAAATATTCCTTCGAGTCTCCCCAACTAAAGAAATAAAAAGGTTCGGAATCCGCGGAAAATTGAGCCCCAAGTACATAGGGCTATATGAGATCTTGAGAAGAGTGGGGGAAGTGGCATATGAACTCGTATTACTAATGGAGCTCTCAAAAGTTCATAATGTGTTCCACATCTCTCAGGTAAGAAAATATGTCTATAACCCTTCCCACATATTGCCCCATGAGCCTCCTACAAATAGATGAGACCTTGAGCTACGAAGAAAGACCTTTGCAGATTTTGGATAAACGAGAATTAGGTTAATAATATAGTGATTAAGAAATACGTATCTTAAGCCTTAACTTGTCTGACTAACATTCTTGTATGCCGCCTGTGCGGGATAATTCGATTGATATTATACTGTATAGGTGTATGTATGACGTATATGTATACGTATACTAAGGGAATATCTGAGGTATAATAAGTATTTTAGGAAATTTGTATGATTATTTTTTATTAATAAGAAAGTGACAAGGCTTAGTAATTAACTTTATATGATAAATAGTAAAAACAACCTTTGTGTGAAGTATTAGGCTTAATTAACTAAATTAAGCATATTAGGATGGGAATTAGGAAACTATGATCTTGGAGAGTAATTAAAGTTTTGGGAAGGATTATGGGGTCATTAGGTATCATGAACTCCCTAAGTGAAACCAGAAAATTATGGACTGAACCTTAGTGTGAGAAATGACAAAATTTACCTTAATAATTAAATGAAAACCCAAATCGAGCCACACCTAGTATAAGTAGACAAATGGGGGAGGATGCCACATAATTTTCATCGCCCAACTACACCATAAGCTCCTTGCCCAGAACTGACCGAAACTCATGCAGAATCACGCCCGACGTGATTTTTGTGCTGTCTTCTTCAGTCCGCTTTCCTCCAAATTTTCTTGTAATTTCCTGCATGGAAGACCTGAATCCCACTCTATACATATAGGTGAACATTTGGGTAAGAGCTAGTTTGAGGTTTGAAGCAAAGGAAGCAAGAGAAATTGGACAAACATCTGAGCTAGGGAAAATTGCAAGTACAGCAGCTAGTAATCTAAATTTTATGTGTTTAAATGAGAGTTCTCATGGGAATTCTTTGTGTGATTGTTGATGAACACTTAGGGTTGCTAGGGAGCACGAGAAGTGGGCTTAGGAGAAAGAAATTTGTGAGCTTTTGGACCCTGGAACCAAGGTACACAAGCACCACCATTATATGAACAAAAGTTTAGTGCTTTCTTGAATGTTTTTGTATAAATAAGCTTAGAACCTTGTGGTTTCTATTTTGCATGTAAGATTGCTAATTAATTTGATGTTTTTGTGAGTTATGCCCGGTATGTTGCATGCAAGTTCCCACAATAGATTAAAGAGGTATGAAATCGGTTTTCGGATATCTTTCCTCGACCAAAATGAAAAAAATGTTGACTGTTTTTGACATACACTTTATAAACTGATTTTTTGTGATGCTTCTAACAAAAATGCAGAAAATAAATGATCTTAAAAAGTTCTCTTTGGCAAGTTTTAGGTTATACACAATGAACTCTAAGGAAAAATCGAGATTTCATCTAAAAGAGTGTAATAGTTTAATCTAAAATCTACAAGTTTTCGAACTTAATTTCATCTATGGAATATACTCATAAGTGCAGCCACCTTTATAAACCAATATGTATTACTAATATTCAACTAGATAATGTTTCTTAAAGATAATATCTTTTTAATTCATTCGTTGAACTTTTATATGCACTAGTAACTGTTTTCAAAACGTATATTCTATAACACCTAATACTTATATAATTTCGATGCCTATAAGGGAAACTACTTGGAACTTCACCATTTAAGGGACATTTAGATAAACTATTTAAATTAAGTAATCACCTAATTGAAGATAATTAATTAGTGGCGACTAACCACGAGTCGAGAACGAAATTCTTTGACCCTATTTAAGTTCTTGTGGGAACTTGGCATGGCAAGATATCTAGTCAAAATGCAAGTTTGTTTTGAAACTATGATTGATGAATTATTTATTTGAATTATGAGTTCGAGTTAGATTGGAATAACCTAAGAAATGTACAAGCTGTATATATATATATAGAATACAAAATATTTATATTCACGTATATCTTGGGGAAGGAGTTGCATAAGTAGTGATGAATATCATCTCTGTATTCTGTATTATGGGGACATGTCCTGAAAGTCTTGCAAGCACTACAAAAAGGGAGATGTCCCTTGAAAAGTAAAGGAAATTGCCTAGATGGCCATTTGGTTCTAGTTCACTTCCCCATAAAAAGGTTTAAATAGGAAATTCAAGAGAATATCCTATATATGTATGATTTGTATTTCGAAAAAGTATTTTTGTAATATATATACGTATCCTTGAAATATTAACAGTTCTCGGACACAGAGGAGGTATATGTCATCCCTCATAAAGTGTATTCTTGTAAAACTAAAGTAATCTCTCAAATTTACCTAGTTCAGGGTGGTGGACTTGTGTACCAGCTATGCTGACATGTTTGAATTATGACCATGTCTTGCTGGGATAGGCTCATGTGTTTTGCAGGACTAAGCTAAGTGAAGGTAGGGAAATTACTTAGCTTCCATTACATGCTTATCGTGTAGTCTCTCTTTTGGACGTCTAGATAAACTCTATGGAGATAGTATATATTTAAACTAAATAGGCTCGTGCGTGTATTACTAAATAGTTGCAATGTATTGGATCACTAAGATGGTTATTATGTATGTGTATTTGAAAATTCGTACTTAGCTTATGTTGTAATAACTTAGTTATAATGTTTTACTTAAGTTTTGCTTAGATATGGCCAAACTCCCAAACCTACTCCTTAGGAATAAGGTTTGGCAGCTTGGGATAACAACCGTTATAATTAGGAATTTAATTCTGCTAGGATAGCCCTAAATTATGCCCTAATTAGGCATGCTGTTACAGGTGGTATCAGAGCCAAGGTTTTTATAAAACTTTTAAATTACAAAATATACTTATCTTCATATAAGTAATTACAAATTATTATTTTCAAAAAAAAATATATATTATATATATATGTTTTGAAAGTATATACATGTTTTGAAAGTATATACGTATTTTCGAAATCTTATGTATTTTCGAAATCTTACGTTTTGATATCAAATTATTTGCTAGGAGCAAGGAATCCGGATAAGTGTGTATATTATAAGTGATTGTCTGTATATATGTGAACCAATGTATTAAGTGACTGAATAATGATGTGTGTAATCTCGAATAGATGTCTTCCAATGGAACTCCTGTTAACCATTCTAACCATCGTCTGATGCCTACTCCGGGAGAACTTGAACCTGACACCTTCAAAGGTCGTTCATGGGACGAATTCATATATCATATTCACCACGTAAGATACAAAATGGATGTCTGGAATGAGGATCATGGAACAAGGGACCATAACCCCTATAGTCGCTCGAGAATCCAAGCATACACCCTTATTAAGACATTACCCCCATATGAACCATGGATAACATTTAAGATAACCTACTGGAGGTTAGTGGTCCAGTATGTGGCTATAGGAGCCCTTCAAGACAATGATGTTACTATAGAGAATGTGGATAAAGATTTAGTAAGGTGGGAAGGTACACTGGTTGAGGTCCTCAGGGAAGTAGAAATGACCAAAGAACATATTGGGGAGGTACTCATGGGACCAGGAGCTGCATATTGGAGGAGCATGCATGATACATTGGCTCGAAGAGATCTGGTGCAAGCCGAGGTTAGGAGTACGCCCACACCCTCTACTTCTATTTCTAGTGTGTCGGTGTCCGGGACTTTTAGGTCTAGGGGATCCAGTTCGGTTCGGGGTGCCTCCTGTAGCTCATCTCGAGGGGGAGAATCCAGAAATGATGACCCCGACTATGTGCCATAGTTACCATCTACTAGCAGTGATGATAGTGGATACTACTATGACCCCTATAACTTGGACTGATCGCGTTATCACCTAGGGAAAATTAAGCCGATATTGTAATGTATCGTTGTTAAGAATTATGTTGTTCAAGTATTTCATTGTATCATGTAAAGATGACTTAAATTATCAAATAAATGAAGGTTTCTGAAGTATACCTATATACATGTGTCATATAAATATCAAGGATTCATGTTCATATGTGTAAAGTAAGAGATATATAAAGAAAGAAGAAATAAGGATGACAAGGGGGTGAATTTCAATTTCCCAAGGACATTTCATATCCCCTATTTTTCTCACTTCCTGTCAATGAAACAAGAAATATTATATCAGATAACCCTGACTTATAGGCCTTTTTCCAATATAACCCCGACTTTGGCAGGCCTGTCTCCGATAACCCTGAACTTGATTTTTGTCATTAAACTGGACGGAATTGTTAATGGCGTTAACTATTTTGAAACATAAATTAATTAATGCTTTTTTTTAGGAATAAAAAACAAATCATCTCCTTCTGTCTCTTGTTCTTCCTACTATGTTTTGCAATCTGACCAAATGAACTTAGGAACCGATTTCCAGAAAATAAATATATGAATTTATAACAAATTCATAAAGCTTGAACAATAAACTCAAACAAATTTGAAGAAGTGATGGAAGAACTGATCCAACGAAGCAGCTGAGTCAAGATTCAAAAATAGATCACGATTTGAAACCCCAAAATTTTGAAACCCCAAAATTTTGAAACCCCAAAGAACGAAAGATTATACTCAGAGGTCAATGGGAAAGAAAATTCGGTTAATTAGGAAAAAAAGGCAGTGGTCAATGGGAAAGAAAAATGGTGGTTGGGGTCGTGGTGTTGGTCGTGGGCTGGCGAATGGTAGTGGTGGTCTGGTGTGGGTTTACAGGGGTGGGTTTTAGGCTTCATTTTGACAAATGATGATGAACAGCGGTGGTGGGTCGTGGGTTTACAGGGGTGGGTATAGCAGCGGTTTGGTGGGTCGTGGGTTTACAGTGGTGGTCTGGTGTGGGTTTACAGGGGTGGGTTTTAGGCTTCATTTTGACAAATGATGATGAACATCGGTGGTGGGTCGTGGGTTTATAAGGGTGGGTATAGCAGCAGTTTGGTGGGTCGTGGGTTTACAGTGGTGGTCTGGTGTGGGTTTACAGGGGTGGGTCATGGTGGTGGTTGTGGGCTGGCGAATGGTAGTGGATGAGAGAAAATCTGGGAAGGTCCCCTCAACCTGAACATGTGAAAAACCCATTACAATATAACGGAATATTCTGAAAAGAGAAGAGCAGTTACACAATCTTTAAGTCCTCAACAATGTGTTTTTGTCAAACTGCTTCATTGTTTTCCTATAACCATTTTTTATAAACCGAAGCATTCCCAAGAAAACATGAAAGAAGACTGTCAGAAGTCAGAATCATAGAAGGAATATCACGGGTGATCAAAAGAATGTAGCTGAATTATTTGGGTTTTCGTTAATTGAGAAATAACTGAACAAGAGAGAGGATAAGATGAAATAGATTATTTGCAAGAATGTAGCTGAACTTTATCTAGATTTGGAGAGAGAGAGAGAGAGGAGATGAAGACATGATTGATGAAGAACAAAAGAAATAGGATGAAGAACATCAATGTTTTTTTTTATTTAAAAAAATCGGTTTTTTATTATAAATGTCAAAATAGTTAACGCCGTCTAATATTCCGTCACGTTTAATGACAAATTACAAGTTTAGGGTCATCTGGGAAAAAAAAATTTTGTCAGGGTTATTTGGGAAAAAGGCCTATATGTCAGGGTTATCTGAGATAATATCCCATGAAACAACTATTTAGTTTTGTTCTACATACTTGACCCAACACTTTGGCTTAGGACTTGACCTAAGTCTAATTGGCCCATGTCATAAAAAATTAATATTGAAAATAGAAGTAGAAATAAATCATTATTATACGACACTAATGATCCCCCATTTATGCAAAATATAATCTAAGGGAATAATCCACACAAATTTTAGTTATCGTAATAAGACATGGGCCTATTGAGATAATTTGTCGTGAGAGATTGGTTTAGTCTCCGGTTAATCATGTCTTAGGGCATGTCCTAAGACTTCCTTGGTCATGTCTTAAAAAAAAGCCTAATATTAAAAATAAGCAAGTTTCTGCTTATTCTTCTCCCATTAATATGAAATAATGATGATTATCATACAATGTATAATAATATTAAAAATCCAACACTTATTGGAAATTTTCCTAAAATAATGTTTCCCCAAGATAATAATATATCCTGCAGATATTATCATATCTTTATTATACCCTCAGATTCCTAATACCTTAATAACATAGTGACAATAACAACTAATATAATGGTTTGCGATCACCTGACTGGGGTTCGAATCCCCTTCGAATGACCTCTTTTTTATTGGAGGTCTTTTATTAACCAATCATATTGTTAAATGATATTTTTTGTTTTTTAATGATCCATTCATATTGTAATAACGTTTCAGATTTTTGATGCTGGTTGGGGAAGGGATACATAGGGAAAGGATCAAGATATGGTTTTGGTAATATAAATAGGAGTGGAAGGCAACGGTAACTGTTAACAAACGTCATCATGTCTTCATCTTCTTCAAAGAAAATAATCATCTTCTTTAAAGAAAAAAACCAACTTCTTCAAAGATAAGCATAAGAAATATGGCTGGAGTACGTACGCTGTAACCATGGGCTTGTGATCGTCGAACTCGTAACATAGTCCCCCAAGATGGAGCCAGTAGGATTTCTTTCATAATTAAGAGTTTCGTGAGTGGGGATCTAAAAATTAGGATGACTATGTTTGAAGACCTTCTGCTCAACATACCATTTCAAAGATATGTTGATTGGGTAAACTACGCCAGGCAGGATTGCGAATTTCGACTGGGGGGAGAACTCATCAATGGCAACCAAAGCCCTAGTGAACTTCAAAGAGCCTATTTAATCTTCAATAATTGTAACTAGAAAACTAAGGAACTTCCTCTTTACGATTCACCAACTTCTATTTTGCTTTGACTAAATCATGCATGAAATTATTTTTGGTTTTCTTTTCTATGTTCTCTATTTACCGCTCTTACTACATCAGATGCCTTCCAGGAACATGGCAAGCCACATCATACACTTTAGAATGGCTCAGAAATGCAACCGTGTTATTGAAGTAAAGAGGTCACCGTCTTGCGATTAGATGGGATCGGCAAAATCAAACAAATGTGGGCCGATTTTGTTGGGAGGAGTATGGAGGATTATTTCTGGAGAACAATCAGGGACCTTTGGAAGACCAACTACTAGTTTACCAATGCCAGATCAAGAATAAAAGCGTCGTCAGGGCCACCGAACTTCCCTTAGTTCCTAGCCATAGATATGGAGCCAACTTTATGTGCTACAGCTAATAAGTTAATGAGTTTAGTGTTTTCAAGATTTGACTACATTTTTGTATGTTTATGTTTGTTTATTTAAGAAAATAAATTTGATTATCTATGTACTCATAGATGTCTTTAAGTTTTTAATATATTTGGCTGACATCATGGAATTCGCACTTCCCATGAATTGATGTGGGAATTTAGAATGATCAAGGGGGGTGAATAAATTCCCACGTTTTATGGGAATTTAAATTTTCGAAGGAAATTTCATTGCCCTTATTTTTCCCACTTCTTGTCGATCAACCAAACAACTATTTAGCTTCGTTGTACATACTTGACCTAAGCCTAATTGGGCCATGTCGTAAAAGATTAATATTGAAAATAGAAGTAGAAATAAATCATTCCTACATCAAACATTTTCATCAAATTAGGAGTAAGTTGATCAATCACACAAAAGCTCTTGTACTATTTTTGTTATTTTTCCTTCCTCGATCATACAACCACAAGATAAATTTATCTAAATAACCTCCAGTAGAAATTACACAATTTGATACTTGATCCACCATTCCTACTTAGAAAATAAACTTTTAGCCTGAATTTCTCGTCATTCATGTATAATTTCCTTTTTCTCTCAGTCTATAGTATTTGATGAGCTTGATCGTTCCTATATATACTTTTCTCTCAAAAAGTCACTTATGACTGGCTTCCACCTTTTTGCTCTAAATGCTTGATTATTGGTCACAACTGTGTTACCTCAGGCCCTAAATTGAAGCCACAAAACAAGGTGGTTCAAAAATGGGTGCCAAAAGCTGCCACACTGGTTGCTATGATTGAGAAACCAACAGAAGCAGTGGTTATTACTGGTCCAATTCCTCCTACTGGTGATCCTGTGGTGCTAGTAGATGCTGGTTCAACTAGTGATCCTAGTGCTACAGTAGATCTAAGTATGGAAGTGACCCCAGTAACCACTCCTAGTGCTCCAGCTCAGAAAGAGACTCAGGTCATCTCTAAAGATGAGGGTGCTTGGAAATTGGTCACACGGAAATCGAAAGATAAAAGCAAGCAGCTAGCTTATCATCCTGTCAGAACAGTGAGCTTTCAGCATAGTGGCCACAGTGGACAAATCTCAGGTATGCCTGGGGGTGCTAAGGGACCAAACCCTTATTTATCCTAATGATGATGACAGCATGGAATGTGAGAGGGCTTAATGATCCTCTCAAACAAAAAGAAATAAAACATTTCTTAAATCATCATGGGATTCATCTTTGTGCTCATTTTGAGACTAGAGTGAGAAGAAATAATGCTTTTAAAACTAGAAAGAAGTTTGGTGATGATTGGTTATGGGAGGATAATATTGATCACTCTCCTAGGGGTAGAATTTGGATAGGATGGAAGCCAGGTATCCTGAAGCTTAAAATTCTATCCAAATCTGAGCAAGTCATTATGGTAGAGGTTGACAATGTTGCTAGTAGTATTCAGTTTTGTATGGCTGCAGTGTATGGATTACACACTATTCAAGATAGAAAAGCTCTCTGGCAAGAACTTTTGCAAATCACTGATGAATGCACTAAGCCTCTCATTGTTATTAGTGACTTTAATGCTATAACTCAAGCTGTTGATAGAATGAATGGTGCTCCTGTCTCTGAAGCAGAAACTCAAGATCTTTCCAACTTCATTCTGGAAAGTCAGATGATGGAAGCCCCATCCAATGGCCTTTTTTACTCTTGGAGTAATAAAAGCATTGGAAATGACAGAATTTCTAGCAGAATTGACACAGCTTATGTCAATGAGTGGTGGACTATGAGATTCCCTGACATTTCAGTTCAATATTTACCTAGTGGAATCTCAGATCATTCTCCTCTCTTGGTTGACTTAGAGACAAATGACAGGGGTGGTGGAAGACCTTTCAAATTCCATAACATCATAGCTGAACATAAGAACTTCCTTGATGTAGTTCAATCAGCTTGGTCCTCTGTTGATGATCATTTTAAAATGCAGAGTTTGTGGGCTAAGTTAAAGGCTGTTAAATCTTCTGTCAAGCAACTTTACCACTCTGATTACTCTCAAGCCTCCCTGAAAATTGATGAATTCAGGCAAAAACTTGCTACAGTGCAAGCTCTTCCTGATATCTACCAGAATGCTGAACTTTAGATGGAAGAAAAGGTTTATTACAGCCAACTCAGACATTGGATCAGAGTTGATGATAGTATTTGGAAACAAAAATCAAGGGTTAACTGACTTTCTCAGGGTGATACTAACTCAAAGTTTTTCTTTACTTATGCTAAAGTAAGGAAAGCTAGGAACAATATCACTCTTTTGCAGAATGATCAAGGTCTGAGGAAATTCAAAGTGAACTTGTTAACTTCTATAAAAATTTACTTGGGACCAGAGCTCACTCTCTTGAAGCAATTGATTTGGTGACCATGAGAGCTGGCCCTAGGCTAAGTCAGGCTGCTTGTAACCTGTTAATTCAACGCATATCCAACCAGGAAATTGATAAAGCTTTAAAGAATATTAATGATACTAAAGCTCCTGGGATTGATGGTTTCAATTCTTTATTTTTTAAAAAAAGTTGGAATGTGACCAGGGGTTCTGTCTATGATGCTGTGAAAGAATTTTTTGATAAAGCTTTGCTTGACAAGCCTTTGAACTCTACATCTATTACACTCATCCCAAAAGTGGAAAATGCTATTCATGCCAAAGAGTTCAGGCCAATAGCATGCTGCACAGTCATCTACAAAATTATCTCAAAGATTATTGCCAGCAGGCTCCAAAGTGTTATTAATGAAGTGGTAAATGACTCTCAAGCTGGCTTTATTCCTGAAAGGCATATCTCAGACAATATCTTACTGGCAACAGAATTGATCAGAGGCTACAATAGAAAAGGCATGTCTCCTAGATGTTTTATTAAGGTTGACATCAAGAAGGTTTATGATTCTGTAGAATGGCCATTTCATCAGAGTATGCTCTGTGAGCTTGGTTTCCCTAGCAGATTTATTGACTGGATTATGGCCTGTGTGCATAGTGTTTCCTATTCTATCTTGGTCAATGGTAAACCTGCAACTCCTTTTAATGCCAAGAAAGGATTGAGACAAGGAGACCCCCTGTCTCCTTTTTTATTTGCTCTCAGCATGGAGTATCTTAGCAACTGCTTAGGTGATTTGAAGAATAATCCTGACTTTAACTTTCACCCAAAATGTGAATAACTGCATCTGACTCATCTGATGTTTACTGATGATCTGCTTCTTTTTGCAAGAGTAGATCACAGCTCTGTTACTAAGGTGATCTAAACTTTTATGAAGTTTTCCAGGGCTTCTGGGCTTCATGCTAGCCCTGAAAAAAGTAACATCTATATTTCTGGTGTTAGTAATGTTGAAGCTCATGATCTGGCTGCTGCTTGTAATATGAACCTGGGTTCCCTGCCTTTCAAATATTAGGGATTCCCCTAAGCTCTAGGAAGCTCAATTTCACTCAATGCAAGCCTTTGATTGACAAAATCACTGCTAGAGCCCAAGGCTGGGTTGCTAAACTTCTTTCTTATGCTGGCAGACTTCAACTTGTTAGAAGTATCCTCAGTAGTATGCAAAATTACTGGGGTCATATTTTTCCTCTGCCTAAGAAGTTTATCAAGGCAGTGGAGAGTATTTGCAGAAAATTCCTATGGAATGGTAACACAGTTGATTCCAAGAAGGCCCCTGTTGCCTGGTCAACTTTCCACCATCCTAAAACCAGTGGAGGATGGAATTTAGTGAACATGACTTTGTGGAACAAAGCTGCAATCTTAAAACTCCTCTGGGCAATTGCTTTCAAGTCTGACAAGTTATGGGTTAAATGGGTTAATGCCTACTACATTAAAAGGCTTGACATCACTACAGTGACTGTTAGTGCCAACTCCTCTTGGCTGTTGAGGAAGATTATAGATAGCAGGGCTCTTTTAAATGCTATTGGAGGTTGGTCTGCTGTCACTATTGCTGGCAATTTCAGCATCAACAAAGCTTATAAACTTCTCCTAGGTAACTTTCCTAAAGTTGACTGGAAACGTTTGATTTGCAACAATCAGGCCACTCCTAAAAGCAAATTTGTGCTTTGGATGGCTTTACAGAATAGACTTGCAACCACTGATAGACTCAGTAAATGGAACATTCCTTGTAGCAAAGATTGCAGCTTATGTGAGGCTGCTGAAGGATCATCTCATCACTTGTTTTTTGCATGTCCTTATGCTGCTGATATCTGGGCTCAAGTATGCCAAATTCTTCATACTGCTAATTCTGTTGGCGGTTTTGATATCCAGAGAAGCCAGGCTATTACTAAAGCTCGAGGCTGTAGCAGACTGGCTAGATTATTTACTATGTGTTTAACTGAAATAGTCTATGCTGTGTGGAAACAGAGAAATAACAAGATTTTTAATGGCAAATGTGTTCCTAGTTTACAGGTTGTTAAAGATATCATTTTCAATGTTGCTTGTAACTGCAAAGAAAATGATAGATTTTTTTTGATGATGTAAGGTCTCTGGTGTCTGTTGCTGGCCTGTGTGCAGCTTCTGTTTTTGTGGCCTCCCTTCTGAGTCTGTTCAGTTGGTAGCTTGTCTGTGGTGATTGGTTGTAACTTCTTACCATTCTTTTTTTGGTAGTCAATAAAAATTTTGAATTGCCAAAAAAAAAAATGCGTTATGATAAACATCGTAAACTATGCCTGTCTCTCTAATAATATCATTACTCCATCCGGTCTTTATTAGTTTACCCGTTTCTTTTGCACAGAGTTTTAGGAGAAATGATGTTGTGGGACATAGAAAGAAAGAGAAACTATTATTTTATTGTAAAGTTGAATGTATGTGTGATGTAAAGTAAGTGGTCCCATTCCAAAAATAGAAACAAAAGAAATGGGTAAACTAATAAGGGACATCCCAAAAAGGAATACGGGTAAACTAATAAAGACCGGAGGGAGTATATAACTTTCTTATTTTGATTCGTAATGTCCAAATTCCAAGTATCATTATCATAGTCCCGTAATTAAGCACCTATTTTCCCAATAGCATTGTAATATATATCCCATCCCATTCTTTACCTAATATCAGATTCTTAATAGCTCAAGACTCCAATTACCCAAATAGTGACATAGTCCTCATCACAACTCCACTTTAGAAAGATATTTTATGTTCGCCCCCTTTTCTTAGGAACTTTAGCACTTGATATTTTCTATCACACATTCCCAGATTTTTTTTATACCATCGCAAAATTCAAACGTCTTGCCTCAAATCCTCAAATATGTTATCACAATAATTAAGCACCTATTTCCAAAACTTTACCGATGCCTAATTTCTGATTATACTTTAAGTACCTAATACGTCCTCAAGTAAAACATCATTATACATTGACTATCCTTAGAGTAAAATTTTCACACTTCATTCACCAACTTAAAGGTCAAATAATAACTTCCAATACTATGACGTACTCCAACTCTTAATCTTAAATTCAATTGCTGAAGTAATACTTGTTTATCTTCTAATCCCTCAAGGAAGAATCTTAACCCCCTTTATTTCTAAAGCTATAAAAACTCAAAATTATCACACAAACCTTTGTAGAATAAAATTCATTCCTAAGATATCATATGATATATTTTTTTTTTGCTAAGTAAGTAATAGCATAAAACAAATATACAACCTAAACTCTCCAAGTCAAAAGCAGCCCAACTAGGTTGGCCCCCTCATAGAACAAGGAAAGCAAACAACAAACTATACAAGTAATCAGCTCAAAAAAGCATTCTCAAACCAAATTTTGTCCTTTTGAAACATCTTTTTAGGATGCACCAATTTCACTCTCATCTGAAGTTGTGCTTTTAACCTCCTAAAAATCACTTCAGATCGCCACACAACCTGATTCCACACAGCTTCATTACGAGCCCACCACAAGTAGTAGACCAATCCAGCAAAAACAGCAGCCAACACCTTCTTCTGATTACCAGATCTTCTGCTTCTTTGTATAAACATAATCTGCCTTTGAAGTAACTCATGAGTAGATGATATCTTTAACCATCTCTTGACCATTTGAAGACAATCAGCAGCATATGTACATTGAAAAAACAAGTGATTGTGTCCTTCACTGCCATGCGCACACAACATACAATTATTAGTCTCCACAACCCCTAACTGAACAAGTATATCTGCTGTTCTGAGCCTTTGGTGCATTGCCAACCAGCTTATCAACCTGTGTTTAGGTAAAACCAACCTATTCCAGATCATCTTATCCCAATGTATCACCTCATTTTCCCCTTTCATCTTTATATATACACTCTTAATGCTGAACTGAGTCATATCCCTGAATTCCTGCAGTGTATATAATGCCTTGATTTCATTTTTAACCTTACATATCTGCTTCCAATACCAACAACAGTCAATAGGTGGTTCATATTCCCACCAATCTTGAGCTTTTACATAAACTTCATGGACCCATTTGACCCATAAGTTGTCCTGTTTAGTAGTGACAGCCCAAACATACTTAGCTAGTGCAGCTTTGTTCCAGGTTTGGATCTGTCTAACCCCTAGGCCACCCTCTTGCTTTGGAGTGCAAATCTTCTGCCAAGCTATATTGCCTGGTTTCCTACTTGTTCACCACTCCAAAGAAAAGACCTGCAGATTTTCTCTATCTCTTTCAGAATGAACTTGGGCATAATGAAGATCTGTGCCCAATAAATATGAATGCTCAGCAACACAGAGTTAATGAGCTGAAGTCTGGCAACATAGGAGAGATTCCTACTACTCCAGATTTTGATTCTAGCTCCCATCCTCTCTATAATGACATTACAATCTGCAATAGTAATCTTCCTAGAATAGATAGGCACTCCAAGATATTTAAATGGAAGATTACTATGATTGAAGCCTGAAACATCTTGAATTCTCTGAATAACATCTCTACTAACTCCAGCTGTATAAAAATCAGACTTGTTCACCAGAGGAAGAAGAGAATAATTTGAAAGCTTGCAGCATGCTATACACAGCAGGAAAATTGCCAGCACAACAGAGAATTACATCATCCGCAAGAATCATATGATTGAGCTTGATTTGTTTGCATCTTGGATGGAATTGAAAATGAGCATGAGTTTCAATCTTCTTCATCAATCTTGAAAGGTACTCCATGCATATCACAAATAACAAAGGGGAGATGGGATCCCCTTGTCTCAATCCTCTATTAGAGCTAAAAAACCCATTGAGAGAACCATTCATCATTATAGAGAACTTTGGTGTTCTAACACTCACCATAACAAGCTTTACAAACTTTTCAGGAAATTTTAAAGCATACATCATTTCTTCTAGGAAATCCCACTCTATGGTGTCATAGGCTTTTTTCATGTCCAATTTCATGATACAACTAGCTTTCACATTTTTCCTACTATTGTGCCTCACCAAGTCCTGACACACCATAATATTATGCACAATAAAACGCTCTTTAACAAAAGCCCCTTGATTTTCTGTGATAATATCTGGCAATACTAGACTAAGTCTGTTACACATCATTTTAGTTATGTATTTATAAAGAGTATTGCAACAGGAAATGGGCCTGAATTCCATAACTGAACTAGGACAAGAAACCTTTGGGATAAGAGTAAGAGTTGTAGTGTTTAGTTCTTTCAAAAGCTTACCAGAATTAAACACATTAAGCACAGCTTGAGTAATCTCCTCACCTACAATCTGCCACGTGTCTCTGAAAAATTGAGAACCAAATCCATCTGACCCAGGGGCCTTGTCTCCAGGTATTGAGAATAAAGCAGTCTTCACTTCTGCAGCTGTGTAAGGTCTCTCAAGGATGTAAATATGCTCATTTGTCAGCCTTGGACCCATATTCACCACTGCATTCTTAACTTTGACTCTATCAGTAAGCGTGGAGCCTAGAAGATGCTTATAATAGTCCAGGAAAGCTTCATTAACAGCATCTAACTCCTCTTTCCAAACACCATCTTTATCATGAATGGCATATACATTATTCTTCAATCTTCTTGCTTTAATTGACTGGTGAAGGAGGGCAGAATTCTCATCACCATCCCTACACCATTGCAATTTTGCCTTCTGGTGCAGAAAAGACAGGTAATCTTTATGAATCATTCTATACTCATCAACAGCTTCTAATTCATTCTCCCTCAAACTCAGATTTTAGGGTCATCATGCAGCTGCTCTTAACTCATGATCATCTTTTTATACGCCTGAACATCCCTGCACTAAATATCAGAATATCCATCCTTGTTTAGCTTTTTGAGGACATGCTTCACTTTCTTCAGCTTACAGACCACTTTATACATTGGGGTCCCAATTATCTGTTCTTGCCAACACCCTGTAATCAGCTCAGAAAAGTTGGGAGCACTGCTCCATATCTTGAAGTACCTGAAGGGACATTTACCAATTTCAACCTGAGGATGAACTGCTACTATGACTGGGCTATGATCAAACATTCCTTCAGGTAAGAAATGAGCTACTTCACTAGGATAAGAATCACACCATAATTGTATCACCATTGCCCTATCTAACTTGCAAAACACCCTATTCTCCCCATGTTGCTTATTATTCCACATGAATCTATTACCAGTGCTAGGAATATCTTGCAAACCACATTTAAAAATACACTCCTGCAATCTTGCTGTCTCCTGCATTCTCACACTAGACCCAATTCTTTCATCAGGAAATAAAACACAATTATAATCTCCAACAACCAGCCATGGTTTTTGAATAACCATGTCTTCCAGGTCTTGCCACACCATCTCTCTTTCAGCAGCATCATTTGATGCATAAATGATAGTGCACATAAAAGAATCACCATTCATGGGCTGAATCTCACAATGAATCAGCTGACTAGAACATGCTATGATATTGACATGGAAAGATTTTGGATTCCAGGCAATAACAATTCTACCACCTTTATGAAATGATGAGTTTGAGGTAAAACACCAACCTTGAAACAGACTAAGATAGAGCTTACCCATGTTGTGAGCTTTCACCTCAGTCTCCAGGAGACCAATTAAACCAACATTCTTCTGTGAGATAACATACCTCACTTCTTTATGTTTTTGTTGGCAATTGATTCCCCTCACATTCCAGATGATCAACCTATCCATTTATGTCAGGAGGTTGGCCCCCTCTTGCTTCTTGAACTCCAATTGATCCACATTCCACCAAACCCACTATAATAGCAGCAGCACCAGCTTCTTCCATAGCTCCTTTCTCAGTCCGAGTCTCAATAACATCATCAACATGTGCCTCATCACCATCTTGCTCCTCCAGAATCTCAAAATTGTTCTGAGTTGGAGCTGCTTTAGGACTTGCTAAGATTCTTCTAGCAGGGTTTCTCACAGTCTGAAATTGAACCTGCTGGATTCCTTGAGTCTTATTACACTGTCTCTCTTCATGTCCCATTCCTTTACAAATTTTGCATTGAACAGGTTTCCATTCATAGTGCATTGCTACAGATGTCAATATGTCCCTTTCATTGATAAATCGCAGTTCATCTGGAAATATTTGGTCAATCTGAACCTCAATCATTGCTCGAGCATATTGCAACTTATCCCTCCTAGTTGTAGCTTGATCTAATTTGATCAATCTACCCAAAGGTTTCACAATTTTCTCCAAGCAATTCATGCCCCAATACTTAAAATCCAGGGATAATTGCACCCATATGGGAAGAGTTTTAACATTTTCCTTACACATATCAACTGCAGCACTCCAAGGTTTCATTATTATGGGTTTGCTGTCAAAAAACGGTGTGTTTCCAGCTAATATTGAGTCTCTTTTCTCCATAAACCTAAACCTCACCACATAAATTCCTTTCTTAACCAGAGCAACCTTGTCTACACCCTGATCCCTCCATATTCGTCTAATAAAACCCTCCATTACATGTATGGGAGGATTAGCACCAACAATGTAACAGTAAATTGCAGAATTCCAAAAATCTATTTCCGATTGAACATCAGAAATATCAATTTTAATCACATTTTCAGCAGCAATTTCATTTTGGTTTTCAGGCGAAAATAAGATGCGTAAAGGATCAATCGTACCTTCAACCATTTGCAATCGTTTTCCTTGGTCATGATTCAATCGTTCTCCGGTATTCTTGATAGTTTCCAGCCAGTCAGAGAAATTTTTTCGCAGCATTGAGTCCTGTTGCAATGTTCGCAGCGAGGATCGGGGCGATAAAATCTCTCCAATGATTTCAGCTTCGTCCTCAGTATCGCAATCATCCTCAACAACCAGTTCAGTAACTCCCAAAATCTCATCCACTGATTTCAAATTCTTTGCCTGAGAATCTGAAGGTCCATTCTTCCTTGCTATGTCCAAGTTTGCCTGAGATGCCTTCTTCTGAGCTTTCGATTTTCTAGCCATGGCGCCCGACGTACAAAGTACGCAGAGAAAACCTAAAGAAAAGATATTAAAAAATATGATATATCATATGATATTACTCCATGCATAATACCATTAGCCTTAAACTTAAACTTATGGACATTTATAAGCATCAAATTTTGTACATGTCTCTATAATAATAATATGGTCTAGCAAATTATTAACCAACACTTCTAAATTTCGATTCCTTACTTGCATGTCCCTAATTTGTGTCGATATCATTATCATAACCCCAAAGTTAATCACTTATTTTTCCACAATGTCATAACGTAATTCTAACCAAGTTTCTTTACCTAACTAACATCAAGTATTCACGCTCTTAATTGCTCAAGACTCTATCAACCCAAGTAGTGGTTTACCTTTCATCACAACTTCAATTTCCTCAACATTTTCCATTCACCCTCTTTTGTGGAAATAATTTATTATTCATTCTTAGATTATCTCAATAACCTTACCAACAGAGTTAACACTAACACAAAATATTTTCTCTAACTTCCACCCACAAAAATGTCTTGTGTCACATCCTGGTAGAATATCCAAAATATGATGATTACAGTAACTAAGTACTTATTTCCTCAAATTTTCATTCGACTTCCAAATGCTTATAGTCCAAGTAGTTTTTACATCTTTGAGAAGAACATTCTTATACTCTTCAAGGTAATAACTTGCCTAAATAATATTTTTATGCTTTACTTGTTAGCTTAAAGGTCACAATTCGTTTTTCATCAACCAACAATAACATCCAACTCTCAACTCTTTTCAAAAATTCAAATCCTAAATCATTACAAAGATTAACCCAAATGATCAAATCATTACTCTACCTAAAGAAACGGGAAATGTACCATAAACCTTAGAATACTCCTTCCTCAAATACTTAGTATTTCTTATAACTTAGATTTATCACCCCGGAAGTAATATATTCCTATTAACCATGAAATTTCTAAACATTCTTTACATTATTCAATTTCTTTCACCAAATATAACATCTCATGCTTCAAAAGATCAAATCACAAGTTAGTACTCCCTAATACCCAAATAGCCATTAAGTTATCCTCAAGCCACTCAACGATTAATTTTCCACGCACATACTTCATGCCTAGGTAGTAACCTCATAATTTTCCATTCAGTGTCTCATATCTTAAACTCCATAAACCCAAAAAGTCATTAATAACGGGTACGTGTCGTTAAGTCTACAAATTAAAAAACATATTATAATCCCTCAAAAAACATAAACAAGTAGCAAAGGGTAAGAAAGGATTGTTCCCACGAGGAGATAAAAACCTTATTATTCAAAGTTCAACTATTTCTTCTTACTTCTAAAGTGACAATATCTACTTATATATGCATATTCACATTGTTTCGGGGGGTTATAAGATGATACTGAAAATCTAAATAATTAACAACTAATAATAAATCTAACCTAATATTTACAAGTGATGACAAGCGACCTATTTTTAAGCCTATGAAGTTTTAGAGATTTATAAACTTCGTCTACCATGATTATACTTTTGATTTCATAAATCCAAGATTGATTAGATAGATTAACTAGTAGCAATTCATGTACTTTTAATCAACATTGAACTAGGCCGAACATCGATTCCAAACTAATGTAATCACCACAAGTATTTCGCAACTTACAATGATTAACTAGAAGCATTATAGAACTAGAAGTACATCATTAATCCCTAGCTAATCTAAACATATAATGTCTTTACGTCTAAACAACTAGTCTAAGTTATATTCTAGTTTGAACTTAAAACCATCTTTGCAGGCCTAATTTAAACGTGTTACTACTTGTTGTTATATAATTTAGACTAGGCTAAACTATATAACTAGCAAAGATTTCAACTTATACGTAATAAGATAGCAAATTAGGCATAAAACTGAATCAGAAAATTACAAACCAATATAACTCGAGTATCTAAGTATGAAACAATCTTGAATACAAAGTAAAATTCAACAATACAATCCAAACAACATCAACTCAAATTAACTTAGCTTATTTTGAAGTGAATTTTGGTATGAATATTCTAGACACTTTGAAAAACTAGACAGGAAATTTTAACTTGAATTTGACACTTTTAAGACCCTTTTTTTATTTATTTTCTTAACTGAAAAGAAAATCCGTTTTCTGGAATTTAGTGATTTACATGAACGGTTTTGTAAAAATGATGTAAAATTGTATAAAATTCATACGAACATGATTTTTATATTTTTGAAAAGCTACTGATGTTTTCTTCAAACTTGATATTTTTAGTTTTATCTAAATGATTTTATTTTAAAATATATTGACAGAACAAGCTTAGGTGGTACTGGACAAAATCAGTTTTGCACAACAAAGTTTTATGCTTTTTAATTATTTACACAAATTCATTTTTTAGATATTCCAAAGCCCAGTTGCTGGAAACATCTTTCACTTCATAGGAAAAATACTAAATCCTACAAAATATTCTGATAATACAGACGAAAAATGAAATGTAGTACGAAATTAAAACTGATTACAGCATCACATTTTTTTATGGAGATGTTTATGCACAATTTGTCTTAATTTTTTTATGAAAACATTTTTTGGTGATGAACAACAACTTGATTAAGGAAAATCACATAATAACATTGTTTCCTAAGAGTCTCCCCATTAGAGTTGACTATTCTAAGTGGGGTGATTTAAGGTTAGGAACCTATTAGAACTTCCACATACCTAAATCACTCCAAAAATTAAAAAATAATAAGAAGAAACAAGGAGAAAGTTAGTAAGTGATTAAGAAGATAATCAAGGAAATAACAAAAGTTCCAACTTTACCTTGCTAGCTCAATGATGTACTTCCTTTTGCAAATTTTTCTACCTTTTTTTTGTGATTTTCTTAATTTCTAAGTGAGTTTCTAAATCCACTTAATTACTAACTTAAACCCCTTTTTTTGTTTTTCTTTTGATGAACTTCTTTACTTACTAATTATTTTCCTAACTTTTACTTTCTTTTTATTGAATGTGATTTTTAGAGGAAGGAAGTAGAGAGATGAGAGTAGTATTGAGAGAAGTTGTGAAGTTCAGTTGTTTTTAGCTCAACTTGCCTTTGAAGTAAAAAAAGGAGGGTATTTATAGAGAAATGAGGGAAATGAACTAGGGTTTCAAAGAAGTAGAAAATCAGATTTTTAACCCAAAAAATCTGATTTTTCTCATAATTAATCACCCTAATGACATCACTCTAATGACCTCACCCTAATGACATCATCAAATCTCTTTGGAAACACAAATATTCTTATTCTTTTTGGATTTTCTCATCAATGAAGCAAAATTAGATTTTCAGAAAATATTCTTCCCTAAACACCCTAATACGTAAAAAATAATGCATCGAAAAACGTGCAAAACAAAGCTGATTAGAACGCTGCGCCAAACGCAGGAGCCTGCGCTAGGCACAGCGTCGTGCGCTAGGCGCAAGGCTCTGCGTCTGGCGCAGGCCATGCTGTGCACTAGGCGCACGAGCCTAGCGCATGATCGTGTGCTTAGCGCACACTCGATTCTTCCGGAAAAAATCCGGATTCATGCCTTCTTACACATGGGATTTGATTCTTATTCTCTAACTAATGGATAAAGGATGTGATAAGTGGATAAAGAATATATTCTTATTCTTTATCCAAAGAACAATGACTTGACCATCAAGAAAACTGATTATTACCGGTTTTGGGAGACGATTAAAATTCCGACGCCTAATTGCGACTCGTTTTTTTATTTGTTTTTTCGAAAGACTAACTTAAGACAATTAACGAAAACTCGTCAAATTAGTAAAGACGAGCATGATTATACTACCAATAATTTTATTAAAACGGTGGTTGTAGTTATTGACTATGACTCACGGAAAATTTTATTTCTAAGCCGAAACCGCATGACTAATACGCAAAGATGGAAAACCGTACGATGGAATGAAACTCGCGCTCCGGGGTGAAACACACATTTGACGGGGCGCGCGCTCCACGATGCATGACGGTTTTTATTTTTTAATATTTCTTTTCAAAATCTTTATTTTTCCGAAAAAGGGGTTCAAAATTTAGTGTCTACAGAATTCCCCACATTGGTCAAATTTTGGAGGAAATGATGACCAATGTTTGAAAAAGACACAAAATTTTGACAGACGATTTATTTTGGTATAACATATTCTCCATAGAAAATAGTTATCATCAGTGCTAGTTTGAATACATGATTTGCTACTTCTGTTGACGCTTTTAGTAGAAAATCCCATTTAATTTTCTAAAATTGAAAATGCGACTTTGACGTCGTCTTAGATTGAAAATCTTAATTAATTTTCTAAAATTGAAAATGCGACTTTAACGTCCTCTTAAATAGAAAATCCCAATTAATTTTCTAAATATTTGAAAACGTGACTTATCATCGTCTTAAATAGAAAATCCCAATTAATTTTCTAACATTTGAAAATGCGACTTTATTGTCGTCTTAAATAGAAAATCCCAATTAATTTTCTAAAATTGAAAAAATGCGACTTTAACGTCGTCTTCTTTTTTGGTCTGATGAATTTGTCTTTTGTTAATGTGAGAGACTCCGACACTTAACAATCTGACTCCAGATTTTTTTTTTCATAGTATTGATGACATACAAATTGTCAAATCACCATCACTTACGTTTTTTGAATTCATGTGTTATTATGTCACCTTAAATTAGGACTCTGTCAGGTCATGTCACCTAAAAGGGTTGACCTAAGGTTATTACCCTCTAAACAAACTATGGTGGACCAATCATCATATGTCAAACAAAATTTATCTGTTTTTTTTCGAAATCTTTCAGAAAATTTTTCATGCATAATGCTTATTTGCTTTATCGAAAAATGATGATCATTATATAAAATAGATTGATCAAGTTCATTATTTTGGATGATCATTAAGAAAAGGGATTGTATCAACGTTCTTGATTCATCATAGACACTGTTTTTTTATGTTCGGTTTTAGCAGAAATTGCCATACCACAAATGCTTGGTCATTAGCCATGGTGAAGGATGCTCCTTATTATCCTATGGACAATACTCAAAATTATTATCCATGGCATGAATCATGGATGATCATCTTTTCCATCTATAAAAGGGGCATGGTTCTTCATTTCCAAATGCACCACTTCCACTACTCTAATCTTTTCTCTAATTTTTCTTCTTTCACAAAAATGGCTCCTACTTATGAAGAAGCTAATGAAATGGGGAGTCGGGAGAAAAAACAACTCTCGAGGGTCACAAAGAATTTGGAGCAACCAAGGCAATATTTTTCTTCCTCCCGCTTCACTAAGGCTCTTATGCCTTTGTTTCCACTTTCTATCTGTTATGACATGATTCATGCTGCTTCCCAATTTTAGGATGAAACTCGTCATGTCTTCCGCTTTGGAGACCGGGAGATTGTGCCTCTTGTTGAAGAGGTTGAGGGTTTGCTAGGTTTACCATCTAATGGTCCAGTTATCACACCTAGATCTCCTACAAGGATCTCGGTAGATTTATCAACAATTTTATATCTTCCCAAAAATCTTCATGGCAACTACCTATAATATGGTGAGGTATTTCTTCTCAACTTATTGTTGACTTTTCAATTTGGCACTTGGCAATTCTCTAACAATGCCAACTATAGGATTGCTAGAGAAAATGCTTGGATTCTTATGATTTTGGGAAGTACCCTCACTAAGTGGTCTTTAAACACATGCCATGTTCGGTGTCTTTCACTTATTCCTCAAATTATTAGTGGGGGTCGTCTTGGACCACTTATTTTAGGGGATATGTTTCTTGGCTTAGATGAACTCAAAAGAAAACCCCAAAGCTTTGTGAAGGGATGTCCATTAGCCCTTCACTTATGGTTATTGGAAAAATTTTCTCTCATGAAACCCTACAAGAGTCTTACTTACAAAACTAATCATGTCCGGGAGAGAGGTCTTCTTCCTTCCTTCTATCAACTTAGCAAAAATGGTGGGTGGGAAGATTTTTTTCTACATCAAGACATAAAGTGGGTCACAAATCACCTTGGCAGTAGTGCAATTGTATATTGCAATTCTGGTCGTAGAGGTGTACAACTATCGGGGCTTTGCCAGGTCACTTTCTACCTTCCATGGAGGTGTCTAAGGCAAATTGGTTGGAGGTAACATCACAATCCTGCCCTCCAGGTTCTTCCATCTTGTACCACTTATGAGGCTGATATGAGTGGTATTCAGAGAATGCCTACTATATGGCAGGGAGCCAAAATTATATCAGCGTTACCTGAACCTCACTTTCTACTGATTGATGAAGATTACCTTCAATGGCTTCTGGCGGATATTGGTCAAGACAATGATTCAGACGGGCCTACCATGAAGAGGATAAGGGTTTGAGAGAAATATCATGTTGTTTTTTCCATGTTTTTTTTTAACTTTTTTTTAAAGTTTGTAGGAAATTAAGGCTTTATGTCTTTTTATGTATGAAATGAAGTACCCCAGTTGGGATGAATAAAAAGGTCTATTTGTGAGAATTATCTGCTTATGAGAAATTCAATGTGAACACAATTCTAAACACGTGCACACTTCAATATTAAATATGACATGCAAATCATAATTAATCAATCATATGACACATAAAAGCATAACACATAAAACCTTAACAATCAAAAGCATGTTTCATCGTATTCCTTTTTTTCTTCTTTTTTCTTTTTTCTTTTTTTTTTTTTTTTTTTTTTTTTTGTTTTTTTTTTTTTTTGCATACATTATATGAATATCTAGAAACACATGACATTTTTATTAAGAATAACTAGATAGGATACAAAATCCCCAAATTGCTTGGTTACTTGACCATGACAATTACAATTACTTTGATGCCTAAGCGCCATATTTCTTCAACTGATCAAGATTAGTGAAATGGGTGAACTCGTTCCCATCAAAATCCATTAGCTTTACTGCTCCAGCCGTGGTGACATGCTTGACTAGGAATGGCCCATACCAGTTAGGCTTAAATTTTCCCCGAGGATCATGCAACGGAGCTCTATTTTCCTTTAGGACTAGATCACCCTCTTGAATGTCTCTATCTCGCACCCTTTTGTTAAATGCACGAGCAATTCTCCATTGATAGAGTTGAATGTTATGCAATGCTTGTAGTTGGCGCTCATCTGCGAATGCAAGCTCATCATAACGAGTTTTATACCATTGGTCTTCTGAGAATTCACTTTCTGCTATGACCCTGAGAGATTGTATCTCTACCTCAACCGGTAAGACCATCCATCCCATAAACCAAAGAATACGGGGTTGTTCCTGTTGGAGTCCTAATTGATATCCTATATCCCCAAAGGGCATATGGGAGTTTGTCATGTCATTCCCTAGTCTTCTCAGTCATCTTAGCAACAATAGTCTTGATTGTCTTATTGGCTGCTTCCACTGCTCCATTTGTTTGGGGACGATAAGGTGAGGACTGATGATGCTTGATTGCATATTTTGCGAGAGTGGTCTTCAGATGACCCTCAAATTGTGATCCATTATCAAAGAGGATTTCAAAAGGTATGACATACCGACAGATAATGTTGTTAATCACAAATTTCGAGACATGCTTTGCCCCTAGCTTTGAAAATGATGCAGCTTCAACCCACTTCGAAAAGTAATCAATTGCTAAAAAAATATATTAATGCCCATTTGAAGCCTTCGGATGAATTTGTCCGATTATGTCTATGCCCCAACTCGCAAATGGCCAAGGAGAGGTCATGTTATGTAGTAACACAGGTGGCATATGATTGAGGTTAGCAAATATCTGACATTGCTTGCAGGTGCGGACAAAGATGATGCAATCACCTTCTAAAGTACTCCAATAAAAACCTGCTCGTAAAATTTTACGAGCCAGCATCCTTCCATTCATATGGGGTCCACATTCTCCTCCATGAACTTCTTCCATGATGGCTCGCTTTTCGCTATCATTTACGCAGAGTTGTAAAGTACCATCAAACCCTTTGTTATACAGTCTGCCTTTTAGTATGAGAAAATGAGCAACCAGTCTTCTCATGACTATGCGGTCCTTCTTGCCACTTCCCTCTGGATATTGCATTGTTTCCAGAAAATTCTTGATATCCTTATACCAGACATCATCATCATCTTGTTGAGCCAGTGTGGAGACAATTTATGCTACCGTCACTATAGGTCCCTTCCTTTCTTCAATTAAAACTGACTGGATCTTTGTACCATTTTCCCATGTTAAATTAACAGCAAGATTTGGCTAAAGCATCAGTGAAGCTATTTTGTTCTCGAGGAAGATGTTTGAAGCTGATACCATCAAAATAAGGGATCAATTCTTGAAGGTACTCTGTGTAGAGCTGAAGTCTCTCATCTCTAACCCTCCAAATTCCTATTGTTTGAGATATGATGAGATTAGAATCTCCATATACAGTGAGATGTCTTACCCCTGCTACCAAAACGGCTTTTACTCCATATATACAGGCTTCATACTCAGCTGTATTGTTTGTTGTTGGGAAATTCAGCTTAACAATAAATGGAATCTGGACTCCTTCGGGATCTACTAACAAAACCCCTGCTCCATTACCTCTCCTATTAGAAGCTCCATCAAAATACATGCACCATTGTGGGTTGTCAAAGAATAATAAGTACTCATTAGGGAATGCATCATCATATTCATCTCCTGACACTGGTCCTTCTGCTAGGGCTTCAGATATGGCTCTTCCTTTAACAGATTTCTGGCTGACACATTGAATATCAAATTCAGAAAGCATAGCATGCCATCTCTCCAATCTTTCACTAAGAATGGGTTTCTCAAACAGATACTTGATTGGATCAAGTCTTGAGATCAGATAGGTGGTATGAGCTTGAAGGTGATGCCTCAACTTCTTCGTGGCATAGACCAAGGAAACACATGCTTTTTCCAGTGGGGTATATCTTGTCTCATACTCCAGGAATTTCTTGCTGAGATAGTATATGGCAACTTCCTTCTTTGTTCCCTCTTGATATTGGGCTAAGAGAGCATCCATAGCCGTTTCAGTGATAGTGAGGTACAAAATCAAGGGTTCTCCTGTTCTAGGTGGCATTAGAACAGGTGGATTTAAAAGATACTCTTTCATGGAATCAAAAGCTTCCTGACATTCCTCGTTCCACTCATGGGATGCCCCTTTTCTGAGCAGCTTAAATATGGGTTCACACCTCATAGTGAGTTGTGAGATGAACCTGCTATTATATTGAATTCTGCCGAGAAATCCTCTTAATTCTTTTTCTGTTTTTGGAGGAGGTAGCCCTTGAATAGCTTTAACCTTTTTAGAGTCCACTTTGATGCCGTCTTGACTGACAATGGATCCCAACAACTTCCCTGAAGTGACGTCAAACACACACTTTTGAGGGTTTAGACTTAGATTGTACTTCCTAATTCTTTCAAAGAAGGACCTTAGTGCAGGAATATACCCCTCACGATATTCACTTTTCACAATCATGTCATCTACATAGACCTCCACAATGTCATGGATGAGGTCATGAAGGATAGTGGTTGCAGCCCTTTGATATGTGGCTCCGGCATTCTTGAGACCAAAAGGCATAACTCAGTAACAGAAAGTGCCCCACGGAGTGATTAAAGATGTCTTTGTCATATCTTCTTGAGCCATAAGTATTTAATTATACCCTGAGAATCCATCCATGAAGGAAAACATTACATGACCGACCGTACTATCCACGAGAACATCAATGTGGGGTAGAGGAAAGCAATCTTTTTGTGATGCAGCATTCAAATCTCGAAAATCAATGCATACCCGAACTCTCCCATCCTTTTTAGGTACAACCACTATATTGGCGAGCCAACTCGGATGCTTTACAGCTTGGATGAATTTGGCATCAAGTTGTTTCTGGATTTATTCTTTCACTTTCAGACTAATCTCTGGTTTCATTCGGCGGAGCTTTTGCTGCTTAGGCTTGCTTTCAGGATGTAAAGGAATGCGATGTTCCGCAATTCCTCTATTAACGCCAGGCATATCAGCATAAGACCATGCAAACACATCTACATGCTCTTTTAACAATGCAATAAACACAGACTGTTCAGTTGGGGAGAGGGATGAACCTATTTTGACTTCTTTAACAGCATTTTCTGTACCAATATTAATTACAATGGACTCTTCCATGGGTTTTATATATGTTTCAGTTGTATCAAGTGATTCATCATTATTAAATTCACTGTCAGAAATAACATCTTGCATGCAAATGTGTTTAGATAAAGGTTCACATTCAATTTTATTTACTATCAGAGTCTTCTGACTGGGAATGCAATGTAGATTGGCTGGAAGATGAGCTATCGGTATGATATCCATCTGAAAGGGGTGAAAAGGTATTTTCATGAGATGGATGTGGGGGATGGATTCCTAAAAACATTTTAAATTCTATAGGCCCGTCTTTTGCCTGACACTCAATACTCCACTTATGTTCAATGCTTTCGCCAAAAGGTATCATCAAAGACACCGGGTCGAAATCCCCTTCCTCAGAGGACTCGAAAGTGAAAAGCTTCTTAAGGACTCCATGTTCCAGATTATCCACCCAGTCATTTTCTTTTTTTTATTTTTTGTTTTTGGACAAACCAACTTTTGATTAAGTCCAGATTTCTAGCCTCATTGAAGAATATCTCAAATCCCGGTAAAATCTTCTGTTCTTTCCTACTAAGCCAAGGTTCTAGAAACTCATAGTACAGCTCAGTATCTCCTTGCAGGATGAACTGGGGTTGAGGGTAAAAGAAGGTTCTTTGATGTTGCAAGAAGTGCTGCCCGGAGCATATCCTAACCCATGTCGGTTTTGCTTGTCTACTATGGGTATTGGTTGCTTTATTCCCCTACCATCACGCCCTAATCCGGTTCCTTGAGTATAACCCATCTTCATCATGATTTGAAATCCTTTGGACAGAGCTTGTATGGTAAATCCTACAGGTTCTTTGACCGCATTTGTGGATATGGCTGACTCTTTTGTTTTCTGATGGTAATTGGTCATCCTTAGAGAAGGGACAAATTTCTTCTTTTTGGACCTAAAGGTAGAGAAAAAAGAATTAAAAGAAAAGAGAAAAAAGCTACATATTGCAGAATGCATTGCAGAATAAAGAAAACTTTCAAAAATGATTTCGCAATACTTTGATTGGAATGGTCCACCTTTACAATTTTGGTTTTTTTTTATTATTTTGACTCTCTTGAATGATTTTATTGTCATTGGGGTTGAAAATAGATGTTTTTTTTTTATTCTTCCATTCCCTGCTTTAATATTGATTAGGGCCTGTATCCCCATTGATGTGTCAATTCAGCATTCCGAAATTGCTCCTGTGATGATTGGCATCTTGAGTTCTGATCACATTGCCTGAAATACAATGGTTAATACATTTGAGTCGGACCTGAAGGCTGCCTACATATCCCCACTGCTCCAGGTGCATTTTATAGGGAATCAGACTCAGCGTAGTTCATTTTTTTAAGGAACTAAAGTTTTTTATTTAATAAAGCACCTGCACTCATATTGAGTTACCTACGTACCCCATGTGTTACATAGGTGGAGTGATCTCATAGTGCAAGTGTACGTGATAATGGGGATTCAAGCTGCACGTAGTTCTCTGATACTAACGAGCTGAAAGATTTTTTTCCTTTTTTTTTTGTATTTTGATGGGCTAACCCCCTACAGGATTTTTACCGAAGATTTTCTCCTTCTGTGAGATGGTCAAGTAGCTTTGCGGTAGACAAGAGCTATGTTGGTGATTTGCTTGATGCTAGCCGAGAGCATGACATTGGTTTGTGCCATGACCATGTAATTGGTGATAATGGCAGTACTTGTGGAGATCTGACCCTACGGGACTTGCCCCTGGGCATCTAGGAAGTGGATGTATCCGACCTTGCTCGACTAATTTGCGGAAGATATCAACTTGGGATTGCGGTCGAGGGCGCGCAGATACTTTCCTTGCGGGCAGTTCCTTATGGGTTGGACTAATGATACCTCGATCAACCAGGTTTTGAACTTGGCTCCGAAGACGAGCATACACCATACTCAATGGTTCATCTATGTTAGCATATACCCTTGGATTTGTGTTGGGAGTTTCAAGATCTTCCCGAGGTCGTTTTTCTTGCAATTTCAGAGCATCGATGTCAAAGCCATGTTGTTCCATGTGGTTGAGGGAGGTGTACTTGATAGTAACCATGTGACGATAATAGCAATTGTTCAAGTTCCGCAACAATATGAGCATGAATTCTCGATCAGTAATAGGGAAACGAAGCTATGTGCGGATATGAGTGCATCTCGAACAAAAGTGCGAGAAAGTTTCTAAGGCGCTCTGATGCAAAGTGACTAGCTTCAGCTTCTTGACATCAGTCTGTTTATGCTCGAGAGCCCAATTAACAAAGGCTTGGCTAGCATTTTCCCAACTAGCTCTATCCACAAATCCAACTAAGTGGACAAAAGGATCACCGTTCCCGTCAAATTTTCGGAATTGTGGTAACTCACAATAATGATCCTCGTGTTGATATCCTGGAAAGAGAATCAGCGACTCAGTGTGAACCTCTCGGATAGGGCATACTACATTAAAATCCAGGTTAAAATCGTCAGTCCTAGATCTCTTCTTTGACTCATTATCATCATTGCCTTCCATTTCCGGAGGATTGCCAATCCAGGATTCTTCCGGTGCTTCAGATGACGTATCATGAGTACCGATGCTTGGAACTCCTATTTCTTCCTCGTCATCCTCACTATATTCTGGTTCTGTTTTTTCAGCACTTACATCTGGTGTGGCTGCTGGGACCTCATTCATCCATGAATTTTCAGGTGCTGCTAAAAATACAGTGGATAGTATAACCATCCAACCTAGTGCCCTCTACTTCATTCAGATACAATACCGATTTTCTGGTGTTGGAGATAGTCATAATTTCTTGATCACCAGAAATAGTCACAGCACCCTGATCAGTGAGAAGCTTTACCTTCTGATGTAGCATAGAGGATATTGCTCTATTTTCATGCAGCCACGGTCTTCCCAATAAGAGGTTGAAACATGCTTGAATGTCAATGACCATGAATTCCACCTTCCTTGCCACGGGACCACATTCAATGAGGAGGCTGATTAAACCCAGAACTTCTCTCTTGGCGTTATCATATGCTCTGACCACCTGGTTGGATGGTACCAGATCTTATTTTGAATACTCAAGTCTCATTAGCACACACAAAGGGCAAACGTTGATCGCAGAGCCATTGTCGATCAGTACTCTAGGTATCTCCCATCCATTACAACATATAGTGATGTGCAACGAATTGTTGTGGTTGATATTGTCAGGGAGATCATTGTTTATGAGCATGAGAGTTTGATTTACACCATGAATGAGGCCCACCATTTGGTCAGGTGTTATGGAAGAGCTTACCGAGGCTTCATTGAGATGCTTTAGAACAGCTGCATTAACAATTTCCAGATGGAAACATTAGCATTTACTTCTTTCATGCGCTTGATAGCATCATCTTCTTTATTACTATCCTCTGTCATTGGCTCTTTGCCCTTTTCTTTCCTTCTCAATACCTCCAAAGGATTTTCATCCTCCAAATGGGATGGTTTAAAATAGCGACCTGCTCTAGTCAAATGCGATATATCCACGTACTCCTCATCACTAAGATCATCGAGGCAGATGGGGCGCCGGTATGTATTTGGAGTGGTGTAATGTCCTCCAGTGTTTTTCTCCACAATTGTCAAGACTGAAGAGGCATCTTCATCAGCATCAGAGTCAAAAATGAAGAAGGCACCATCATAATCCAAGGTTCCACACATGTCAGAGAATGGATCCTTGTTGAGAGTGAAACTGGGGTCTTTACAAGGCATCATTTTGACTTTTTCTTGAGTGGAATAGTCATAGACCAGACACTTGTAACCTGCGGCTATTGGCATTTCATACATTTGAGGAATTGTCTTGTGGATTAACTGAATTAGATCGCATCCATCTGACACCCAAGAGATTGCATTAATCGCAAATGAGGGTTTATGATTAGGAAGGGAGTTTTTGTGATGTTAGGCTGAGAGTCATTTGGTTTAGTGGAAGTAGATCCTAAAGAAAGTTTTCCATCATCCACAAGGTTTTGAATTTGATGCTTGAGGGCCGTGCAGTTTTCAGTATTATGCCCCGGACTTTGGTGATATTCGCAGTTTTGGTTTGGGTCATAGCCAGGGTAAGAATTTTTAGGAGGAGGACGTGGATTCAAGGGTTGAATGAGATTGGCCTTTTTTAGCTTGGAGAGAGCCTGGGAATAAGTCATGTTCAAAGGAGTAAAGTTCCTTTGTGGTCGCAACTGGAATGCAGACGATGCGCCAATAGCATGGATCGCATTAGTTGTTTTAGGAGCTGCTGAATCATTGTTTGGGGCTCTTTTGTTATTTCCAAACTTTGCATTATAAGTGGCGCCGCCAGTAGGTTCATCTTTCTTGATGTCTCCTCTTTTCACAGCAATCAAAGCTTTGAAAGTCGGGAAATATTGGTACGCCATATGTTTCTGGTAGACAGGAAGAAGATTCTTCACAACCATTTGCAATTGTTCCTCTTCATTAGGCTTACTCATCATTTTGGAGGTCTTGTTTCTCCACCGAGTGATGAATGAAGAAAATGTCTCATTAAGGTTTTGAGAAGTGGTCTCCAGATCCCTTCTAGTAACATCAATCTCTTCATTATATTTGTACTGGTTTGAGAACTCTCTGACTATGTCAGCCCAAGTGGATTTCTTTGTGTTTTCAAGATTGAGGAACCAATGTGCTGCAGCACCATCTAAATACTGTTAAAAGAGTTGAGCCATCAAAGATTCTTCCACTCCCTAGAGACTCATTGCCCCTACATACATTTTCAGGAAATTGGTTGGGTTGTCGGTCCCGTCAAACTTTGTCAGATTAGGCATCTTGAAACCATGAGGTAACCGTGCCTTTGGGAAAAGCGTTAACCCATGAATGTCCATCCATGGTTCAGCCTTTGTCATGCCTTTTAAGACTTCCTTGAGCTTGACTACTTCTTCCTCGAGCTTAGTGGGAATTTCTCTCTCATTGTTCATAGGCTCAAGGTGAAAAGGTGAAGCTACTTCCGACTCCGGAGGAGGAGGAGGCATCTGGGAGCTTTGGTGCATTATGCCCAACACAGTTTGTTCAATATTATCCTGTCGGTCAAGCATGGCCTGGACAAGTCCTCGGAGCTCAGTCATTGGATCAGGTGGAGGGGTAGAGTTATGTTGGTGCTCGTTGTTCGGAATTTCAAACATATTGCTGAAACGTGTAGCAGAGAATACAGCTGGTATAGACAAGGATGACAGTATCACTGACTGAGAACGTTCACTATGGTCAGAACTTCGGCGAATCAGCCTAGATCCTGAGCGGGCCCAGGCAGAGTTCTTGTAAAATGAAATGAAAAGGTTAGCACAAAAATTTGTCCAGACTTTGTTTCTTCTTTTCTTTTTTTTTTTTTTTTTTTTGTGTGCAGGGAATGAAAGAAATGATATATTTGATAAAAATTATTCTTTGTTTTACCCCAATTTCAGCTATCATTTATTAAAAGCTGCGAAACCTTGACTCTATCATTTGTTTTGGAATTTTCATTAGATTCTTTTTTTTTTACTTGTTATTATTTTTTTTAGACTTGGACCTTTTTATTTACTTCCATTTTTTTTAGACTCATATTTTTCCGGGATAATACACAAATATTTTTCAACATCAATTTGATAATATCCTTCCATTTCCTGCTACTACAGAAATAAGAGAAAAGAGGTATAACGAGGCATGTGTCCTCATTTTGGCAAATTATAATGCCCCATATATCGTTCTTCTTTGTAGTGATCTGCATGTATTGATTAATTCTAAGCGCTGAAACCATAAAAGAAACTAAGATAGATGCATTACAACATCATAATTTTTTGTTTTTTTTAGGGGATCAAGCCGCACGTAGCTCTACCTACAAAGTACAATATGAAAAAGCAACTAAATGATTCAGGTACTTCTCAAACTTTTCAGATTTCAGTTTGCCGGGCGCCAGGCCATCTATTCTCCTGTCTGAAGACGTCTGTTCCACCTTTCCTTTTTCTTTTCGACATATAAAGGGTTGTCTTCTCAGCTGAGGAGCCATGATGCCCATGCCTTGCACACCAACATGCAAGAGGCTCTTGTTTCATAATCAATTTCATCAAGGAAGATATAAGGTTCCATGATAGATTGAATAGCATCTACTTTGTGTGCTGGACTCTCTTCTCCTTCACACTGAACCGCCCAAGAGTCTTTGAAAAGCCAATGGAACTTCTTCTCAACCCTCTTAACTTCTCTCATATCTGGTATCCAGTTCGGTTGATCAAGATCCTCCTCGAGAATAGGCCAGTAGAAGTAGTATTTTACCAGTTTGAGGGGTGGTGTCTCTGTGTGACCATTGTCGTTTTCCTCATGATTTAGGTGACATATCTGAGGTATGCGAGATTTTTTCATTGCCACCCCCATTGCTATATCTCTTGGGACTGTGATTACCCCATGTGGAGTTATCATCTTCATCTTTTGGTGCAATGTCGAGATGATAGCTTGGTTCTTGTGGAGCCATGGTCGTCCTAACAACAGAGTGAAAGGAGCTTCGATCATGAAATTGACATCTCGTATGACTGCCCCAATGCGTAAGATCATGGTTGTTGATCCTATGATTTCCTGTGTTGAACCATCATATGCAACTATGGTTCCTATGGAGGCTCACTAGTGGAATAAAACGCAAGGGTTGCGGTCAAAACAACCCTAAGGGCTGCGTTTTTGGCCAGCAGCCCTACCGTAGCAGCCCTTCGACAAAAATAAAGGGATGCGGTTTTGGACCGCAGCCCTTCAGAACGAAGGGCTGCGGTTTACGCCCAAAACCGCAGCCTTTCGTTGTACAAAGGGTTGCGTTTTTGGGCCTAAACCGCAGCCCTTTTACAATTAAAGGGCTGCGGTTTTACAATAAATTTTTTTTTTTCATTTTTACTCCTAAAATGATCCCAAACAGATCGTAAGGATCTTAGACTGGCGCAAATCTCATTAACTCATCAGTTTATCCCAAAATGAAAAAAATAACTTTAAATCAATCTCAAATGCTCCCTTTTATAAAACTAAGAAATAAAACACTTCACATATAACGATCAATGGTACAAACATTATATAAATTACATAAATAACGTGACAAAGTGCATAATTAATCACAAAATCAACCTAACTAGACAATATATTATACGATGATTCATAAATAGATCGAAATGAAGTAACAAAACACCATTAAAGTACAAAAAGACTAACACAAACTGACGCGAGTAGCAGGATAAGCACAAGCAGAGCAACGACTCTTTTAGAGATGAAAACTGCGACGACTTGAGAGGAGTTCTCGTCACACAAAGTGAACCTTGCCATTAACCAAGCGCAGATCTCACACACACAGTGAACCTTGCTATTATACAAGCGCAGATCTCGTCAACCGTAAGAGGGAAAAGTCGTATGTCGCCTCGTTGCGAACCCTCGCCGGCGAAGAAATGAGAGGAGAGAGATGCGCTGAACGGCGAAGAATGAGAGGAGATCCTAGCCACCGGCGAAGAATGAGAGAGACGAACGACGAAGGAGACGAACGACGAAGGAGGAGAGGAGATCCTAGCCACCGGCGAAGAATGAGAGAAACGAGGGATGGCTGGACGGCGGAAGCATAGCGGCGTGCGTCGGACCTTGGCTTTGGTGCAGCAGCGTAGCAGAGCGACGAACACCTTGAACCTCACCGCAAAAAACGCTCGAGCAGAGGAGAGAGAGGGGAGAGAATGAGGGAATGAGATTGTGATAGAGGAGAGAGAATGAGGGAGGCAGATTGTGAGAAATAAACCCTAGCCCACTTAACATTTTAAGCCCAACACGCGCGAGATCGAATTCCCTTTCAAATAAAATTAAAAAAAAGCCCATAAAGGGCTGCGGTTAGCCCAAAAACCGCAGCCCTTTATTACTTATAGGGCTGCGATTTTCGGCTAACCGCAGCCCTTCACTAAAAGGGTTGCGTTTTTAAAAAAACCGCATCCCTTCGTATACGAAGGGCTGCAATTTTTGGGCTAATCGCAGCTCTTCACTATTAATGGCTGCGTTTTTAAAAAACACAGCCCATGCAGCGCAGCCCTTGCATTTTTTTTTGCACTAGTGTCCTTATGGAGGAGGACACCCGAGCCAATTAAGGGTACTGAGAAGACAGATATTGGTGGAAGCTCCATTGTCAACCATTACCCCTTTTATATGTTTGGCACTGTGATCGACAACGATGTACAAGGTGCTGTTATGAGTGTGGTTATCAGGCAGATCTTTATCAAAGAAAGTTATGGCCATGGTATTGGTTTCGGCATGATCTGTGTTGAGAGGTCCTACTGGCATATTATGAGCACAGTAAATGTCGGCGTAGGCGATGAGTTGATCAATTGTCATTGGGATAGTGTAAATAGCTTCTGAATTGGATCCTTGGGGTACTGAAGGAACATTACTCCCTAGCATGCAAGGGTTGAGAGAACCATCCTGAGGACCTGTTTCATCTTCTACAGTTGGCGGTGCGGGGGTAATACTTCTTGGTCGTGTCGGATTCCCATGGATAGTTATCGTTCCCAAGGTTGTTGGGCATTTAAGTTTTCGGTGTGCAGGAGAGGCAACGGCTTTGTTCGCATGAAGCCATGGTCGCCCCAACAACAAAGAGAATGAGGTTAAAGCTTCGACGACCGTGAAATCACAAATCCAGTCTTTATACCTCAGTTGAAGATTGGTCGTCCCTATAGCCTTCCCTAAAGAGTTGGCGTATGCTCCCAATACTGTATCAGTAAGGCTTAATAATGTGTTGTTATACCCCAACTCTTAAAGCGTTCCTTTGGGGCAAACATTAAGTGCCAATCCATCATCTATTAGTACATTGGTCAATTCTCGCCCATTGCATTTCAAAGTGATGTATAAAGCTTGATGAGGATCCAGTTCCTTGGGAAGATCAATCTTAGTGAAGGACACAATTGGGGGAATCCATGATGGAGGAATGGGAATTTTTCCATCTTCTATTAGCTGGTGGATGGCATGCCGAAGGTCAACACACCGGTCTATTTCGTGCTCATACTGATGGCAAAAGTTGCAGTATAATCATATATTAACCCCTGGCGGTGGCAAAGTGTAACAGTGATGCTTCGCTTCTAGAAGACCCTGTCTTTTCAGACGACTGTACATAGTTCCTAGAGATTCTTCTGTATCTGCATAGATTTGATTGATAGACCTCCAACAGCCTTTTCCCTTTACCGAAACTTTAGTCTGAATTTGCTTTTCCAGAATCGGACATTGTGAAATGATGCAGGTTTTAGTTTCCTCTTTTTTTTGTGGATGTGAAGTACCTGAAATGTACACACTAACACTGTTAGTCAATGACTAATGAATTTTCTTTATATGTTTTTTTTAGCAGGAAATGGAAGAATCCTTTTTTTTCGAAAACAATTATCCCTTTTGACACAATTTTTTCTTTATCTTTTTCTTTTTTAGAACAATTATCCCTTTTGACACAAATGTTTTTTTTATAGCCTAGACTTCTCGTGTTTTAGACTATATGTTCTAATTCCTAAGCATGACACGTTTTGAACTCGTGATTACGACTCTTTTCATTTTTCATTTTTTCAAATTTTTTGTTTTATTTTGGGATTATATCTTTAAAACAGAATTCTTTTTTTTTTTAGAAATCAATTTTGTTTTTGGAAAAACCAATTTGAATGAAAAGAATTTTGAAGTAAATGTGAGTTTTTTTTTTTTGAAAATGGGTGAGCACACACATTTTTTTTACATGACACTTGTGATAAATAAACAAGAATACTCTTAATATTTCAATAACCATTTCGGCAGCAATTTAGCTACAGTGAATGATTACTGAAATATCAACAGACTGAAAACGGACTGAGGAATTTTTGAAAGTTTTTCACATTATTCATTAACTGAACTAAATAAAGGATATTTGTGCATTGATCCTTGTGTCCTAAAAGTCAACTAAAAGATGATTCATTTAGGGAGAGATTATGTTAAAGTGGCCTCGAGTCACTTCCATTGTGTCCATCGAGGGTGGACGCTCCTGACAAAGCCGGTCGCAATAGCTCGCGGATGCAGGTTTTACGCCCTTAATTCATTAATTTGTCATTCTAAAATTCTGACCCTTGCCAATAGACAGAGGTATCAGACCTAATAAGAAAATGGTTAAAAAGAGTGCACGTGTATGGATCGATAAACTACCAAGCACACGTAATTTTCACATAAGCATGCTATATACAAAAATTAAATTGCAAATAGCCATGATTAACTTTTTTATTATATATACATATGGAAAATAATGCATTGTTCAGGTTTAAACCTCATATACTTCAAGTGGAAGTATGAGATCCCAGTGGAGTCGCCAGCCTGTGGTATCCGATTTGTTACTGTCTTAATTAACGGTCTGAATCCCACGAAAGTCTCTCATTGGACTATGAGTTTTCGAAAACTTTGAAGTCGCCACCCTATTAATATCTGAATAGGGACAAATTTATTTAATAAATCATTTTAAAATCAATTTCAAGAAATATCATTTAAAATGATGATGACTTCATATGGATAAGGCTTTTTTGAAAATTGGTCTTTCATACCATGAGATAGGGTTCGGGGTTTAGGTTAAGAGGTGAGAACGTCTGGAACTCGTCTCCTCTTCCGTTCTACAGAACGGGCTCTTACTAAATGCGTTATTTTCCATTTTAAAGTAATCCTGGCTATTAAAAAGAAAGAAAATCACATAATTTGCACATATACACATCAACCATTTTTATTTAGGACCAATATATCATTTGTACATGGTAGGTTTGAGCACTGAAGTTGCACTACGTACCAATCATTGCGGGATTGGAATCCACTCATGGATCAAAACCATCGTAGTTCGATCTTATGTCTCACCCTAAATGGCCAATTCCATTGGGGAAGAAAAGGAAAGATCAATAGATTATGAATAACTCACCTTTTTAGAATTAGACAAATCTATTAGGAATAAGGTAATCACTCCAATTAGTGATTGAAATGAGATTAAGATAATCACCTTAATTAGTGATTAAATATGAAGGATTAAGATAACCACCTCAATTAGTTATTAGAAATGAAGGAAAGAAGTAATCACCCCAATTAGTGATTATTCAAGGCTTAAGATAATCACTCTAATTAGTGATTAAATGAGAAAAATAATCGTCCTAATTATCGATTATTAAGGTTTAAGATAATCACTCTAATTAGTGATTAAATGAGAACAATAATCATCCTAATTAACGATCATTAAGGTTTAAGATAATCACTCTAATTAGTAATTAAATGAAAAGAATAATAATGTTCCTAATTAACGATAATTAAGGTTTAAGATAATCACTTTAATTAGTGATTAAATTAGGAGAATAATAATCGTCCTAATTAATAATCATTAAGGTTTAAGATAATCACTTTAATTGGTGATTAAATGACAAGAATAATAATCGTCCTAATTAACGATCATTAAGGTTTAAGATAATCACTTTAATTAGTGATTAAATATGATGAAAGGTTAAACTAATCACCCTAATTAGTGATTAAATGAAAAGTTTGAGTTAACCGCTCTAATTAGCGATTAATCGAGGATTAAAATAAGCACCTTAATTAGTGATCACGTTTATCATTTTCAAGAGGTCTTAGAAGTTTTCTTCCTAATTGAGGGCTTTTTGAGAAATAATCTTAATTGGAGATTATTAAGTCATTTAGAGAGAAATGATCAATTTGAGATCAAATTTAGAGATTTGTGTTTGGCTAATTGGAATTTGGCCATTTAAAGCGAGACACGTGAAACAGCCTAAAATCAATTCGGAGATCATAATTACCAATCTAATTATGTCAAATTATATGATTAATCCATTTGAAGATTATGGAGAACAATTTTGAAAATGTAAGATTGATCATCATACAATTTAACTTAGTTAGATTTGCAATTTTCCCTCTTAATTGAGATTGGATCATTTGATTCATATACTATGATATATTGGCCCAACATGCAATATTTGTAACATTGGTTGCTCATTTTATTCAAAATCTATTGATGCGGTTCTCGAACCGCAACAATATGTTTGACTTATTGCTGCGGTTGTTGCCCAAAACCGCAGCAATAAGTACTGGTACAGGTGAAAAAAAAATTTGCATTTTGCCATAAAATTTGAAAGATAAAAATGTTGAAAGAAAATAAAACACAACAAATTTAAAGTAATGACAAAGAACTTGTAGATGTGCTCATACAAAAAAAATCCAGCTAACAGACAAACTTGTAGATGTGCTCATACAAAGAAAGAGATATAAAAGATACATATACAAAAAAAAACCAAAAATCAAAAAACCTAACATCACATTAATTCTAAAAAATAAAAAAATCCAAAAAAATATAACATCACCAGATGTGGATAAATAAATAAAAAAACATAACTACAAAATATTAAAAAAAAAGAAAAAAGAATTAAACGCCAGCCATGACGACGAACATAAACGCCATACATGACCTCGAATCGCCGAATTCGAGGACCGCTCTCCGGTTGAGAATCGGCGAGCGCGAGTTGAGAGATGATGGAAGAGATAAGCGCGAGTTGAGAACGATGAACTTGAGATACGATTGTTGTGGTGAATTCGTTGTGGTGAATTTGCCGGTTGCGCGAGTTTTCAACGAACTGATAAAGAGGATGGACGTTATTCAGCAATTCATGAAGCAATTTTGGCCTGAATCCTTGAAATTACACATCAGATTCAATGATAAATTGGGTGTCGAACCAACTTGAGTTTCCTCGATTTTGGCCATTTTTTTTATGGATTTCAGTAACTTCGAAGAAAGATGGATTCCAGCAACGATAAACCTTGTTTTTGCAAGCAAAGAGTGGGAGAGAGGATGAGGGAGGAGAGAGAAAGAGAGCTCGAGTTGAGAGAGGATGGGGGAGAACGAGTGAGAGAGGACTGAGGAGACCCTAGGGTGCATTCTTGCGCGTGACGATCTTGTAGTGCTTTGTGAGAATAATGTGAATTTGTTGGATCGTGTTTCGGATTGGTGGAGGAGAATCGGTATGAATATGTTGGATCCATTCGATGTGGTTTCTAAGGTGTCTTTTGAATCAGTTGGGAGGTTGTTTAAGGAGTTTGAGTCCAAGAAGATGAGCAAATTGGCAGGGGATAAGCTCGTTGATATTGAGGAGAGAGAACGAAGGAGTGATGAGAGAGAACGAAGGAGTGAGTCAGTGAGGAGAACGGTGCACAGTTTGAAACCCTAGTTGGGTGCTTCTTTTATTAATTTAAAGAGTATTGCTGCGGTTTTTTGTAGGAACCGCAACAATAGGTTCAAATATTATTAAAAAAAATAATATTTTAATTTATTTTTGCGGTTCTTAGAAGAAACCGTAGCAATAGATTTCGTTAGACCCTGTCAATACATTTTGAAATGTTACCGTTGAAGTATATTGTTGCGGTTTCCACCCAAAGCTGCAGCAATAGATTGATTTTCAATTTTTTTTTATTTTGACGCGGTTTATTGTTGCGTATGGGAAAAACCGCCACAATTCAACCGCGGCAATTGACAATTATTCTACTAGTGATGGTTTGTGATGCAAAAGCTCAACCATTCCTCCCTATTTATAGAGTTGTGACTCTCTAAGAAGATGAATTTCATAATTTTTAATTCTCAAACCATTTGCGTCCATGGAATTCAGGAAATCAAGTGGCTATATTCAGAGGTTTTGGCAAGAATTCGGTGGGTATAATCTGATTGTGAGAGTAAGAATTTGGTGAAAGGTTTCCTGGTTTTGTAATACAAGGGAAATGAGGCAATAACCATATGTTTTTCATGGTGGTTTGGTATGCAGGAGAAGAAAGGGAGAAGAGAGAATGTGTTTCTATTATTATTATTATTATTATTATTATTATTATTATTATTATTATTATTATTATTATTATTATTATTATTATTATTATTATTATTATTATTATTATTATTATTATTATTATTATTATTATTATTATTATTATTATTATTATTATTATTATTATTTCTTTTACCTTTTTTTATCTGATTTTGGGTCAAAATTTGGGCACTTCGGTTGCAATGGTTTGGGCTTAACACTTGAACACTGGACTCTTATTGACCCAAAATTGAATACCCAAGACATTAATAAAGTTGATAAAAAAAAGGATATAAGAGGCTTAATTATAAATAAATTTCATTATCAATAAATAAATTATCAAAATAATTATTATTTTTGAAATATATACTTGGAAACTCAAGTAAAAATATATTTTAGAAAATAGTCTTAATACTTATTGTTTCATAAAAAAGTAAAGTCACTTTTAAGTTAAAAATTAATTATAAAGAAGATGAGTTAAAAGTTTGGGATATTACAATCCAGGAATAAGGATATCTATGGGCATGTTCTCTTCGGCATAAAACAACTGAAGTGAACTGAAATGAACTGATTGCAACTGAACTGAACTGAACTTAACTGAACTGAATTGAACTGAACTTAATTACATTGAAACTAATAGTAATGATAATAATTTAGCTATCATTAATTAATAAATATAAATTAATAAATAAATAATAGTAATAACAATATTAATATAAGATAATATAATATAATATAATATAATATAATATAATATAATATAATATAATATAATATAATAAACATTAATTGATGATAATAATAGTTTTTAATAACATAATATGTCAATATTCAATAATAATTATAATTATAAAAATATTATTTAATTAATAATAAATTCATAATAATAAGTTATTAATAATAATAAGTTATTAAATAAAATAATAATATTTTATTAAATAATAATAATAAATTATCTAATAATAATTATAAAATATTAACTAGTAATAATAATAAATTATTGAATAATAATAATAATAAATAAGAATTAAAAAAAATTAATAAAAATAAAGAATGATTTCAATGATATTATAATAATAAACTATTCATTTTACAAACCCTAACGGTTAACCCATCCCATTCCCCTACTGCTCACCCTTCCACCGCCACCCAGCTGGTCACGAATCCACCGTCACCCTGCTGCAAACCAGCGTCCGCCACCCTTCTAATCCAGGTACTTATCTCTCCCTTCTACTTCTTTACTCGTTTTTATTCATAGATTTAACTTCATTAATTTTTTTTGTTTTGATTTTTGTACTTCTGTTTGGGGATTGCTAAAATATATGTGCAATTTTACTTTATATTGATATGTTTACTGTCTGAATCTTGTGTAATTTAGTTGCTTGGTTGATTTCCCTTCCTTTATAGACCCAATTTGATTGTTGTTAAATTTAAAAACACCAATTTTAGTGAGAGCAAAACAGTATTTTTTTTTTTTTTTGAAAGCAACTGATTCGGTTTGAAGAATTCAGAGAAAAAAACACGCTTTCTAGATAATTAACTACTATAACGAATTTGTTGAAAAAATAGTTTTTCGGATTATTTAACCAAGGATTAAGGTTATGGACCCCCATAGTTGTGGAGTTCAACACTTTATTGATATGTTTTTAATTAGCAATAAGATGTGTACATTGTACGTAACTACTTGGTGCATGGTGGTCATATAAATCTTAATACTAAAACAGTAAAACTTAATATTATTTTGCCTAGTAGTTCAACTATCAAAACTGTATTAAAAAATATGATCATTTCAACAATGACAAGTATTATAGTTGTTATTATTAATAGTATTATTGTTGTCATCTATTCAAAAGTATGTACTTTGAACAATGACACTTATTATTGAAATGTGTATTTCTTAGGCCTGAATTATCGTTTTCAATATAATTAGCAAAATCATATAGAAAAAAAAGAATTAGCAAAATAATAATTAGCAATATTAAAATAATAATAATAATAATAATATTAATTGTAATAATAATAGTAAAAGCAATAGTAATAGGAGTCAAAATAATAATAATACTAATAATAATAATAATAATAATAATAATAATAATAATAATAATAATAATAATAATACCAATAATAATAATAATATAATAATAATAATAATATAATAGTAATAATAATATTAAAATTAATATTAATAATAGTAATAGTAATAGTAATAGTAATAGTAGTAATAATATTAATAATAATAATAATAATAATAATAATAATAATAATAATAATAATAATAATAATAATAACAACAACAATAATAATAATAATAATAATAATAATAATAATAATAATAATTATTATTATTATTCTTATTATTATAATAATAATGATGATAAAATAATCGTAATTGTAATAATAATAATTATTATCATTGTTTTATTATCGGAGAAATAAATTAGGAACTGAACTGAACTGAACTGATTGGAACTGAACTGATTGCAACTGAACTAAACTTAACTAAACTTAAAATAAGATGGGGAGAACAGGCCCCATGTTTCAAGACCTTCGTCTCAACATAGCGTTTCAAAGATATGATGATTGGGTAAATTACGTCAGGCAGGATTGCAAATTTCGATTGGGAGGAGAACTTATGGATGGAAACCAAAGCCATGTGGAACTTTAAATGCCTATTGACTCTTCAATCATCGTTACCAGAAATGCAAGAAACTTCTTCTTTACCATTAACGCCTATTTTCTTTTCTATGTACTCTTATAACATCTCTTTCTATATCAGATGCCTTCCATGAACAAGACAAGCCACATAATACGCTTTAGAATGACTCAGGCAGTCCAACCTCATTTAATTACTCAGGTCACCGTCTTCCGATTAGATGGGATCAACAAAATTAGGCAACTGTGGGCCGATCTTGTGAGGAGGAGTGTGGAGATGTAATTCTGGCGAACAATCAGGGACCTTTGGAATACCACCTACTGGTTTACCAATGCCAAGATCAAAATAAAAAGCGTCGTCATGGCAACCGAACATCCCCAAGTTCCTGGCCAATGATATGGAGCCGATTCTATGTGCTACATAATAATAAGTTAATGAGTTTAGTGTTATCAAGATTTGACTAATGTTAGTATGTTTATGTCTGATTATTTAAGAAAATAAATTTAATTATCTATATAATCGTAGATGTCTGTAAGTTATTAATATATTTGGTTCACATCAAGGAAGTCACACTTCCTTTGAATTAATGTGGGAATTATGAATGACCAGGGGGGTGAATAAATTCCCACGTTTTGTGGGAATTCCAATTTCCCAAGGAATTTTCATTGCTCCCATATCTCCCACATCCTCTCAACCGAAAAACTATTTAGTTTCGATGTACATACTTGACCCAACATTTTAGGCTTAGGAAATGACCTAAACCTAACTGGGCCATGTCTATAAGATTAAAATTGATAATAGAAGTAGAAATAAATCATTCATGTAAGGCACTAATGATGCCGCTTTTTATGCAAAATGTGGTTTAAGGGAACAATCATTCAAGTTTTAGTTCTCATAATAAGACAGGGGTCTATTGGGATCTTTTGTCGTGATAGATTGGTTTAGTCTCCGATCAATCATGTCTTAGAGCATGTCCTAAGACTTCCTTGGTCATATCCTAAAAAAGGCCAATATTAAAAATAATCAAGTTTCTCCTTATTCATCTCCCATTAATATAAAAAAGGCTAATTATCATACAATATTTAGATATATTAATAATCCAACAGTTATTGAAAATTTTCCTCAAATAATGTTGCCCTAAGATAAGAATATATCTTGAAGATATTATTATATCTTTAGTATACCCTAAGATTCTTAATACCTTAATAACATGGTTACACTAGCAACCAATATAATGGTTTCCCATCACCTAATTGGGGTTCGAATCCCCTTCTAATGACCTCTTTTTTATTTCTTTTTCCCATAAGATATTTTAATAACCAATCAGATTGTTAATTGGTAATTTTAGTTTTTTTATTATCCATGCACTCTAGAGGCAAAAACCTTAAATGACAGAAATAAACTGATCCGCTTCTCCTAAAAACGGATCAGTAAATCCATGTACTTTGGGTGCAAAATGTTGGGCCAGTTAACTATTCCGGTGATCATTTTTTATTAACTGATACGGTTTGTCCCAACCGGATCAGTTATGGCCCAAAATGGTTAGCCCAAACGTTTTCAATACTAGTCCAGTACACTTCAACGCACGCCTCTCACTTTTTACTTAATGCACTCCCTTCACCTTTCAACCCTAACCCCCCTCTCCTTCTCTCTTGTTAACAAAATCCTAACCCCCATTCCTTCTCTCTCACCCTCTGTGCTTCTCCCTCCTCAACGCCACTAACGCCACAATCCACCACTGACACCACCATCAACACAATCCAACTACAATGCCCCCACCAACGTAAACATTTCGCTCTCTTTCCACTAACGCTACCACCAGCACAATCCACCACCCTCCTCCTCCTCTCTCTTTCCTCTACTCCTCTCTCCTCTCTACCACCAACGATCCGCCACCAACGAAACACCACCAACACAATCCGCCACCAATGTAACACTTCGCCGCCGCTTCAATGCTTTCTCCTCCTCAACCTCCTTCTTTAAATTAGGGTTTCAAAGCTTTCTCTTCCTCAGCCTCCGCCATATTCGCACGCCTGATTTTCATACTAATTTTCGTTCTCGTGTTATTATGATTATCGTTCTCTTATTATTTCTTTTAGATTTTATGGTTGATTTTGATGTCATTTTTATTCGTTTATATTTTCGTTATCTTAGCTTGTAATTTATTTTTGTAATTTCGTTTAATTTATGGTTGATTTTTGTTTTTCTTGTTTTATGTTGTTGGTAATTTAGTTTTGTTTTCTTGTAATTTTTTTATTTTCTTTGTAATTTCGCTGTGATTTCGTCAATTTATAGTTTTTATTTTCGTTATTGTTGGCTCAGATCTATTTCATTACGTTACTTGGAATTTTATTCTGATTTTCGTTCTCTTGTTAATTTCATTTATAATTTTGCTTTTGTGCTGAGAATTTGGTGTTGGCTGTAAATTTTTTTATTTCTTAAGATGACCAAACTAATCCGACTTTTGAGTGAAAACCAGATTAGTAAGTGGATAACTGATCCGATTTTCACCCAAAAACCGGATCAGTTGACTTTTGTCAACTGATCCGGCACTAAACCGGATCGATAACCCCGATTTTGACCGGATCTGATGATGTTTTTTCTACTAGTGTCATATTATAATGACCTTTCAGATTTTTTGTGCTGGTTGGGAAAGGGATACATAGGAAAGGGATCAAGAGATGGTTTAGGTAATATAAATAGGAGTTGAAGACAAGGGTAACGGTCAACAAACGTCTGCATATCTTCATCTTCTTCAAAGAAAAAAACCAAGTTCTTCAAAGATATGGGTGAGAAATATGGCTGGAGTATATGGGCTGCAACCATGGGCTTGTGACCGTCGAACTCGTAACATAGTCCCCCAAGATGGAGCCAGTAGGATTTGTTTCACAATTAGGAATTTAGTGAGTGGGGATCAAGGAATAAAGATCACTATGTTTGAACACCTTCCGCTCAATATAGCGTTTCAAAATTTGCTTATTAGGTATATTACGCCAGGCAGGATTGCGAATTTCGATTGGGGGGAGAACTCATGGATTGCAACCAAAGCCCTATGGAACTTCAAATGCCTATTGACTCTCCAATCATCGTAACCATAAATGTGAGGAACTTCCTCTTACCATTCTATTTTCTTTTGATCTAATCATGCACGAAATTACTTTTTGTTTTCTTTTCTATGTAATCTTTTAACAGCTCTTTCTATATCATATGCCTTCCATGAACATGGAAAGCCATATAATACGTTTTAGAACAACTCGGGTATGCCAGGCCAACCGCATTTAAGTACAGAGGTGAAAGTCTTCCGATTAGATGGGATCGGAAAAATCAGACTAATGTGGGCCAATTTTGTGGGGAGGAGTGTTGAAGATGTAAATCTGGCGAACAATCAGGGACCTTTGGAAGACCACCTAGTGGTTTACCAATGCTAGGTCAAGAATAAAAGATTCGTAAGGGATACCGAACTTCCCGTGGTTCATGGCCATTGATATAAAGCCATTTTATGTGCTACATGCTAAAAAGTTAATGAATTTAGTGTTATGACCAAGATTTGACTATATTTTAGTATGTTTATGTCTGTTTATTTTAGAAAATAAATTTGATTATCTACATACTCGTAGATGTCTTTAAGCTTTTAATACTTTTGGCTGAGATCAAGAAATTCACACTTCCCATGAATTGATGTGGGAATTCTAAATGACCAACAGAGGGGGTGAATAATTTCCCACATTTTGTGGAAATTTTAATTTCCCAAAGAATTTTCATTGTCCTCATTTTCCCCACTTCCTATCAACCAAACAAATATTTAGTTTTGTTTTACATACTTGACCCAGTATTTTAGGCTTAGGATATGACCTAAATCTAATTGCGCCATGTCCTAAAACATTAAAATTGAAGATAAAACTATAAATAAATCATTCCTAAAAGGCACTAATGATCCCGCTTTTATGCAAAATATGTTTTAAGGAACACAATCCATACTAATTTTAGTTATTATAATATGACAGGGGTCTATTAGGATCATTTGTCGTGAATGATTGCTTTGGTCTCCAGTCAATCATGTCTTAGGGCCTGTCCTAAGACTTCCTTTGTCATATCCTAAAAAAGGCTAATATTAAAACTCCTCTCCTATTAATATAAGAAAGGCTGATTATCATACAATATTTAGTAATATTGATAATTCAACACTTATTTGAAATCTTCCTAAAATAATGTTGCCCTAATTCAACACTTTTTTGGCAATTCAAAATAGTTATTGATAACCAAAAAAATGGGTACAACCTAAGGATGAATAGAACAACAGGCTGCTCCTAAAACACCCAACCAAACACACTACTACATCAAAATGAGCATAGTTCTTTCTTGCACATTACAATTACAAGCAACTTTAAAGATAATCTCCTTAGCAAGAGCATGAGGGGCCATCAAAGTGTTCCTAAAACATTTGCTATTACGCTGAAGCCAAATGGCATAGATACACTCAGTAAACATCATAACATAAATCTTATCTTTACCTTTCTTACTTCAAGCTTTATGCATACTTCCTCTTAGCTCTTCAATTGCATTGCTTTGAGGAAGTCAATCAATATACTGGAGGACATATTTCCACACAGTCGTACTGTAACCACATTCAAAAAATAAATGTTGCACAGTCTCCTCCTTCACATCACACAACTTACAAGTGAGGCTACAGTCACTATTCCACTTATGGACCTTTTCAGCAGTAGCAAGTTGGTGGGCGCGGATTTGTCGTGTGCACCTAACCAAAGATAAAATTTCTCCTACTCTCTTTTACAATTAAATGTAGAAGGGAAGTAAGGTTCGTATCCACAGGGAAACAGGGACGAGTTTTATATTTAGCGGGATCCAAAACCTAGATTAAGCTAAGGGCCGAGAAACCTAATAACAAGGGGGGTTTCAAAAGATTTAATGAATTTACTACAACTAACTAGCATATAAATAAAATGAGAAATCAATATGGGAAGATCTTGAATCCGATAAACATCCACTTCAATTCATTATCGATCATTGAACCTCAACTCTAATTATTTCCATGATTATCTATTGTTGAGAACTAATCTCGTATTCTCCTTATTCTTAGTTGAATAGCACGATCAGCGTGACTATAAAACCCTAACTAAAGGATAACCTAGTCCGATCAGCGTCTAAGTTTAATCCAATAGCAGCAATAAACACAGAGAACCAATAGACCTGCTAATGTCATACACGCGATAAACATTCAACAGTTGATTCAATTTCCCCAAGAAATAACCAAGACGATCTGCATCTAAGTTACTCCCTAGTTTGCTACAAGTAGATAAAAGAATAAAACAATCCGATTCTATTCTTAAATCTAGCATTAGATTAATTACACAATCAAACTAGTAACGTTCCTAGCATAATTATGCAAAAATCTTAAAGTATAATCATAGAAATTAAATCATAATCAAGGAAAATAGATAGAGAGGAAAGATCTCACAATAATGGTTGAAGCTTCATGTTAATTTTCTTCAAGAACAGTTCAAGCTACAATCCGATAACATAAACCAAATCCAACATTGAAATCTCTAAGAAAACTAAGAAAACTAAGAAAAATAACAAAAGTGAGGAAGGAGAATTAAGAGAGGAGTGTTTTTTTCTCTCTCCTCCATTTCAGCTCTGCTCCTCCTCCCCCTCAGAAAATAGGTTTTAGGAGGCTTTTAAACCCCGCACAAAACGTAGCCCCAAACCGACTTAAGCGTCGCGAGTCGCGATACTGGTCGCGAGGTGCGACGAGCTCACTGTCATCCGCACAACTTTGCTGGGTAAAAGAGGGTCGCGAGTCGCGACTTAGCTCGCGAGGTGCGAAGGCAGGGGTCGCGAGTCGCGAGCTACATTGATCGCTGCTGACAGTGCGGGTCGCGAGTCGCGAGCTTCATCGCGAGGTGCGACCTGCTTGCTTGGGGCTGCTTCGCTGCTGGCTACGAGCGCTGACCATAGCTGCTGGGGGTCGAGGTTACTCGCGTGCTTGGTGCTTTGCTTCCGATGTTTGCCCATTATGCTACGATGCCAAATTTCCCAAGCTCTCCAAAGACAACTTCAATCAAACATCATTCAAATCCATTTCACCTTGAAAGCTCGGAATACATGACATTAACACAAATTATCTCGCAAAACTCCGAACTTCCGCTAAGGTTGATTTATATGCAAACATTAACAATTACGAACAAACCCTTAGCAAAGTGCACCCAAAATATCATAAAAACTTCGTATAACATGAGCGTATCAAATACCCCCACACTTGAACTTTACTCGACCTCGAGTAAACTCAAAATGAGGATCACCAAATAAATCATCACCCAAGCTATCGACACCAACCTACACTCTCCATCAACTACATCATCATCATCACATCTTAACAACATCCGCTCAAAACCTAAACGTAAGGGACGATGATTCCCCCACACTTAGATTCAAGCTCACCTGAAATTATAAAGACGTAACAACAACAATAACCAGCAACGCCAACAAAAATCAAAATGTCAGCTCATGACACACTAAACTATCAGCTCTCCCAAACCTCAAAATATGACCTACTACAACTACAACTCACTTAGAATAGCAAGCCATGGAACAAAGACAAAAAGGGATAAATTCCATGCTTACTCCCAAAAACAAACAATCAACCAAAAGAATGTGAAAGCCAAAATAAATCTTCACAAAATGAAGGATGAATTCCCAACCTTACCCGAAAACGCTTTCCACCTTATGACACCATCTCCGGCAAATGAGTTTTTAAAATACATAATTCTCTCTTAATCTCTCATTTTGCCTAGGAGCCCTTTCGGGTTTTCATCCTAGCTTCTCACATTTTTTTTCTTCTCACCATCTTACCCGCTCAACTAGCTCTTTTTTGCATAGGCCGCCCTTTCGGGTTTTCGACCTATCCGAGCCCCCAATTTTGCCCGAGTCGCCCGCCCTTGCGGGTTTTCAACTCAGCGGGTTTCATTTCATCACTTTTTTTTTTTAATATTTTTTTTTTTTATTTTTTTTTTCAAATTGAAAGTAATAAATACAACATAGTTACATGAGAATGAGAATACGACCCTCCCCCCTACTTAAACTACACATTGTCCTCAATGTGACGACAATTAGAAGAAAAAGTAAACTGAAAATGGGGGGGAAAAAATCGAAAATCGGGTAAATCGAAGATCGAATGCTCAAAACTCATGACAAACAATCCGTCAAACTCAAATTTCTTAACAACACCAACTCAAATCTCATAACTCAACTCACAACCCTCTCCCTCGAATCACTCAAACAAATGGCAAATTCAAAATTTTTTAAATTTTTGAGATTTGCACCTAGCTTAAGAGATCGAAAATATTCAACAATCTCACCGTTTCAATTTCGCCAACTCCTAGCGGTTGAACTCTTCCCAACGGGTTTTCTTTTGTGGATTTTGGCTCAAAGTGGATTAAGATTTGTTGTGGTTCTTTTAAGTGGGTGGGCGGTGGGTGAAAGAAAATTTGTGGTGGTGGTGGAAATTTGATGAGAAATAAAGGAGAAGAAAGAAAATAAGAGGGGTCTCGGGTTGCCTCCCGAGAAGCGCTGTTGTTTAAAGTCGTTAGCTCGACTTAGTACCTTAGGCTTAATCATTGGGCTTGTGCTCCATGTGTGACAATGGTGGTTCCATGTCAATCTCCACTTCAAGTACCTGCAAAACTGATTGAGAAGAACTCTGACAATGCATCGTTAGTGCTATGAGTGTCAACCATAAACAAAGAGCACAAGCAATACCATCCAAAAATCACGCTAAATACAAACAAGTAACACCGTCTCCTCGGCAACGGCGCCAAAATTTGGTAGGCGTTTGCCGTGTACACCTATCCAAAGATAAATTTCTCCTACTCTCATGCACACTAAGCAAGTATAATGGAAGTAGGGATCGTATCCACAGGGAAACAGGGACGAGTTTAATATTTAGCGTGAATCAGTACCTAGATTAAGCTAAGGGCCGAGAAACCTAATAACAAGGGGGGTTTCAAAAGAGAATGAATAAACTACAACTAACTAGCATATAAATAAAATGAGAAATCAATATGGGAAGATCTTGAATCCGATAAACATCCACTTCAATTCATTATCGATCATTGAACCTCAACTCTAATTATTTCCATGATTATCTATTGTTGAGAATTAATCTCGTATTCTCCTTATTCTTAGTTGAATAGCACGATCAGCGTGACTATAAAACCCTAACTAAAGGATAACGTAGTCCGATCAGCCGTCTAAGTTCAATCCAATAGCAGCAATAAACACAGAGTACCAATAGACCTGCTAATGTCATACACGCGATAAACATTCAACAGTTGATTCAATTTCCCCAAGAAATAACCATGACGATCTGCATCTAAGTTACTCCCTAGTTTGCTACAAGTAGATAAAAGAATAAAACAATCCGATTCTATTCTTAAATCTAGCATTAGATTAATTACATAATCAAACTAGTAACGTTCCTAGCATAATTATGCAAAAATCATAAAGTATAATCATAGAAATTAAACCATAATCAAGGAAAATAGATAGAGAGGAAAGATCTCTCAATAATGGTTAAAGCTTCATGTTAATTTTCTTCAAGAACAGTTCAAGCTACAATCCGATAGCATAAACCAAATCCAACATTGAAATCTATAAGAAAACTAAGAAAACTAAGAAAACTAAGAAAAATAACAAAAGTGAGGAAGGAGAATTAAGAGAGGAGTGTTTTTTTCTCTCTCCTCCATTTCAGCTCTGCTCCTCCTCCCCCTCAGAAAATAGGTTTTAGGAGGCTTCTAAACCCCGCACAAAACGTGGCCCCAAACCGACTTAAGCGTCGCGAGTCGCAATACTGGTCGCGAGGTGCGACGAGCTCACTGTCATCCGCACAACTTTGCTGGGCAAAAGAGGGTCGCGAGTCGCGACTTAGCTCGCGAGGTGCGAAGGCAGGAGTCGCGAGTCACGAGCTCCTTCGCGGGTCGCGAGCTGCATTGATCGCTGCTGGCAGTGCGGGTCGCGAGTCGCGAGCTTCATCGTGAGGTGCGACCTGCTTGCTTGGGGCTGCTTCGCTGCTGGCTATGAGCGCTGCATTGTTGTGCGCTGACCATAGCTGCTGGGGGTCGAGGTTACTCGCGTGCTTGGTGTTTTGCTTCCGATGTTTGCCCATTATGCTACGATGCCAAATTTCCCAAGCTCTCCAAAGACAACTTCAATCAAACATTATTCAAATCCATTTCACCTTGAAAGCTCGGAATACATGACATTAACACAAATTATCTCGCAAAACTCCGAACTTCCGCTAAGGTTGATTTATATGCAAACATTAACAATTACGAACAAACCCTTAGCAAAGTGCACCCAAAATATCATAAAAACTTCGTATAACTTGAGCGTATCACAAGTCTATCTAATAAAGCCATCCAAAGTATAAACTTACTTTTAGGGGAAGCTTTATTATTGCAGACAAGTCTCTTCCAATCCACTCTATCAAAGGAATCTTGCAATAGCTTATAATTTTTCTTGATGCTAAACTCATGTAGAGTGCTCACCTTGTCCCAACCACCTATTCTCACCAACAACTCCCTAGATTCAAGGATTTTTCTGAAAAGCTTAGAAGTGTTACTGCTAACAGTAACTGTATCAATATTACCTCTCTTGATATAATAAGCATTCACCCAACGCACCCAAAGCTTATCTTGCTTAAAGGAGATGGCCCGAAGCTGTTTTAGTATGGCAGCTTTATTCCAAAGCACCATATTAACAACATTTAGCCCCCCTGTAGTTTTTGGGTGCTGTATGAAAGACCAAGCCACAGGAGCTTTTTTAGACTGCTCTATACCTCATGTCCACAAAAACTTCCTGCAAATTGTTTTAACAGCTTAAATCAGCTTCTTAGACAAAGGGAAGATTTGCCCCCAGTAATTATGCATACTTCCTAAAATAGTTTTAACCAGCTGGAGCCTACCAGCATTATTATCATATCTTTATTATACCCTCAGATTCCAAATACCTAATAACATGGTTACGCTAGCAACCAATATAATGGTTTGTCATCACCCGGCTGGGGGGCTCGAATCCCCTTATTCTAATGACCTCTTTTTTTATTTCTTTTTCCCTGAAGGTCTTTTTAAAACTAATCAGTTTTTTTTAAAGGCATGATAAGAAGATATATTACTCAAACCAAAACCAATATACAACCTAAAGTTCCATGAAGGTAAGCAAACCTACTAGTTAGGACTCCCCATGCCATCAAGGAACTAAAACCAACTGAGTTCACGGAGAACTCAAACAACAAATGAAACACTATACACTTTACACTTTACAATTTATACAAATGGACAAAGAATCAATCTAAGCTTAATTTATACATGTAATTTTTATGTTGTGTAATTGATTTACTCTTGCTGTAACAGAAAACTTAATTTGTTTATGTGTAGCCTCTATCATAGGAACCTTACAAGACCACAACGCTTCATTTCTCACCTTCCACACATGGTACATTGTGGCTACAACTGCTGCATACAACACCTTCCTCCTAAATTTGTCCCCCTTTCCATTCTTGTTCAGCTAAGTCATCAAATGATTAACATCATAACATGGCAACCTCATCCCTATCCATTCCTTTATCTTGCTAAAGTAAATAGAGCTGAAATGGCACTCGAAGAAAAGATGTTGGCTTGTTTCTAGTGCTACTTCACATATACAACACTAATCAGTAGTACCACCCCTATATTGGCAAGTATGATTCTTGTAGATACTGTATTCCTCATTATCAACCAAAAGATAAATCCTTGTTTTGGGACAGAGAACTTATTCCACACTCCAGTAGCCCAATGAACCCTTGGAACACTAGGCATCATGGTCATGTACAATTTGCTAATGCTATACTTAACCCAGCATCTGGATCTTTGTGTATAGGTTGTCCTTTACTTTGCGTATACATTTCCAAATCCAGCTTGCTGATTGAGATGGCTTGTAGTCCCTCCACTGGGTGTGTTTAATATACACAACATGCACCCACTTATTTCACATGTTATGAGTTTTTTTCTCAATAGCCCACACAAGCTTTCTGATGGCAGCTTGATTCCACATCATGAGATTCCTAATTCCTAGTCCACCATTGCTATTGGACTGGTTCTTTCTAGGCCACCAAACTAGACCTATTACTATCATATGTTCCATGCCACAAGAAATGGAGACATACAGCATTGATATTTTTTATGATTGCTTTTGGAAGAATAAAGATCTGAGACCAATAAACACTTATTGACATAAACATAAAGTTCACCAACTGTAATCTCCCACTATAAGAGAGATGTCTGCTACTCCAAACTCTTATTCTAGCACACATTTTTTCAACTAAAGCTTCACAGTCTGCTGAGCTGATCTTCTTTGATTGCATAAGAGTACCCAGGTACTTGAAGGGAAGTTTCCCTAGCTTAAAACCAAACTGTAGACACATAATCGTGTCTCCATATTTAGTACCCTATGATGATTAATATCCTGCTCTAATTGGTCTGGATCGAGGAAAGAATAAAGAACGAGTCTAAAATAAAATATTTTAAGCACAAAACCATATTCTAACTCTTTTTATTAACCCATTTACGGAAACCTTTTTTATAAATAGTTTTACGAAGCCCACTTTCCAAAACGTTTTAAAAAGCCCATATTCGAAAACCTTTTAAAAATAGTTTTATGAAAGCCCAATTTTTAAAACCCTATTTCTAGCCCAATTTAATTAATAGAATTAATTAATTATATTAATTAGTTTTATTGATAAAAATATCTTTTATAAAAAATCATCTTTCCCCAAAGTGTTTTTAAATATCCTTTTACTAAAATATTTTCTAAAATCTTTGATAATTAATATTTTTAGAAACTTAATTATTTCCGGAAACCTATTGCATCCCAACTACCTAAACCTACATATACTCCCTCCTAACAATAGCTCCACCGCCTAATCTAACAAAACACACGGCAGCATCTCAAAAATACTCGAAACAACCATACTCACAAAATCTCCTCTGATCTCTTAACACAACACAAACTCCTCGCAATATTCATCCACTGATGATCACCATCACAAAGTATTATTAATCATCACTACACCCTTAATCATCTCACATGTATTAATTCTTCACTAGTCAACGCCTAACACCTTACAACACATCATCAGTAACTCATCATCACTGAAAATTCTAAGATGGTCTTTTTTCTAAAAAAACCATGGGAATTGTGGGGCCACAATGAATGTGAGCCACCCACCTTAGCTTTCTTTTCCTTTTTCTTTTTGTCTTTGAAATGATTTTAGAAAATACCAAAATTATTTATTCTAATTTCTGGAAATGTTTAACTTATAATTTCGAAAAATACAAAAAAAAAAATCTGAAAAATCCGAAAAATAATTTTGGCCAAAAAAAAAAGTTGGGAATTTTTTTAACCCATATTTTCTCTCTCCACTCCTCTACCCCTTCCTCCCTCAAATCTTCCGTAGATCTTCAATTCTTCTCGAATTTTCAGTAGATCTCTTTCCTCGGACCCTTCTCTTATCATGAAATGGTAAGAATTCTTGAAGAAGTCATGAATTTGTGATGGAGAAGTAGTGAAATCGAAATTATAATTTTCGATTTTGGAGAAAAAATTTGGGGGAAAATTTTGGGGAAATTTTTTTCACTTTCCTCTCTTTGATCTTTGTAAATTCATGAAATAGATGAACAAACATAAAATTAATGATCGTATGTAGACCGTGAACGCCCATGAAAACCATGGAAATTAAAGTATGAATTTTAAAATGAACAAACTCAAAGTCAAAATTCTAGGTCATTATGAATTTCACAAAAACATGGTTTGGATTGTTGTAAGATGTTGGGAAACATGTTTGGTAATTACCTAAAAGCATATGATCTGGGGTTAATTTGGGCTTTTTAGTACAAGGAGGACAATGGGGGCCCAAAACTCAAGTCAATGGAGTTTGGTGAGGTATTGGGCCTAATTAACCCAGTGGCATGATTGTCCAATCCCCATAGGATTGCTTTGATGAGTAATGGGAATGGATTGTGATTGGGAGAACATCCTCCACTTAGTAGGTTTGGTAATGCCCAAAACATGTTTGCTAATTACCTAAAAGCATATGATCTGGGGTTAATTAGTTTGCATACTAAAGAATTAGGCAAATATGAGAAAATTTTAGTTGATACCGATGATTCTTCGGTGTCACTCCCACCTTCTTCTGACATCTTAACCTTTTCCGGTGTTGATCTTTTTGCCTACCATAATGGAGACAAATAACAAATAAAATAACATCAAGTTAAGTTAGTAAACATACATCGATGGCATCTATTACCTTGAACGCGTTGATGTTAGTAACATTCCCAATCAACATAAAAGCCAATGACCAAACACAACTCGGCCATAAAACCATGACCTCAATTAAGAGTATCCAACTCATTTGTTTACTTGTTACAACTCCAGCCTTAAAAACGTTGGGTCATATAACCCTTGACGCATTCACAATACATGAAAATGATGGCCTGAAAAATTTGGTCATTACCAAAATCAATCTAAATTTGTTTACTTGTTACAACTATGGCCTGAAAATAACGGCCTGAAAACTTTGCGGGTCATATAACCCATCATACATTTAGAAAATACAATAACAAATAAGATCATATAAAACATATGGTAATGACCAAACACAAATTTGGTCATTACCAAAATAGTATGTGTATGAAAAAAATAAGCACTAATTAAAATAAATTATATTCATACGCTGCTCATGAACTTTTATTCATCCACCTCGAGCGGTTTTTTTTTGTAGAACTTTTTTTCGGCTGAGTGTTATTTTTGGCACTCGGAGGTGTTTTTGTGACATTGACTTTTGTGGTGCTCTTCTTCGGAGTCACCTTCTCTGAAGGCGTATCCAAAACGCTTGCTACACCATCTTCCTGTTTTTTGTCTTTGCTTTTTTGGTGCTCTTTTTTGGCGTCAACTTCTCTATTGGCATGTCCCGAAGGGTTTCCAAACCAAAGATAGGTTTGGGACGAACAAAGCGAATTTCTTTCATGTTAAACGATGATCTAACTTTTACACTAGTGTAGGCGTGTTTTTATTTCGCCTACGCGGTGTGAGCGTGTATTATATTTGACTACCCCATTGTTAAGGTTTTATTGAAAATTGTTTTGAAAGAAGTCGCCAACAATTCTTTTTAGGAAGAATCATAAACCTAATTGGATATGGGAAAACCGTAGGGACAAATTGTGGGACTTTATCCAATGTAGATTTCCCCGTCTAGACTCCATAGATGGTTAAAATGAACCAAAGATTGAGTTCGGGGGTGAGGGTACAAATATGGTCATAATGAACCATGTTTGCCCATTGCTGGCCTCTACTAAATATCGATTCACAACAAATTTTATGCCAAAGAATAATCAAATAGTATTTTTATACACCCTAAAAATATTTAGTCTATGTAGGTTCAGAAACACATCAAAAGACTATTTTTTAGTGACATGTTATTAAACAATCAATTTACAGGGAACCTAACAGGTTGTCCAAATAATCTGATTAATGTTAGAACTGTTCTTTAGGTCTTGATTAACAAAAAATAACATGTGGGTGATAAAAACAATAAAGCAGGACAATCATATAATCTGTATAGAACAATCAGGCAAGCATGTATAATATATAAAAAGAAATAAAAAGAAGGGAAAAAGTTTAGAATATACAGTCGAACGATTTTATATCAAAGATCTACATCATAAAATAAATGGTTAGTAACTTCAATATAAAAATAGAGAATTTATTTAAGGACCCTCAGGATTATACCGTGGCTTGGGTCTGCGAGATTGACAACCTTCGGGACGAGCAATCGTGAAGCCTGAAAATCTGAATGTATGAAAGTATGTAGATTGAATGTATTTGTATTCGAAAGTATGAATTTTGTAGGGAAGTTTTGTAGTTCGCAGAGAGGTTCGTAAAGTATTCGTCGAGTTCGAAGTGTGTTAATGTGAGAATCCGTTCTTTTATCAGTACGGAATTCAGGCCTATTTATAGGGAAAACGACATTGCGCCTCACGCGCCAGCTGCGCCTGGCGCAGGATGACGTGTCAAGTGCATGACGCGGCATACCAAATAGAATGCGTACACGTCATACGCGCTTTAAAAAAGATAAGAAAGAAAAGTCGCATCTCACGCAGAGAACTGCGCTTGACGCAGGACTCTGAATGAGTCAGAAATCCACGTGTCAAGTGCAGATTAGTGCACCTGACACAGGTGGACAGAGCTGTGCCTGACGCACAGACGTGCGCCAGGCGCAGGTTGGTGCGTTAGGCGCACCAGCCTGGCTCCTGCCGTGCCTTTGCCAGCTTTATTTAAAACGTGTTTTAAAAGATTTTTTTTATCCTTTAATTACGGATATCTGATTTTTCGGGATAAAATCTGATTTTAACTTATAAAAAAATATCTTTTGAAAATATTTATTTATTAAAATAAATCAATTAATTATTGTTAAACAATTAATTGGGCTTTTTAAAGAATTGGGCTCAAAATACAATTAATTATCATGAATAATTAATTGGGCTTTAAAATAGGACTTTAACACTTTTCGAAATGGTTTTGAATGGCTTTTCAGACTGCTCTGCCCTTGGGTCGGACCAATTAAGACCACGGTATGTTTCATCATCGGATGCGTAAATGGGGAGACACGATTATGTGTCTACAGAAGCCCCCACTTTGACTGAGGTTCAGGAAACCGAAAGTCAAAGTATACGGTGTCGGGACGGAGAACGATTCGAAACGCTCTGCAGTTTAGAACTGATCTATGTACGCCGGTCTCTGCAAAGCAAAGTTAGTATGCAGGACAATAACTACAAGCAATCTGATTACCTGTAGAAGAAGATGTTAGCAGATAGGTGCAAACAACTCAGATAAAGCACATAATGATACAAAGATGCAAACTTAGACTCTCTAAGGATGCATGAGATGCTATGCAAGGATTAAGGTTATGTAAAGCTAAGGGATGACACGTCATGCAAGGTCAGGGTTATGCAAGACTAGAATGTATGAAATGTAATGCAAGGTCAGGGTTTTGCAAGGCTGCAATGCAAGGTCAGGATTTTGCAAGGCTAGAAAATGTGTAGAATGATAGAATGATCAGGATTGAATAGAATGATTTTCGAAAATCATTTTTACTAAATAATCGGGGTCCGTAAACAAGGTCTGCGGATTACAACTTTTCGGGAGTTTGATTTGGAGGCACCACCACACATAGGAAGCCCCCACTTTGGGTGAGCTTGCCTTGAATTAGGCACCTTGAGCCTTGATTGAAATGTAGTTGATCTGTCTTGAGCGTTCAAAGTTTTCACTGGGGATTCTTCATTGGGAAGTTGATACAGGCAAAGTCAGATATCGCCAGAGACCATGGAATTATCGGAGAGTCCTTCGGGGAAAAGGAGAGCTTGGATTGAAAAATAAAAAGTTTGAATTTGTGACTTAAGTAAATGTAGGTGGGAAAAGGCATTAACGAGGCTAGGTTCAGACTCGAGTCTATGTCGGGATCTAGAAAGAGTATGCTCCTAAATTCTAGAAAGTCAAATCATTAGACTATGACTAATTTTAATTTTATTGAAGAGGTCGGACCTCATCCTTGCGGAATCAGACCATTCGTAGTTTTTGGTGCCCTGACTTTTGCATGTGCCGCCCTTTCGGGTTTTCAACCTAGCGAGCTTGGACATACCTTGGAGAAGGAGTTAGGGTTGATGAAAGGTTGAAAGCTTTAAGACTGAAGGTTTAATTGGTTTGGCGAATATAGGATCATGGATTTGGATTATATCGGCTAAGGTTTTGATGGGTTGAAGGATTTGAAACGAGGGGTAGAACTTGTGTGCAAGCCCCCTAGCTTGACTTTTATATCTATTTGCCTTTGGCTTTATCTTTTTTGCATCTTGTGCGTTTTCTTTTTGCTTTTACTTTTTTTTCGCACTTTAATTTTTTTCACTTTTTATTTTTGCCTGGCATTGATATTTTTTATGTAGTAAGGCTTGCACACAAGCTATTGGTTTAGGATTGGAGGTTATTTGCGCAGTATTGATTTTGAAAGGTTATTTGGCTAATGATGGTTTATGGATGATGGAGGGAGAGGGGAATAACTCCTGATCCAAAGTATGTCCTTTTTTCATTGTTCTCTTTTTTTATGTCAGATCTCTTTTTATTATTATTAGTCAAGTTCATTAGGTGATTTAAGTTTCATCATTGAATTAGAAGCATAAATAAAATGATGGAAGGCCAATGAAAATGAAAATAAAAATGCAATTATTTTATTAATTAGAAATAAATAGAACAAGGCTTATTAGAAACACAGTCCGAAATGACATAAACTCGACGGGAAAGGAAATGAAGGAGCTAGGGGACGGACTCTCCGACTCAACCTAGAAAACTAGCGTTAAATGACCATGCCCCGGCGTTATTTAGGCACTGCCCAAGGGGTTGCCGCTATTGCTGACTTTTGCTGCAGGCGAAATTGGCAATCTACCGTCTTCAACCATATCCTGCAGATGTCGGGTGTCCATTCCCTTGGTGGTACTTGCAGTAGGCACTAGGATCCCACCTCTTGGATCTATTCTCGGGAGCAGGGTCTGGAGTAGGGCCGAGCGGCTGAAGTGCTCCTTTTGCATGAAGCCTAGTGAAGGCTTCTTCTAGGGACATGCCTAAAGGTGTGAATATTCTTTGAGGCTTTTGATAACCTCTTTTTTCAGTAGCTAGGGCATTGACCTCATTGCTTTTGGAGCTAGAAGGGTTATTGTTACTCTTCTTGAAAGAGTTGTTGTTATTGTTACCCTTGTTCTTGTTGGCTTGTACCTCTTCCTCAATCAGCAAGCCTATCTTATAGAGCTTGATGAAAGACTCTATGGGTTGGAATTTAATATGATCCCCATACTTAGGCTGCAGGTTACGGATCACCAGGCAGACTTGATCCTCTTGAGATGGCCTGTTAATCATTTGTGCAGCTTTATCCCTCCATCTGTTAAGGAAGGTGACGAAGTCTTCGTTCGAGTTTTGTTTAGTTAACTCCAACTCACGAAGGCCAACGGGAAGCTGAGTGTTATATACATATTGTTTGTGGAACTCTTCTCTGATGTAGTCCCAGTCATTCAGCTTGGCCTTATTCAGTGATCTGAACCATTTAGATGGATGGGCATCTAAGGTCAAGGGAAAGACATAAGCAAACAGGTCCTTGCTCATGCCTTTTAGAGCCATAGAGATGGAAAATTCTCTCAAGTGATCATCTGGGTCTTCGACCCCCTTGAATTTTGGGAGGTCACCCAATGTTACCTTTTTAGGGAGCTTTTCCCTCAGTTCAAGATCAATAATGTCATGGCCATGAGCCTGACTCTCGAGTGCAGGAATTGACTGGATCAATTGCTCGAGTTTTTCAAACCTCAAATCCGTCTCAGTCTTCGTTGGAGGTGGTGATGGTGGAGTGTCGCCCTGTTCTTCTTCTTCAGTTAGTTTTTTCTCTCAATGCTTTAATCTCTTTGTCTAATTCCTCAAGACGAGAGTTCATCAGTTGAAGTTGAGCCATGATGGCACTGAGCTGTTCATTAGCGTCTCCCATTTCAGATGATGATCCAGAAGAGTCGGAGGATTCGTCTGAAAAGGTTAGGATACGCTTGACGAGTCTGGGAGTGGGTAGACCTTGACGTTCCCAAGTTATAATCTCACGACATGTCCTGAAAAAAAATCGAATGGACCTCGTAAATTTTAAGAAATAATGTTTTCGAAATGAGAAATAGAAATGAGAAATGGGAATGGGACATGAAAAATGGAAATGGAAATGGAAATGAAAATGAAAATGAAAATGGGAAATGATTAGAAATGGGTATGATTATGAATGGGTATGGGTATGGGTATGGCTTTGGACTAGCATGGACTCGACCATGATGGAGACATGGACCTAACTATATGCAAATGCAGACATGGATTGGACTGGACTATAGAAGCAGACTGGATTCCACGATTGGGTTTTGGTGATGATAGGAGAGACTAGACTTTGAACTTACGGGTGAACAAGTAGGCTAAACTTTAAGGAAGACTGGACAATAAGGGAGACTAGACTCTTAACTTAAGGCAAGCAAGCTAGGCAACTAGACTTTGAACTTACGGGTGAGCAAGCAGGCTAGACGACTAGACTTCGAAACTTACATTAGACTGAGCAGGCTAGACTCAAATAATTCCTATGTGGACTTATGGAATGCTAGACTTTGAACTTACGGGTGAGCAAGTAGGCTAGACATTAAGGAAGGCTTGAAAATAACAGAGACCAAACTCTTAACTTAAGGCAAGCAGGCTAAGCAACTAGACTTTGAACTTACGGGTGAGCAAGCAAGCTAGACAACTAGACTTCGAAACTTACATTAAACTAAGCAGGCTAGACTCAAAGATTGCCTATGGACTTAAGGAATGCTAGACCTTGAACTTACGGGTGAGCAAGCAGGTTAGACACAAAAATTGCCTATGGACTTAGGGAATGCTAGACCTTGAACTTACGGGTGACCAAGCAGGCTAGACACAAAAATTACCTATAGACTTAAGGAATGCTAGACCTTGAACTTACGGGTGAGCAAGCAGGCTAGCCTTTAAGGGATGAACTTTTATAGTCCTAAGACTGAATTTTTATAGTCCGAAGACTGACTAGGGCTTACATGGAGATGCAAACTAGACCTAGGATATGAATTGACACATAGATTTGACTTGGACTGGGAGATGCACATGGGCATGACATTGGAGATGGACTAGAATTGGACTTAGAATGGAATAGACTGGGATTAGACTTGGACTGGGCTTGACATAGACTAGGGTTCACATAGAGATGCACATGGGCCTACCTTTGACTTGAACTAGACTTATATGCGCCTAAGATGGACTCTAATGCTAGCAGGCCTAATATGCATGCATAGACTCAAATTTTGATGGGCCTAATATGAATACAAAATGGACTCTAATGCATATGGGCCTACAATGAATGCAAGTGAATTGGGTTTGATTGATTGGATTGGATTGGATTGAAGGTGTTTAGACTGGGCTTAGAATTTTCGAAATTCATTTTTGAAAGGAACCCCTTGTTTTTATCTTTTGTTAGGAAAAGATGATGGATTAATTTTGAAAAATATTTTTTCTATTGAAATGTCGTGGTATGATGATGATGATTAGTAAATATTTTCGAAAAAGATAGAATAGAGGAAGGTGTAGGATTGATTTTGAAAAAATGTAATTTTTGAAATTGTTGAATATGGTAAGGTAAGATTGACAGGGATAGCGGAGATGAAATGGGAAGAGGTAGACATGCATGACAATTCTAACTCCACAATGACCAATTTTCATAGATGCACTTTTTAGGAAAGACTCGACCTTGCATGAAAGGATTGATTTTTTTTTTGAATTAGGTGAGACTCCTAAAATGACATGTTTTGACGCGAATGCAGACAGACGAACATAGGACTGAACGTAGGATCGACCATTATGGCGACTAAATCGACGAAAAGCGTGCGATACCATTATGGCGCGGGAGTGGTGCGCTAGGCGCAACTTAATGCGCTTGGCGCACTACTCCCCGACACATTTTTCGGGGATTTAGGCGACATATTGACCGACTAAAGAATTTTGCATGTTATTTAGACGCGATTTTGGACGCAGCAAATAACAACGATTTTGACACAAATTTTGTGCTACTAGACTCGAACAAAAGTCAAAAGACCAATAAGCATGGGATGAATAGACTGTGTGCCACGCAACTGGTGCGCGCAGCGCGCAGTCTACGCATCTGGCGCAGTGTGTTGCGCCAGGCGCAACTTAATGCGTTTGGCGCAATGCTCTGCGGCACGCGTATTGATAAATTGACGAAGGTTCATGCGAAAACGACGATTTGTTTTAGACGCTATTTGCAATATTTTCAGGCGCAAAGCATATTAGCAGGCAAAAATTGCAATCACACATAAATGTCAGGTAACAAGGATGCAAAAGTTCTCAACCTAAAGTCCAGTTCTACATTCAACTATTGGTCAGGTTTAGTTGATCCCACGCTTCGTAACCCTGCTTAAAGAGGTGGCCACGTGTAAGACGCACTCCAGTTCTCAAGTCAGGAACAAGAGAACAATGCCATGGTTGGGTAGGTTTGCTTATGACTAAGATCCAACACTATCGCTCAGGAAGCTTTTTGGAAGGACAAAGCGCAAACCCCCCGGGGGTGACCTCACACATAGAACATGTGCTAATGAGGCAAGGTAGATTGTCCTTATGGTGGCTAAACATTAGCCATGCATATGCAAAACAGTATATTATTCAAAGGCATAAAAATTAGAATGAATCGTATTTTTCGAGTTTCACCCACTCATTTAAAAAATTAATTTTTAAAATCCTCCCTAGTGAAGTCGCCAAATTGTAGGCGTGTTTTTATTTCGCCTACGCGGTGTGAGCGCGTATTATATTTGACTATCCCATTGTTAAGGTTTTATTGAAAATTGTTTTGAAAGAAGTCGCCAACAATTCTTTTTAAGAAGAATCATAAACCTAATTGGATATGGGAAAACCGTTGGGACAAATTGTGGGACTTTATCCAATGTAGATTTCCCCGTCTAGACTCCATAGATGGTCAAAATGAACCAAAGATTGAGTTCGGGGTGAGGGTACAAATATGGTCATAATGAACCATGTTTTCCCATTGTTGGCCTCTACTAAATATCGATTCACAACAAATTTTATGCCAAAGAATAATCAAATAATATTTTTATACACCCTAAAAATATTTAGTCAAGGTAGGTTCAGGAAACACATAAAAAGACTATTTTTAGTGACATGTTATTATGCAATCAAGTTACAGGAAACCTAACAGGTTTTTCAATTTATCTGATTAATGTTAGAACTGTTCTTTAGGTCTTGATTAACAAAAAATAACATGTGGGTGATAAAAACAATAAAGCAGGACAATTATATAATATGTATAGTACAATCAGGCAAGCATGTAATAATATATTAAAAGAAATAAATAGAAGGAAAAAAGTTTAGAATATACAGTTGAACGATTTTATATCAAAGATCTACATCATGAAATAAATGGTTAGTAACTTCAATATAAAAATAGAGAATTTGTTTAAGGACCCTCGGGATTATACCGTGGCTTGGGTCTGCGAGATTGACAAACTTCGGGACGAGCAATCGTGAAGCCTCAAAATCTGAATGTATGAAAGTTTGTAGATTGAATGTATTTGTATTCAAAAGTATGAATTTTGTAGGGAAGTTTTGTAGTTCGAAGAGAGGTTCGTAAAGTATTCGTCGAGTTCGAAGTTTGTTAATGTGAAAAATCCGTTCTTTTATCTGTACGGAATTCATGCCTATTTATAGGGAAAACGACACTGCGCCTCACGCGCCAGCTGCGCCTGGCGCAGGATGACATGTCAAGCACATGACGCGGCATGCCCAATGGAAAGTGCACACGTGGTACGCGCTTTGAAAAAAGATAAGAAAGAAAAGTCGCGTCTCACGCAGAGCACTGCGCTTGACGCAGGAATCTAAATGAGTCAGAAATCCACGTGTCAAGTGCAGATTAGTGCACCTGACACAGGTGGACAGAGCTGTGCCTGACGCACAGACGTGCGCCAGGTTGCGCCAGGCGTAGGTTGGTGCGCTAGGCGCACCAGCCTGGCTCCTGTCGTGCCTTTGCCTGCTTTATTTAAAACGCGTTTTAAAAGATTTCTTTTATCCTTTAATTACGAATATCTGATTTTACTGGATAAAATCTGATTTTAACTTATAAAAAATATCCATTGAAAATATTTATTTATTAAAATAAATTAATTAATTATTATTAAACAATTAATTGGGCTTTTCAAAGAATTGGGCTTAAAATACAATTAATTATCATGAATAATTAATTAGGCTTTAAAATAGGACTTTAACACTTTTCGAAATGGTTTTGAATGGCTTTTCAGACTACTCTGCCCTTGGGTCGGACCAATTAAGACCACTGTATGTTTCATCATCGGATCCTTAAATGGAGAGACACGATTATGTGTCTACAACTAGGCGCAAAAGTCTCGTCATCATCGTCAACATCCAATTTATGCTTTGCACATTTCAACGTAACACTAAGTATGGGAGATAGAAACGGAGAGCACCTCTTATCTCCCTGTGTTTCCGGTTTAGTGGGGACAGTTCAGACATCGCTGAAGATTCCATCCCCTTTCATTCCCCCATCATTACCTTGTGATCCATTGGTGGTGTCAACATCATTCCCACCCTTCTCACGTGCCTTTTCTGTATCTTCTGGAGGTAGGCTTGAGATTAGCTTCTCTAGTGCAACCTCAATGTGCACCACCTTTGAGAATATAGCATCCACCATGGAGACGATTCTTTTTAGAGATTATTTTACCATTCCAATCCGCTGTTCACATAAACATTTCTATCAATGAACCTTTCATATCACCAAAGTCATTCAATTCTATCATTTGCAAACAAAAGAAAAATAAAAAATGCAAGGTTTTACCCCGATGCAATCTTGTCATTTAAACCACATAAAACCTCATGGATTAGGTTATTAATAACCCACATCTTAACCATACAATTCTTTCATCATATATGTTATAGTCACATGATTTGAGGCCATTGCCCAAGCCGATTACTATTTTAGGTAATGCCCTAAAATGGGTTAGGTGATGACCTAAAATGTTTCGTAATATCCTAATCTAATTAGGTGATTACCTAATATATATAGTGGTTATGTTAGGTCATGACCAAAATATCTTTAGTAATTACCTAAACCCTTCAGTAACTTGCACAAAAAACCAGTGACATTCCACTATAATGGAGAGGATTCTTTTGAGAGATTGTTCTACCATTCCAATCTGTTGTTCACATAAACATTCTATCAATGAACCTTTCATATCATCAAAGTCATTCAATTCTATCATTTGAATGCAAATGAAAAAAGGAAAAATGCAACGTTTTGGCCTGATGCAATCTTGTCATATAAACCACATAAAACCTCATGGATTAGGTTATCAGTAACCTATATCTTAGCCATACAATTCCCTCATCGTATATGTTATAGTCACATGATTTGTGGCCATTGCCCAAGCCAGTTATTATTTTAGCTAATGCCCTAAAATGGGTTAGGTGATGACCTAAAATGGTTGGTAATATCCTAATCTAATTAGGTAATTACCTAATATATATAGTGGTTATGTTAGGTCATGACCAAAATATCTTTAGTAATTACCTAAATCCTTCAGTAACTTGCACAAAAACCAAGTGACATTCCACTATAATGGAGAGGATTCTTTTGAGAGATTGTTCTACCTTTCCAATCCGCTATTCACATAAACATTCTATCAATGAACCTTTCATATCACCAAAGCCATTCAATTCTATCATTTAAAAGCAAAAGTAAAAGGAAAAAATAATGCAATGTTTTACCCCGATGCAATCTTGTCATATAATCCACATAAAACCTCATGGATTAGATTATCAATAACCCACATCTTCACTATACAATTTCCTCATCATATATGCTATAGTCACATAATTTGATGCTATTGCCTAAGCCAATTATTATTTTAGGTAATGCCCTAAAATGGGTTAGGTAATGACCTAAAATGTTTGGTAATATCCTAATCTAATTAGGTAATTACCTAATATATATAGTGGTTATGTTAGGTCGTGACCAAAATATCTTTAGTAATTACCTAAACCCTTCAGTAACTTGCACAAAAAACCAGTAATATTCCACTGCAATGGAGGTCCCGAAAATGATGCAAAAAATTTTCATCTAAATGCTAAACTACAGTATGAACTACTCAGCAAATGTAACCCAATAAAAGTGTGAAGTGCATTGATTTAGAACAATTATCTCACACACCTTCATTTTATTTTTGGTCATGTCCAAAATATCTTTAGTGCATAGATTCAGAGCAATTTAATCACCAACACCGTCATTTTATTTTCCTTAAAACCCTAGGTTTTTTTGGGAAGATTTTCATAAATTGCAAGTTTAATCTTACACAAACGCACAAATGAAGATAGAAAATCACTAATTCGTTACTATATGCGAAATATTCAAGTAAACTTACATCTATTTCATCTACGGGTGAAGAGTTTAGGTCGATTTTCATAGAGTTCAAGTTCAATAATAGAGGTGAAGGTTTTGGGCGAAATGGAGGTGAAGATTGGGTCGAAATGGAGGGAGAAAATGGAAGATAGAGTCGAATTTGAGGGAGAAGGTGATGGGTCGAATTTGGGAGAAAACTGGTTGAGAATCAAGGAAGAGGGAAGAAGAATGAAGTGTTCTTGAGTTCTTGTTGAAGAACATGAAGAACAATGAGGAGAGAGAAAACGGGTAAAAAAAATTTGGCTCCAAAAAATTTTATCCCCGCGTGAAATTAAGTTTGGATGGTAAAAAAAATTTCGAAATTTTTCAATTTTTTTTAATTAGTTTTTTCGATTTTCAGAAAATATTTTCATAAATTTTGGTAAAACAAAATGAAAAGAAATAAGTTTTGGCAATTAAAAGAAAAGGGGGAAAAAAAAGAAATGAAGGGTCCACAAGCAAGAATGAGTCTCACATTCATTTGCTTCCATGATCTTGTTTCAAAAAAGACCATGTTAGAATCATCCCCAAACCCATCATCACCATCAAATCCTCATCATCCTTTAGAAAGCCTAAATACCCGATACTAATACTCCTACGAAACAAAAAAATCATCACGCTGCATCTCACCACAATTCCATTCTCTTTCTAGAGGCGCCTAATACATAATACAATGAAAGCAGCAACATGCATCACACGTCTAATATCTAGTACTACGAGTCTACGACCAATATTAAACACAAGACAAAAACTATTTTCAAGGCTCGTTCAACTTTCGATCCAAGATCCGTACAAATCATCAACCCCGGACGGTGGTATAATTTATGAGGGTCAACTAAATTAAAAAAACTTTATTTTTATTATTTTATTTCTTATTATTATTTTTTTATTGAAGTTACTAATGTTCTATTTATGATGTAGATTGTTAACTTATCCCTGCGACTGTAAGTTTTGTATATTATAATAACTCCCTGCGATATTTTCTTTTCTTATTTTTATTTTTTTTCATGAACATATTATTTTTTATATATGATTGCAATATATTTATCACCTTGTATTATTGCTAATCAAGACCTAAGGAAATATTCTAACTAAATCAGATAATATGGACAACCTGCTAGGTACCTTGTAAGTTGATTGTCTAATAACATATCACTAAAAAATAGTTTTTGTGTGTTTCATGAACCAACCTAGACTAATATTTTTTAGGGTGCTTAAAACATTATTTGGTTATTCTTCTGCATAAAAATTGTTATGAATCGATATTTAGTAGAGGCCAGTAATGGGTGACATGGTTCATGACCGTGTTCGTACCCTCACCCCCGAACTCAATTTTTGGTTCATTGACCATCTATGGAGTCAGGACGGGGAAATCTTCATTGGATAAGTCCCTAAGATGTCCCTACGATTTCCCAAATATCCAGTTAGGTTTATGAGTCCTCCTTTAAAGACTTGTTGGCGACTTCGAAAATGTATTTAATAAAATCTTAACAATGGGGTAGTCAAATACGCGCTCACACCGCGTAGGCGAAATAAAATGACGCCTACACTAACAGTTGTTGAACCCTATTCTTATCTTCTTGTGACATAATTGTGCAATATATCTCTAACTTTTCAGGGCTTACAAACAGGCCTGTTGATAAGTGACATTTATGTCACTTCTAGGACTAGGATTTAGATTATTTTCATAGTTTATTTTCATTTATTTCTATCTATTTTAGCTTTTATTTCTTCTTTTCATAATTTTTTATTAGTGTGTTTTTAATAGTTTTTAGCTTTTAATTAATAATTTATTTCCATTTTATTATTTTTATATCTCTCGTTTCTCCCCACGTATTTTGGTTTTGGTTGTAGGTAAGTGTTATCGAGTTATGGTGTAGAAGCTTCAACTTAAAAGTGGCAAAATGCAAGAGCTTATCCTTCACCACAATTTCTTATCCAACACCACACCATATACAACAACCCACAACACCAACCTACAACCAAACCACCTCCAAGGCTCCAACAGCACCACCCTCATCCTCACCACACCAAATCCCAAAACACCACAGCACCACCTCTGCTCAGCACAAATCTCTCCCAAAACCAAGAGGAGCGGGCGCTCCTATGTACAACAGAGCGGGCGCTCCGTTCTCATTCACGCCAAACAGAAAAGTCCCAGAATGTTTTGAGCGGGTCATGAGCGACCTCGGAGCGGGCGCTCCGAGAAAACGTGCTCAAACACTCATTAAATAAATCGAAGGTTGTGATTCACTGAGCGAAATCAACGGCGACGATCGAAGATTGATGAGCAGCCAAAGAGAATCTGTTCGGAAAATCAGAAGGCCACGATTGATTAAGTGTAGATGATTCATGATGTCTGTTGGGCCCACGTTTTATTCGACGGTGTTAGTTTTGATTTTGAAATGGAGAGATAAGTGGGGTTGGTTATCAAATGTGGAAGATGAAAATTGGTGGGATCCTTAAAGTAACTATGGGAGATAATGAAGGGATCAGTTGCAAAAAAGGGGGCGTTGGGTCCTATTTCTAAGGCATAGTCAACGGTAACTAGTGCTGTTCTTAAGGATCTATATATACCAAGTGTAACTTAGTTTTTCATTCATTCATTCATGAGCTATTAATTACTCTAAAACACCTGTAATCAGTCATTCTCTCCTCCTCCATAAAAATCCTGCAATACTGTACTAGTCACTATTGTATTCACGAGCTGTTATTGACGGCGGCACGACTATAGTGGATTGGTGGTCAAGAGAATCACCCGCGGTTTTTCCCGTCATTCGGGTTTTCCGCGTCAACAATCTTTTGTCTTTCATTTTATTAATTGCATTCTTGTTAATCGTTATTTCTTACACATTTGCTTAAGTATATTGTTCTTGTTGTTGGCTCCCTAACACCTTTTAAGTACTTGGTACAAAATCGGCATAAACAATTTGGCGCCCACCGTGGGGCCCTCAGCAAGATCTATATACATTTTTTACCATTTTTCTTATTTTCTATTTCCTTTTTGCTAGTTCGTTTGTGCCTTTTCCTTTTTTCTGTGTTGACAATGGCAGGAGAATGGGTAACAACTCAAGAGGTCATCAACGAGCTCAACCGCGTCAAGACAGCAATGGCTACTTTGAAGGAGAGCTATGTCGCATCCTGCATGGAGAACCAAAGCCTGAAGTCTGCTCAGCGACAGTCCAAGGGAGCTAAATCTCGCAACATCGGCGACATCCCCAGGATGCCCAATCTAGACGAGGAAGCCTTCGAGACCCCAGTGAACCGCGATATTCCTTTGCACGGCGAAGATTCAGACGACGATGCTGACGATGACGCCGGCGTCGCGCCCCAAAGAGGCCAACGGCGTTCCCCTCCTGATGATCCGATCCAAAGAACGTCTCCAAAGAACTAGAAGACATGATCGCGGAATCCCCGTGTCCCTCGCCCTATGGAGAAAGCGACGCCAAACAGCTATGCATATTCACCTTTTGCTGACCCTATTGCAATGATCGAAGTTCCGAAGCGGTTCTCTGTCCCAACCATGAAGCTGTACGACGGCACTTCAGATCCCAACGACCACGTCGCTCAATACAAGCAACGGATGATTACCATATCAATTCCTCGAAGCATGCGGGAAGCTTGTATGTGCAAAGGCTTCGGGTCAACGCTGACGGGGCCGGCACTGCAGTGGTTTATCCATCTTGGCAACGGCACTATATCTTCTTTTGCTCAATTTATTAATGCTTTCAATTTGCAATTTGCTAGTAGCCGTAAGATGGAAAAACAAGCTAGTGATTTGCACAGAATTGTGCAAAAATCTGATGAATCTTTGAAAGAGTTTGTTAACAGGTTTAACAGGGAAAAAGTGTCAATCCCCAACTGCGACGTCAGGACGGCTATTGAGGCTTTCCGACGAGGATTGGATGAGGAATCAGATTTGTACAAAGAGCTGACAAAGTACCCTTGTCCGACTTTCGAGGACGCCCAGGCCAAAGCCTTGGCTCAGATCAGGTTGGAAGAAGACATGCAATCAAGGAAAGCATTCAATGACGCCGGCAGCAGAAAATCGACGCCGACCAAACAAAGCTCTTGGCGTCCAAAGCCTTACGATCGTCCGAAGCAGGTCAACAGCGTCCGTCAAAACGGAGCTTTAAGCGATTGGAAGAATGACCCCGGCTTGCCGCCAAAGCTCACCGAATACGGGTTCGGCGTCGACGTATCAGGTATTGTTAACAATTTACGTTCTTTGGGTAACGCCGTTAAGTGGCCTTTCAGGAATGAAAAAGCAGCACCCCGACGGGATCAGTCGAAATGGTGTGAGTTCCATGGAGACCACGGACACGACACAGACGAGTGTGTCGCCTTACGACGTGAGGTGGCGCACCTCCTCAAACACGGTCACCTAAAGGACCTACTAACTGAGAAAGGAAAAGCAACAACATCAACATACAACGAACGGCGACAACCCCCTGCGTCGCCGACACATGTGAAGGTAATTAATGTCATTAGTGGTGGATCAGATATTTGTGGACTAACTTACTCTGCAGCTAAACGCCACGCGAGAGACGTCCCAAGTCAAGATACCATCCCTAAGGAACTCCATCATCCCCGCGACGCCGAACTTGAAGCTATGCCTATTACATTCGACGAAGACGACCTCGGTGACGACCGAGATATCCATCACGACGGTTTGGTAATCTCTCTAACTGTTAGCAATTGTTTACTAAAACGTGTGCTAGTGGATAATGGCAGCTCAGCTAACGTCCTTATGAAAGACGCGTTAGAAGACATGGGCATCGACGAGCGCGATATCATCCGAAAGTCTACTGTCCTCGTCGGATTCAGCGGCGAGGCCAAGCATACAATGGGCGAAGTGACGCTGCCTACCTACGCCAAAGGGGTAAACATGCCAACGAAATTCTACGTCGTGGATTGTCCGTCATCTTACAACGTCATCCTGGGAAGACCTTGGATCCACAGCATGAAGGCCGTCCCCTCCACGTATCATCAGTCCGTAAAATTTCCTACCAAGTGGGGAGTGCAGGAAATTAAAGGGGACAGACGGATAGCTCGAGAATGCTACAAGACGTCCCTCAAACCTCGTAAAATGGAAGCATAGCAATTACAGATGCAGACGTTGGGGGAGCAGGGTTTTGACGAACAGCTAGTCGACGAGGTCATACTTGACGCTGACAAACCAGATCAAACGGTCAAAATAGGAGCGTCATTGGCCCCCGGCGTCCGTGAACATGTAATAGAATTCCTTACAGCTAACGCCGATTGTTTTGCGTGGTCGCATGTAGATGTAACAGGTATTGACCCCGACGTCATAACACACAAACTTAACGTCGACCCACATCATAAGCCAGTAAAGCAGAAGAGACGCAAGTTCGCTCCTGAAAGAAATCAGATAATCAATGACGAGGTCCAAAAGTTAATTGACACTGGCAAGGTAAGGGAAGTTAAATATCCCGATTGGCTAGCTAACGTCGTTGTTGTAGGTAAAAAGAATGGGAAATGGCGAGTTTGCATCGATTTCACTGATCTCAACAAAGCTTGCCCGAAAGATCCGTTTCCATTGCCACACATCGATGCCCTCGTCGATGCCACCGCCGGGAACGAGCTACTGACGTTCATGGACGCCTACTCTGGGTACAACCAAATACTCATGCATCCAGAAGATCAGGAGAAGACGTCGTTCGTCACCGACCGCGGCATCTATTGCTATAAAGTCATGCCGTTTGGATTGAAGAACGCCGGCGCCACCTACCAACGTCTCGTCAACGCCATGTTCAAAGACCAGTTAGGGGACACAATGGAGGTGTATATCGATGATATGTTGGTGAAATCCAAGGCCGCTTGTGACCACGTCTCACACTTACAACAAGCATTCGACGTTATTCGAAGGTATGGAATGAAACTTAATCCTACTAAGTGCTCTTTTGGAGTGTCTGCAGGAAAATTTCTGGGGTACATCGTCACCCAACGAGGCATAGAAGCTAGCCCTGATCAGATAAAGGCTATCGTCAACATCCAATCCCCAAGGAACATTAAAGAGGTGCAGAAACTTACCAGACGTGTTGCCGCCTTGAATCGATTTATTTCCAAATCCTCCGACAGATGTAGGCTATTCTACGATATCCTGAAAAAGAATAAAGGCTTTGAATGGAGCGAACATCATGAGCAGGCACTGCAGGAACTCAAAGAATACCTTATGACGCCGCCTTTATTATCCAAGCCGACGGCAGACGAGCCCTTACAGCTTTACGTCGCCGTCAGCGAATCGTCAGTCAGTGCCGTCTTGACTAGGGAAGATTCGACGGGCCAGCTACCCATTTATTATGTAAGCAAATCCCTTGTCGACACCGAAACCAGGTACTCCTCTTTAGAAAAGCTCGTTCTGGCATTAGTTACTGCCTCTAAAAAATTGAAACATTATTTCGAAGCACACGTCATACATGTAAAGACTAACTATCCCATTAAGTCAATTTTGAGACGCCCAGAATTGACAGGACGAATGAGCAAATGGGCCATTACTCTTAGTAGTTATGACATCGATTATCATCCACGAACGGCCATAAAATCGCAAGCCTTGGCAGATTTTGTGGCTGACTTCAGCCCACGACTGGAGGCCTCGGCACAAAGTGAGGCGAGTATGCTTGACGTTAACACAATTAATACTAAATGGGTGTTGCATGTAGATGGATCTTCGAACTTTCGAGGCGCTGGGTTAGGTATACTGCTGAAGTCGCCACAAGGGGACACTATAGCCCGAGCTATTAGCTGCGATTTCAAAGCTACAAACAATGAAGCGGAATATGAAGCATTATTGGCCGGGTTGACTTTAGCCAAAGATTTGCAAGCCACCGACATCGAAGTATACAGCGATTCACTGTTGATAGTTAGTCAAATCAAAGGAGAATTCGCCGCCAAAGATTCTAAAATGACGGCGTACCTAGAGGCAGCCAAGTTAAAGGTAAAATCCTTCGCAAAATTTAACATTCATCAGATCCCAAGAGATCAAAATACGCAGGCAGATGGATTGGCCAATATTGGCTCAGCCATGAGAAAATCAGGATTCAAGAATATACCCATAGTTCACTTAACGACACCAGCGATCGATCGGTCAATAAAAGACGCCGACGTCAACGAGATCACAATGACGCCGTTCACTAGTTGGAAGGCGCCGATCATTTCATATCTCAAAGACGACATACTCCCAGACGACAAAATACAAGCGAGAAAGGTACGCTTTAAATCTTCGATGTATGTTTCGAAAGTCTATTGCAGGACCTTATTTGCGTTGCCTCGACGGCGACGAATGTAAGCAAGTGCTCCAAGAGATGCACGACGGAAGTTGCGGTAATCACTGTGTGGACGCAGATCTGTCCAACGTAACTTTGCGAATGGGGTACTACCGGCCGACATTAAGGCGTGACGCCGTTGAATACGCCAAACAATGTGATGCTTGCCGCCGACACGCCGCCATGTCTCATAAACCAGCCGAAAAGCTACATCCAACTATTACCCCATGGCCCTTCATGAGGTGGGGCATGGATATTGTTGGCAAATTGCCTCAAGCACCGGGGCAGAAGGTGTTCATGTTAGCATTGACGGATTATTTTTCTAAGTGGATTGAGGCTGACTCATTCACCCAGGTACGTGATAAAGAAGTCATTACTTTTATATGGCGAAATATAATATGCAGGTTCGGTGTCCCGTCAGAGATAATCTGCGACAACGGTTCACAATTCATCAGTACGCCCACACGAAACTTTCTGGCAAAATAGAACATACAACTAAACACTGCGACGCCGAGATATCCGCAAACCAACGGACAAGCTGAATCAAGTAACAAGTCAATTATAAAGGTCATCAAACGGCGTTTGAAAGCTGCCAAAGGTAAGTGGGCAGAGGAGCTACCGTCAATTCTTTGGGCCAACAGAACCACCCCCAAGACGGCGACAGGGCAAACACCATTCTCACTAGTATACGGGTGCAAAGCAGTCTTACCTCCAGAGGTACAAATTCCGACGGCAAGATATGGACTATTGACGCCGGAGAGAAATGAAGAGGAGATATGCCACGACCTTGTTACCAGCGAAGAGCTAAGAGAAGCAGCATTTGTACGAATGGCGTCGCAACAACAGATAGTAGCTCGAAGTTTCAACAAGAACGTTAAGGCGAAAACATTCAAGGTAGGCGATTGGGTCCTTAGAGAAGTATTTCAGAACACTAAAGAACTTAATGCAGGTAAATTAGCACCAGCTTGGGAAGGACCATATCGCATACAAAAGGTAGTAGGCAACGGCGCTTATAGGCTGTGCACAAGGGAAGGAAAACAAATCCCACGAAGCTGGAACGCCGTCCATCTAAAACTTTACCATTTTTAAACTTATGTTGATAACAAAAAGGACGCCGTCACAGGTAAGTAATACTTTGAAACATGCCTCTTTTCATCAAGTCATTTTGTTCTCAACATATTTTCAGTATTATGATCATAGGCAGCATACTGACTTGAGCGTCGGAGGGCCGTTGGTAAAACCAACGGCCATCTCACCTTTGTTCGTGTAGACAAGTATGTGAGACAGAGGAACATCGACGACCTACCATGGATATTTTCAAACAGGTGAGATATGACAACCTGACGTCGTCATGCTCTATGACGGCGGCATATTACATCAGAGTACAAGAACTCGACGGCGTCCAGACAAACACAATGTGACTTACCATACGATAAGGAACACACACCTTAGGAAGTCATCAACACTACATACGAGCTAAGCATACTTGATTAGAAGTGGTGACTTGCCCTTCATGACAATCAATGTTGCAAACAGCTCTCAACACTAAAGGTACCTACTTACTTACATACATACATACATACAACAATATTGGCAAAATATGCATATACGAGGGGCAAATTAAACACGCAACGAAGAAACATAACATTGATACTCGCCATCATGGCGATAAGTCAAATAACACAGCTAAAAACTTGCAACTGTTTAAAGAGAAATCAGTGTTCTAACATTAATGTAACTAAGCAAAAGAGAGATTGTTCTGCGTTGGCGGCACAACACCATGAAAAAACATTGAAAAGTAACTTTTAATTTGTATCCATGGCATCTTTGTTTTCACCACCAGGGGTCGACTCAGCTGTCGCCGTCATCTCAGCAGTTGCAACTACGCCGTCAGGCGCAAGATCGGCTTCAGACCCATAAGCAGCGAGGAACATTCTGACGTCGTCCTCTGGAGTCCATGACGCCGTCTGGCCCTCCATGAACTGCTTCATCAACCTTGCCTTGGTTCTCCAAGTATACAGGCTCGCAGCGTCAATAAGTTCTTCTTGCAGTGCTATCACCTTGGTCTCCAGCTCAGCAGTGCGAACATCCAGCGTCTCTTTGAGCGATGCCGCTTCCACAACCTTGGCGACTAATTCTTCTTGCAGCGATGTCACTTCAGCGGTCTTAGCTTTCAGCGCCTTCTCGGCTTCCGATTGAGCAGTGATTGACCTTTCCAATTTCTCTTTAAGGGTTTTGCACTCCTTGTCTAGAACGGTAGCAGAGTTGCGGATGGCCAAAGAATTTTGAATGGCCTATTTAAGACAAGCACAAGTTAGCATTATGAAAGACAGGGGCAATATTATTAATGAAGAGATAAACAACTTACATGCAATCATAGCGCCAACCCTTCATCGGCGACTTGATGAATGGGAAGTTTGGCAAGACGTCGTTGGGGTGCAGGAAAGGCTAATTTTTCGGCGTCAGGCCAAATGGTGGGGGTAGTGTGTTCTAAAAATCCCTTGGGGAGAGAAATGTTGAAGTTTCCTTCTTTGGTTGGTGTTGAGTCTTTGACGGCGATAGCATCGTCAGATTTGACGGCGGCAGGAGATTTGGCAGTAGGGGCAACGGTGGCAGAGGGGGCGGGCATACTTGCTTGGGCCCTCTTCCTTTTCAAAGTTCTCTCTAGCATCTCCGCCTCCGTCAGAATGACCACCGGAGATTTGCTTTTGGTGGATTTGGTGTTTTCTGGCAGCAGTGCATCAATATGAGTACGGGGTTATGTAAGGAAAATGACAGCGTTTGCGTATATACCATACCTAAAGCCATTGAAGGAGAGGTGTTGCTGGAAGGTTCGTCGGGGTCCCTGGGATGTTCGTCGACGTCGGCAGGCACAAGATTGAAATTGGCCCTAAATGCACGCTCTTCCGAGGAGTAAGTTTTCAAAATCCGGTTGTGTTTGGTACGGGAGTAGTCGCTTTCCTCTAGCGACAAAGGTAAGATCTCTGCAATACACCACAAAATTAGACGTTGTCAATTTTCTAAGCCAACAAATATTCACAAAGCAAGCCAAAAATTATACCTCCGGAATTCCAGCCGTCGCATAAAAAAGCGCAATCTTTCCCCAACGATGCCTTTTCTACAAATACATATCTTCTCTTCCATCCTCTGTCGTTGGCCCCAGTATTACCCACAAGGGATAAACGCCCAGATCTCAGGAACAAGGTATACCTTGTGTTCTCAACTTTTTTCACTTCGTATACATGTAGTAGATCCACTAACCCAAAATCCATGTTCATGCCCTTGGCCAAAACATCAATTACATGGATAATCCTCCAAGCCAAAGGCATAATTTGTCCAGGGCTTACCTTAAGAGTGTCGAGAAGTTCAGTCATAAGGGGGCAAAGAGGGAATTTGTGGCCAATTTTGAAGGGGTATTCGTAAAAAATTACCCAACCTATGGGACAGTCATCAGGACGCTCTTCCTTTTCGGGAATTCGGACCTTTATTTGGATGGGCAACCCAGTTCTTTCTACAAAGTCATCTATTTCTTCTTCTACGAAGGTGCTAGGTACACTAGGGCCCCCAATTACACCAGCATTAATGACAATTACCTCCCCACTAGTCTCAGAAGGCTTGGGGGACTTGCTAGCTTTCCTAATCTTTGCGGCGTCTTTTGGGGCCATGGAGGGTGAATGAGAATTGCAAAGAGATTGAAGTAAGAAATTGAAAGATTAATTACCTGGGATTCGCCGGAGGACAAGACGAAGGTGGAAGCCGAGAGGTTTCTTGGTTCTTCAAAAGAGAGTGTGTTTTTTTTTTAAAAGTTGAAAGTGACAGGATAGAGAAAAAGATAAGGGAAGCGTGTGTTTTTATACAAAGTGACAGGAGCAGTTGGTACATTAATGACGGTTATTGGGCTGTGTAATTGACACCATTGTCTAGGCGGTTGACAAGTGGTATCAATTAGGGGCAATTGTTGGGCCCACGTTTTATTCGACGGTGTTAGTTTTGATTTTGAAATGGAGAGATAAGTGGGGTTGGTTATCAAATGTGGAAGATGAAAATTGGTGGGATCCTTAAAGTAACTATGGGAGATAATGAAGGGATCAGTTGCAAAAAAGGGGGCGTTGGGTCCTATTTCTAAGGCATAGTCAACGGTAACTAGTGCTGTTCTTAAGGATCTATATATACCAAGTGTAACTTAGTTTTTCATTCATTCATTCATGAGCTATTAATTACTCTAAAACACCTGTAATCAGTCATTCTCTCCTCCTCCATAAAAATCCTGCAATACTGTACTAGTCACTATTGTATTCACGAGCTGTTATTGACGGCGGCACGACTATAGTGGATTGGTGGTCAAGAGAATCACCCGCGGTTTTTCCCGTCATTCGGGTTTTCCGCGTCAACAATCTTTTGTCTTTCATTTTATTAATTGCATTCTTGTTAATCGTTATTTCTTACACATTTGCTTAAGTATATTGTTCTTGTTGTTGGCTCCCTAACACCTTTTAAGTACTTGGTACAAAATCGGCATAAACAATGTCGACGCGAACTCCACCACTGATCTTATGTTGATGATGGATGATGACGAAGAGCGATGATGCAGAGAAGAACAGGGGAGCAACGAAGATGAAATACCTGAGGAGGAAGGGTCTGATGCTTTTGGGGGGTGTTGGTTTTGTTTTTCTCATTTTTATTTTTCCTTTTTCTTTTGTTCCCTTTTTCTTTTACTCTTTTCTTTATCCCTTTATTACTGGACTTCCGCTCACGTTTTCATTTGGGAATTTCTTTTCTTTTTCCTTTTTCATTCTTCCCCTTTTAATTCATTTCCTTTAATCTTTCTTTTGCTTTTCCCTTTTCTTTTATTCCTTCACTTTTTATTTTCTATTCCTTTTCCTTTTCTATTTTATATTATTAGTTGTGTAAATACCCTTAAGACATCTATTTGGAGGGGTTTTTTTTAAGAAGTTTTGACCAAGTTTAAGTTTTTATTTACCACTCTTAGTTTTGGAGAGTTTTAGGGTTTTAGGGAGGGTTAACCTCGATAGTTTAGGTAGAGAGAAAAAGTGAGAAACTCTAATAGATATTGGAGATTTTGAAATCCAAGGAGTGCTAACTTGTATTGAAGTTCTACAACCAATCAATGAGCATTTTCTTACTCTCTCTCTTCTCTTTTATTGCTTTATTTTAATTGTTTTTCTTAGATTAGTTTTTCATGATTAGTTTAATTATTTGTAGTTTAGTTTAATGTTAGATTAATATTTAGTATCATGTTATTAGTTGGTAATTTCTCTTAGTTTCTAATTTATTATGATTTGTGAGTAGCTATTTCTTTGGGAAGGATTAGAAGTCATTGATGAGTTCATGAACCTCTAAATCCAATATTGGGTTTGACTTGGGATAATTTTGGTTAATTGATTTGGCATTTTCATGAATATTTGTATGATTGGCCACCATATGAGCATAATTTAGGTACTCTTAGTGAAGGATCGAGAGATGAAGTTAAGGGGTTGCCTCAAATCGATTATTAGGCTTGAAGGACCATGAGAATAGTGACTACCTAGCCTAGGGAACTTAGTTTACTTGTTTATGTTCATCATGTTTATGGATATGCTTGGTTGAATACCTTAGCCATGAGAATAGGTCTTCGGTAAGAGATTGGGCCAATCTAGCTAGCTCGAGAGAGTGATTAGAGTACCAATGGATGAGCAATTCCCCTCAATTGATCCCCATTGTTGAATCCCATTGTGATTGTTTGGCTTATTGTCTTTTCATCTATAAATCTTTAAAAACATAGACTTAGCTTAGCTTATTATAAATTGACACTTACTGGTGCTTCCCTTAGTCATTGTGGATTCGACCCTTTACTTGCCCTATATTGGGTAGTTTAGGTATCTTTGACGTGTTTACAACGAGCGCGTCAAATTTTGGCGACGTTGCCGGTGACTTCGGCTTGCATTGATTCGTGATGATTAGATGAGTCTAGGCTATTTGTGAATATTCTTTTTATTTTTTTTTCCTTTTGTTTTGAAAAGAAAAAATCTCAAACGAAAATAGCAAGTACTTCTTTTCCTCAATATGACAATGAATCCTTTTGGGCATACTTTGATAGGCTTGGGGAGTTTATAAAGTTCAATGGCTATGATATTGGGGAAGCTTGTGAGATTACATATTGGGGACTAAATGAGCATACTAGAGGAGTTGTTGAAAATATGTTTAACGATGACTTTCGAGCGACATCTTCGGATGAAGTTTGAAATTTTTTTATGTGATTAGCTATGGACACTTATGATTCCGATTTTTATGCAAATTATCATGATTCCTCTAGTGTTGGCATGAATTTCTTTGATGAGTCAAATGTTCCAACTAGTGAGCCTATTATGCATGATCATATTCCCTCATATGTTTGTTGTAATGAGGTAGACTCCAATGTTGATGATGTTCATGCTACTTCTCGATTTTCATCAAATTTGTGCATGAATTTCAATGATGTGTCACATGTCCCCAAGATTGATTCTCATATGCTTGGTTGTGATCCCTCCCCCAAAATTTATTTTCAAGGTTCCTTGCATTCTGAATCATCGAAATCTGAATTAGAGCTTACTCTTGAGCGATTTCTTAATGGGGTAAATTCTAGTGTCAATTATGAGCACCTCCCTAAATTTGACCCCAAACCCATTGAGGATCTCTTTTTACAATTGAAAAGTGGTTTGAAATTTGCTTAGGGAAAATCAGGGTTGCAAAAATGACATTCTCAAGTTTGATTTTTGTTGATTCGAGGGATGTTGAAAATGAAAATCAATTGGGCAAGAGTAGCCTAGATCTTGATAATGGTTTTTGGAGTAGTGATGATGAGGGGTATGCTTTTGAGGAGAAAATTCCCATTATTGAGGATGTTGTTGAAAGTGAGGATGTTTGTGAAATATTTGTATTCTCTTTTTAAGTATGATGTCCCTAACTCTAGTGGGTTTAGCCTTACTCCGTCTCCTTTCATCTAAGAGCACTCATCCTCACCTACCAATTCTAGCTTGACTGAAGATCTTGGTCAACTAGAAAGTAAGATACCTCATTTGGTGGTTAGTGATGATTTTGAAATTTTGATGGATAATAAAAATTTTGTTGATGATAACTCATTAGTGGAAGAAGTCTCCCCTCTTAATTCTTGTGATGTGAGTGAAGTGGTTAGTGAAAGCCTTGTTTCTATCCCTTCCCCTCATATTCCATTTATAAGAAGGATTAACCTTATTCCCTCTACTCCCATTTCATATCCATTCTCATCTCTTAAAACTCCACCTCTTGATGAGTTTCTTGCCTCTTTTGACCTTCAAGTGCCCAATTTGTTTATTGTTGAGGAAGAGAGTGAGATTGCCACAAAAAAAGAGTTTGTTGAAAAGAGTTTGTCATTTCATTTTTCTTCTTATTTTGATTCTTCTTCTTCTTATTTCTTTGTTTTTCTTTTGTTCCTTCTTTTAGGCATCCTTCTCTTCATTTGCATGGAGTTGCATTGCACTTTATGCACTCCTTGCATTTTGTCATTTTAATAATAATGGAAATGTGTGCTAGTGCATTTGACAAACTATTGCGATCTATGAATTGCTATTTACTAGAAAGGTCAAGCTTACGACCTTAAATAAGCCTTTCTCGGGAAGTAACCCATGATTTATTGCTTTCATTTTATTTCTTTTAATTTACTTAATTTTCTTTTTTACCTTTGTTTTTTTTATTTAGGTCCATAATTGGAAAAACACTCATATTCAATAGCACGTGGAAAGCAATTCATGATTTTGAAGAAAGTTCATCACAATTGGAGATATTGGGTCATTTGCGGGAATTTGCACCCACCTACTATCCGGTAGCTGTAGACACATAATCGTGTTTTCCCATTTAGTACCCTATGATGACCAATACCCTGCTCCAATTGGTCCGGATCAAGGAAAGAATAAAGAATGAGTCTAAAATAAAATGTTTTAAGCCCAAATCCTTTTTCTAACTCATTTCCGAAGACTTTTTTTATATCTAGTTTTACTAAGCCCACTTCCGAAAACGTTTTAAAATAACTTTTTAAAAGCCCATCTTTGAGAACCTTTTAAAAAATCGTTTTTATGAAAGCCCATTTTATAAAACCCCTTTTCTAACCCAATTTAATTAATAGAATTAATTAATTTTATTGATTAGTTTTATTAATAAAAATATCTTTTATAAAAATAATATTTTCCCAAAGTATTTTTAAATATCTCTTACTAACTATTTTCTAAAATCTTTTTAATAAGTAATCTTTTCAGAAACCTAGTTGTTTTCGAAAACCTATTGCTTCCCAACCACCCTAAACCTATATATAAACCTCACTCACAAAATTCCCTCGGCAGCATCTCACAACCGACATCACTCCAACAAAAACTAATCTCTACAGCACAATTCTCTCATATTCACCAATTCACGACACTCATCTAACAAAACTAATTCTCTCACCTACAGCTAAACTCACGCACACAATATTCCACCGCCGTAATCCTCCCTCATACAAATTTCTCACACCACATCATCATCCAACTAATTTTCAATCTCACGCCTATTCGACTAATACTCGACGCAACCTACAACACCACGTTCTACAAAATACAAATATTTTTCAAGGTTCGTTCAACAATTTAATTTTCCAAGATCCGTACAAATCAACGGCCCCAGACGGTGGTATAATTTCTGAGGGTCAACTAAATTAACTAACTTCATTTAATTTCTTTATTTATTTTTTATTATTTTCTTGAAGTTACTAACCTTCTATTCATGATGTAGGTTATTAATATATTCCTGCGACTGTAAGTATTGTACATATTATACTAACTCCTCATAGATACTTTATTTTCATATTTTTATTTATTTTTATGAACATATTATTTTTCATGCCTGATTGCAATATTTATCACCTTGTATTTATTGTTAATCAAGACCTAAATAAATGCTCTAACTAAATCAGATAATATGGACAACCTGTTAGGAACCCAGTAATCTGATTGTTAAATCACATGTCACTAAATAATTAGTCTTTTATGTGTTTCCTGAACCAACTTAGATTAATTATTTTTAGGGTGTATTAAAACGTTATATGATTATTCTTTTGCATAAAATCTGTAATGAATCGGTATTTAGTAGATGCCAGCAATGGGCAATATAGTTCCTGACTATATTGTACCCTCACCCCGAACTCAACTTTTGGTTCCTGACCATCTATGGAGTCATGACGGGGAAATCTACATTGGATAAGTCCCTAAGATATCCCTTCCGTTTCAATATCCAATTAGGTTTATGATTCTTCCTTTAAAGAATTATTGGCGCCTTCAAAACGAATTTCAAATAAAACCTTAACAATGGGGTAGTCAAATAAACGCGCTCACACCGCGTGTAGGCATTAAAGGAATTAAAAATCCACGCCTATAATTTGGCGACTCCACTGGGGAGGATTTTAAAAAAAATTAATTTTTTTAAATGAGTGGGTGAAACTTGAAAAATACGATTCATTCTTATTTTTATGCCTTAGAATAATATACTGTTTTGCATGTGCATGGCTATTGTTCAGCCATCATAAGGACAATCTACCTTGCCTCATTAGCACATGTTTTATGTGTGAGGTCACCCCGAGGGGGTTTGCGCTTTGTCCTTCCAAAAAGCTTCCTGAGCGATAGTGTTGGATCTTAGTCATAAGCAAATCTACCCAACCATGGCATTGTTCTCTTGTTCCTGACTTGAGACTGGAGTGCGTCTTACACGTGGCCACCTCTTTAAGCAGGGGTACGAAGCATGGGATCAATCTCTTAGTCATGGACCCTTTTCAGCTAGCCTTAACCAAAACCTGACCATAGTTGAACGTAGAACTGGACTTTAGGTTGGGAACTTTGCATATTATCATCCTATTTGTGCATATTTGCATGTGCGTGCCTTTAATCGTTCCATATTATCGATGTTTCGAGTCAACCTATCGAACTAATGATCGCGACGAGCAAAAAGTTAAAAGTGCATGTCTCGCTTAAGTTGCGTTTAGCGCACAATGTCTGCGTCTAACGCCTTTTCCCCGCATCCCGCGCTTTCTCATGCGTTCAGCGCGACCCTCTTCTGCGTCCAACGCGTATATCCAGCGCCCCGCGAAGTGCCCCGCTGCTGTGTTCTACGCTCCACGCTCAAATCCATCTGCATTCCGCTATTCTCCTCGCATGTAGCGCAACTTTGTCGTGTGTACATATCCATTATATCTTCCTATGTTTTTTTTTTTAAATCCATCTCAAAAAAAAAAAAATTCAATCTCTTACACCCTCTCTATTTCGAAAATTCTATCCCATCTTCTACCAAACTATATTTCCTATCCTTTTTCGAAAAACTATCTCATATTCTTTTTTGTTTAAATTATATCACCTATCTTTTTTCGAAAATTATTCTCCTATCTTTTTCAAAATTCCATCCTATCTTCGATCTCCTATCTATTTCAAAAATTCTATCCCCACCTTTTTTTTTCAAAAAAAATCTCCTTTTTTTTCCCTATCTCATATCTTTTTTGAAAAATTCATCCTTTCATGTATATTATCCATCTTTTCATGTGTATATCAATTAGGATTTTTTTTTTTTTTTTAGTGTCCATCTTGTTGTAAAAGTCTCATCCACCTAAGAATTCTAACTGCTCTAGAAGTCCGTCTGACCCAGATGTCTAGATTCATCCTGTTTCACTCCATTTAGAGTTCTTAACCTCGTCTATCTCTATCCATGTTAGAAGTCTTAATCCTGTCTAGGTTCACCCATCTAAGAAGTCTAGGGTCGTTATAATTCTTGCCATCTTAGAAATCTATAATCCATAGAAAGTTTATGCATAATAGGAGTCTAAATCCATTAGAATTCCATCCATTTTAGGAGTCTAAGTCCATTAGAATTCCATCCATTTTAGGAGTCTAGGTCCACTAGAGTTTCATTCACTTTAGGAGTCCAGGTTCACTAGAGTCTCATGCATATTAGGAGTCTAGCATCCTTGATAGTTCGTCAAGTCTAGAATTCTAACGTCATTAGAAGTCTATCAAGTCCAGGATTCTGAAGTCATTAGAATTTCATATCAATTAGGACTGCATTCATATTAGAATCCTATTGCATTGCATAGTCTATCATTCATACACTTCATGTATAACTAGAGTTATTAGGCATTTAGGAGTCTCATTGCATCCATACTCTCCATCTCATCTCATGCATTCTGCATTTAGTAGTCCTGAACTACAAGCGATCTGATTCCCTCTTTTGGGATATATAGGCAGCCTTTACAGGTTCGAACGCATAGATTGAGTCATGCATACATACATTAGGTCTAGGTGCATCCAAAAAAGTCATTCATACATGCATTAAGTCTAGGTGCATTAAAAAAAATAAAAAAAAATCATCATGCATATAGGATATTCAGATTTGTTCCTAGAAGCTCAACTTTTAAACAAACATACATTCTTTCATTTCATTTCTCTCTCTCCATCATCATTCTATCTCTAAATCTCCTCTGATGATCTATGTAGAAATCAAGCGACATTGAAATGGGCAGTCCATCGAATAACGAGCAACAACTTGCTAAAATGGCTACAGCTTTAGCCAAGCTGTCTAGCATGATGGAAGAAATAGCTATAAGGCTTGAGAAGATCGAGTCTGGTGAGTCTCCTGGATTCAACAAGACAATGGAGAGTGTTGTTCATAGGGTAACCAATGCAAATTTCTATTTTGAGCCCATTGAAAACACCAAACTGAAAGGGAAACTTCCTGAAGAGTTCTCTACAACCGACATCCCTAAATTCAAACCAACTGAGAATCCAAATTATCATTTAAGGAACTTTCGTGCAACAATGATCATCAAATCGGTTGACCCTGAACTCTACCCAATGGTATTCCTGATGTCGTTGGACCCAATCTGCCAAAACTGGTACTATTCACTATATCCTAAGCATATTGAAACTTGGAGCGATATTACTAGGGAGTTCATGAAACAATATGAACATAATGTTGTAATCCAAACCTCACTAAGGGAATTGGAAGTACTGAAACAGGAAAATAATGAAGGCTTTACTACATATCTCAACAGGTAGCGAGAGAAGTTCTCTCACATGGTCTCCAAGCCTCCTGAAAAAGATCTAATTCGCATCTTCATCGCTAACTTGTTGCCTAAATACAAAAACCATCTCAAGTATTTAGGTATCACAAGTTTTACAAAGCTGTATGATATAGGCGTGCAAATTGAGGATGATTTACTGAAAAACGCCCACAACAACAAGAACAATACCATTAATGTCATAGAGGCTCCTACCAGGCCTCGAAGAAAATGCAAGAGAGAATATACCTCCCTGGGTATAAGTTATGGAACAGCTTTTGACCGCCTTCGCGCAAAAGGCGCACTTTCCCCTCTTGGGCCTACTCCAGATCCAGGCGAAGATAAAAGGGGGCTAAATTGGGACAAAGATGCTTATTGCAAGTACCATAGAGGCCATGGGCATAAGACTGACAATTGCTACCCATTGCGAGGCCTTATTCAGGATATGATCGATGATGGGAGACTTTCAATTTCTCCTACTACAAAAAGGCCTCTGATTTAAGATCACTTGTCACGTGACGTATGAGTCTAGACTTAGGATTTCATTTTCTGTTTCATCTCTTCTTCTTTTTTTTTTTCCCAGTCTGATATAGGATTTCCCTCTTTATTGCATATACTCATGATTTTCAATTAATAAATGAGTGTTTCTTTATTTACTCTCTAACCTTGCACTAATGAGCATCAATAAAAATCACGATTGTCGCCTTAAAAGAAATGAATTTCTAATTCTCATGACTATTCTAATAGAGGCAATGAACAACTGGCATATATAAAAGAGGCATCCCTCCCTTTCCCCGCAACTATTTCTCCATTTCAACCTAAATGCATGATCATCCCTTCCCTTTTAACCTACCTCATAGGAAGTACACTTGACAACAATTCAATGTAAAAGGCAAGTAAAAAAAAAGAGCAACAATAAAAAAAATCAAAGCGAAAAAAGAAAGCAAAAGCAAAAAAAAAAATTTACAAAAAGTGCAAAATGAAAAAAAAAGAGAAAAGAAGTGTTGCAAATAAGCCCATCAATAGCTTTGTCAAAGGTATTTCCTTCAAAACCTTTAACCTTCAAACCTCTGGAACCTTCTCAACCGGCAACCAACCACATTGCATTCCAATAAGCCATAAAAGACAAACCCAAGCCCGCTAGGTCAAAAACCCATAAGGGCGACTTAGGCAAAAGTCAGGGCATCTTCTCATTCATTAGCCTGAACTACGAATGGTCTGATTCCGCTAAAGATACGAAGGAAACCTCACCCTGAGGTTCGACCGCTTAAAATCAAACCAAACCTACATCATTATCCACCCTTGCCAAAGACCTCTTCCAATTCAATGCTTAATTCAATGCCTAATTCATTGCAAATGGCTCCAAAGCAAAATGCTAGGCCACCGATTAAAATGTTAAGAGCTACGACTGGCCTGATTCCATCATGGATACGTAGGCAACCTCTTTCGAGGCCCGGCCATTTTAATTCAAAACACATTATTAAGGCTCGCCTAGGCCCATGAGAATAGCGCGATCTCCCAAATCATGAATTTTAAATGCTCATCTCTACCCTTAGATTATAGACTGGGATTCAAACCTGCATCATTAGCCTACCTCATTGTGTGAGTCGATTCATTATGACTCTGCTTTTTCTTATTCTAATCACTTCCTTTTCTCAACTACATTATCGCTTCTAAGCCAACCTTAGCATAACCTTTCAACACTCAGCGCTATGACCGCGCCTCATGCCTTGAGTGTTCTTTTCTTTGGCCTTTCTTATCTTTTTCACCTTAGGAACCCTATATGGAATCTTCGGTCGAAACTTCCGCTAAGCGTGACGAGATATCTTCAAAATCAAGCAATCAAGCTGATTACTTCATAAATTCCATCTTACTGGAGGCTTCATCACTGTTCCACACAGAAAAGCATAAGCTCCAAGTCTAAGTCTATCGGAATAAGGACTTCATTACGAGTCCATACATGACATCTTGGGTTTTAAAACCCACACGGATACAACATCGCATCTATTCATGGGCTCACTTAGGCCCTTGACATACAAAACTCGAAGCATATACAACTCAAGCGCTACAAAAGCTCGTTCTATGACGTATTTCAAATCCAACATAATCTATTAACTGAATAGAGTATCCTTGGGCTCAATGTGTACCTTGATAAGGACTTCATTATGAGTCGATACAAAATATTGTGGGCTCCAGACCCATACGAGATTATAACTGTTTTATGGGCTCGCTTAGGCCTGTAACAACTACAACACATTTTGAATCAAACACAGCTTACATGGATCATCCTTGGGGGCTTCCCCTTTCTCCTCTTTCAAAAACAGTTTTCTAAAACGAAAATTTGAGCTTCTAATGAAACGATCAAATCATCAAATCATATCATATGCATTAGTGTCATATCTCTGCATTAGCGTCACATCTCTGCATTTGCATCATCTAACATTGTGTCAAGCAGTGCATCCTTCATCCTTAGCCATAGGATCCTAGCATCAATCATCGAGTCACACATACACACACATATTATACACATTCTGCAGTTTAGTGTCACACAGTTGCACACTTACACTATATCCTCATAGTTTAGGTCATCAGTATGTTCTATCCCTTCTCGCTTTTTAGCGAATGAACTTTTCGCAAGTTATATTTCTCGCTTTTTAGCGAATGAACTTTTCGCAAGTTATATTTCTCGCTTTTTAGCGAATGAACTTTTCGCAAGTTATTATTTCTCGCCTTTTAGCGAATGAACTTTTCGCAAGTTATATTTCTCGCTTTTTAGCGAATGAACTTTCCATAAGTTATATCTCTCGCTTTTTAGCGAATGAACTTTTCGTAAGTTATATTTCTCGCTTTTTTGCGAATGAACTTTTCGTAAGTTATATTTCTCGCTTTTTAGCGAATGAACTTTTCGCAAGTTATTCCTTCTCGCTTTGAGCGAATGAACTTTTCGCAAGTTATTCCTATTCCAATTGCTTTTAACCCAAATCAATCTACCTCGAATAATCCCATTCATGCGAATAAACTTTTTGTAAGGTGTTCTTTTCTTCCTCGCTTTTAAGCGAATGAACTTTTCGTAAGTTGTGCTTTTCTTCCTCGCTTTAAGCGAATGAACTTTTTCGTAAGATATACATTTTTTTCTCGCTTTTAAGCGAATGAACTTTTCGGAAGTTACTCCTTTCTGTGTTCATTGCATTTAACAGGTATCAAACCGTCAATAACGGCACACAACCCGTTAGGTCTGCGGACCACTTTCAATCAACTACATTATTTGTCTGGGAGCGGGACAACAAACTACTCAGCCCCGTGGAGTGGGATACAAGTACTCTACAACATTTACCTTGGAATAGGACAAACATTCCACAATGATTGCCTTGGAATAGGACAAACATTCCACAACGATTGCCTTGGGATAGGACAAACATTCCACAACGATTGCCTTCGAATAAGACAAACATTCCACAACGATTGCCTTGGAATAGGACAAACATTCCGCAACGATTGCCTTGGAATAGGACAAACATTCCGCAACAATTGCTTTGGAATAGGACAAACATTCCGCAACAATTGCCTTGGAACAGGACAAACATTCCGCAACAATTGCCTTGGAATAGGCCAAACATTCTGCATCACTTGCTCTACACATATTGCCTGGGAATAGGCCAAAAACTCTACCCCGACATGAGCCGGATCATAATAGCTCATGATTCTTTTTCCCATATATCATTTCATTTTTGCAAATTTACAATTATTTTGCGAATATGTTTCACCCATGTCTGTTCCTGAAGCTTTTGCTTGTTTTGCAGGTACCGGCGCAAAAGAGTGATTTTGGATTGCAGAGCATCTAGAATCATTCTCCGTCCCGACACGTATACTTTGACTTTCGGTTTTACAAACCTCAGTCAAAGTGGGGGCTTCTATAGACACATAATCGTGTTTCCCCATTTAGTACCCTATGACGACCAATACCCTGCTCCAATTGGTCCAGATCAAGGAAAGAATAAAGAACGAGTCTAAAATAAAATATTTTAAGCCCAAATCCATTTTCTAACTCCACTCCGAAGACCTTTTTTATAACTAGTTTTACTAAGCCCATTTCCTAAAACGTTTTAAAATAAATTTTTAAAAGCCCATCTTTGAAAACCATTTAAAAAATCGTTTTTATGAAAGCCCATTTTATAAAACCCCTTTTCTAACCCAATTTAATTAATAGAATTAATTAATTTTATTGATTAGTTTTATTAATAAAAATATCTTTTATAAAAATAATCTTTTCCCAAAGTATTTTTAAATATCTCTTACTAACTATTTTCTAAAATCTTTTTAATAAGTAATCTTTTTAGAAACCTAGTTTTTTTCGAAATCCTATTGCTTCCCAACCACCCTAAACCTATATATAAACCTCACTCACAAAATTCCCTTGGCAACATCTCTGATACGCTCAAGTTATACGTAGTATTTACGTTACTTTGGGTGCACTTTGCTAAGGGTTTGATTGTAATTGTTAACATTCGTGTTTTATTTAACTCTTAGCGGAAGTTCGGAATGTTGCGAGATAAGTTGTGTTAATGTCATGTATTCCGAGCTTCCAAGGTGAAGTGCATTTGAGCCGAGCAAAGCCCAAGCATCACCGCAAGCCCAAGCATCACCGCAAGCATCAAACTCCACCGCAAGCCCAAGCATCATCGCCAAGCCCAAGCATCATCGCCAAGCCCAAGCATCATCGCCAAGCCAGCACAAGCATCGCAAGCTCGCGAAGCCTGCCCAGCAGCCTCGCCCATCCACCGCATCGCAAGCATCGCCCAAGATCGCCCGGCTCGCACGGCCAGGCGCTCGCACAGCCAAGACGCATGCCCAAGACGAGCTCGCGACTCGCGAGGACCAGTCGCACCTCGCGACCCCGCCCCTCGCGACTCGCGATGCACATCGCGGCTCGCGATGCTCTTGCCCAGCCAAATCATGCGGGATGGCAGAGTCCCCTTCGCGACTCGCGATCAGTTGCGCGACTCGCGACGCTTAAGTCGGCTTGGGGCCACGATTTTGTGCGGGGTTTAAAAGCTCCTAAAACCTAACTTTTGGGGGGAGATGAAGAGAAGTACGAAGAGGAGAGCTGAAATGTAGACCTTGGAGTGGCAAGCTTGAGGGGAGAGCTCCTCTCCTCATCCTTCCTTCTTCATGATTCTCTTTTCATCTTTCCTTCTTCGTTCCTCTTTGTTCTTCATTTCCATTTCTTTGTTTTTCATTTCCTAGTTTTAGTTCTCATTTCTTAGTTTAGTTTTTAGGGATTTCAATGTTGGATTTGGTTTTTGCTATCGGATTGTAGCTTGAACTGTTCTTGGATCAATTAACATGAAGCTTCAACCGTTATTGTGAGATCTTTCCTCTCTTTCTCTTTTCCTTGATTATGGTTCAATTTCTATGTTTGTGATTTATGATTATTGCATAATTATGCTAGGAACGTTACTAGTTTGATTGTGTGATTAATCTAATGCTAGATTTAAGAATAGAATCGGATTGTTTTATTCTTTTATCATTTGGTAGCAAACTAGGGAGTAACTCAGATGCAGATCTTCTTGGTTATTTCTTAGGGAAATTGAATCAACCTGTTGAATGTTTATCGCGTGTATGACATTAGCAGGTCTATTGGTTCTCTCGTGTTTATTGCTTGCTATTGGATTGAACTTAGACGCAGACGGACTAGGTTATCCTTTAGTTAGGGTTTTATAGTCACGATCGATCGTGCTATTCAACTAAGAATAAGGAGAACACGAGATTAATTTCTCGGCAATAGATAATTATGGAAATAATTAGAGTGGAGGTTCGAGGATCGATAATGAATTGAAGTGGATGTTAATCGGATTCAAGATCTTTCCAAATTGATTTCTCATTTTGTTTATATGCTAGTTAGTTTTAGTTTGTTTATAATCTACTTGAAACCCCCCTTTTGTAATTAGGTTTTTCGGCCCTTAGCTTAATCTAAGTTTCGAATCACGCTAAGTACTAAACTCGTCCCTGTTTCCCTGTGGATACGACCCCTACTTCCACTATACTACCTTAGTGTAGAAGAGAGTAGGAGAAATTTTATCTTTGGCCGGGTGCGGTGCACGACGACACACTCGCGCCCGCCCAAATTTTGGCGCCGTTGCCGGGGAAACGGTGTTACTTGTTTGTATTTAGCGTGATTTTCGGATGGTATTGCTTGTGCTCTTTGTTTTTGGTTGGCCACTCTCTTGGGAATGGTTGATTGAAGCTTTTGACGGTTTATTGCTTGGTTATTGTCTAGCTTTAAATATTGATATTAATGGTCATGACTTGGATTAGCTAGGAGTACTACTAGTTGATGTTTGTTGTTGACTTAATGCTAGGTTTTGGATATAATCTGATGTTATATGCTCAACCATGTTGTTGTAAGCTAGGTATTAACGATGCATTGCAAGAGTTTCTCTCAATCAATTTTGCAGGTACTTGAAGTGGAGATTGACATGGAACCACCATTGTCGCACATGGAGCACAATCCCACTGATTAAGCTTAAGGTACTAAGTCGAGCTAACGACTTTAAACAACAGCGCTTCTCGGGAGGCAACCCGATACCCTTTTTATTTTCTTTCTTTTCCTTTATTTCTTATCAAATTTCCACCACCACAACAAATTTTCTTCCACCCACTCACCACCCACTCAAAAGAACCACAACAAATCATAATCCACTTTGAGCCCAAGTCCACAAAAGAAAACCCGTTGGGAAGAGTTCAACCGCTAGGAGTTGGCTAAATTGGAACAAGGAGATTGTTGTATCTTTTCGATCTCTTGAGCTAGGTGTCAATCTCAAAAATTTAAAACTTTTGAATTTGCCATTTGTTTGAGTGATTTGAGGGAGAGGGTTGTGAGTTGATTTCGGAGATTTGAGATGGTGTTGTTAAGAAATTTGAATTTGACGGATTGTTTGGTCATGAGTCTTGAGCATTCGATCTTCGATTTGCTCGATTTTCTATTCCCCCCCCATTTTCGTTTCCTTTTTCTTCTCATTATCATCACATTGAGGACAATGTGTAGTTTAAGTAGGGGGGAGGGTATTCTCATTCTCATGTATCTATGTTGTATATATTACTTTCAATTTGAAAAAAAAAATGAAAATGAAAAAAAAAATGAAAAAGAATAAAAAAAAAGTGATGAAATGAAACCCGCTGAGTTGAAAACCCACAAGGGTGGGCGACTCGAGCAAAAATTGGGGGCCCTGGATAGGTTGAAAACCCGAAAGGGCAACCTATGCAAAAAAAGTGGCTTATGTTGAGCGGGTAAGATGGTGAGATGAAAAAAAGAAATGTGTGAAGCTAGGATGAAAACCCGAAAGGGCTCCTAGGCAAAATGAGAGATTAAGAGAGAATTATGTATTTTGAAGACTCATTTGCTGGAGATTTGTTTTGGCTTTCACTTTCTTTTGGTTGATTGTTTTTGGGAGTAAGCATGGAATTTATCCCTTTTTGTCTTTGTTCCATGGCTTGCTTATATAGGTTGGTTGTAATAGTAGTAGTAGTTTATCTTTTTGAGGTTTTAGGCGAGTTGTCATTTTGATTGTGGCGTTGGAGTGAGTTCAATTCCTTTGAGATCCTTCAGGATTTGAGCTCACATTTTGGTTGTCGTTTGGTGATTATTGTTGTCGCGTCTTTGTATTTTTCAGGTGAGCTCGAATCTAAGTGTGGGGGAATCATCGTCCCTTACGTTTAGGTTTTTGAGCGGATGTTGTTAAGATGTGATGATGATGATGTAGTTGATGGGGAGTGTAGGTTGGTGTCGTTAGCTTGGGTGGTGATTTATTTGGTGATCCTCATTTTGAGTTTACTCGAGGTCGAGTAAAGTTCAAGTGTGGGGGGTATTTGATACGCTCAAGTTATACGTAGTATTTACGTTACTTTGGGTGCACTTTGCTAAGGGTTTGATTGTAATTGTTAACATTCGTGTTTTATTTAACTCTTAGCGGAAGTTCGGAATGTTGCGAGATAAGTTGTGTTAATGTCATGTATTCCGAGCTTCCAAGGTGAAGTGCATTTGAGCCGAGCAAAGCCCAAGCATCACCGCAAGCCCAAGCATCACCGCAAGCATCAAACTCCACCGCAAGCCCAAGCATCATCGCCAAGCCCAAGCATCATCGCCAAGCCCAAGCATCATCGCCAAGCCAGCCTGAAGCATCGCAAGCTCGCGAAGCTTGCCCAGCCGGCCCTCGCCCCCGCATCGCAAGCATCGCCCAGCCGGCGCCCGGCTCGCACGGCCCGGCGCTCAGCACGCAGCCCAAGACGCATGCCCGGAGACACCGAGCTCGCGACTCGCGATGCTCAGTCGCGGCTCGCGATGCTCTTGCCCGGCCCAAATCATGCGGGATGGCAGAGTCCCCTTCGCGACTCGCGATCAGTTGCGCGACTCGCGACGCTTAAGTCGGCTTGGGGCCACGATTTTGTGCGGGGTTTAAAAGCTCCTAAAACCTAACTTTTGGGGGGAGATGAAGAGAAGTACGAAGAGGAGAGCTGAAATGTAGACCTTGGAGTGGCAAGCTTGAGGGGAGAGCTCCTCTCCTCATCCTTCCTTCTTCATGATTCTCTTTTCATCTTTCCTTCTTCGTTCCTCTTTGTTCTTCATTTCCATTTCTTTGTTTTTCATTTCCTAGTTTTAGTTCTCATTTCTTAGTTTAGTTTTTAGGGATTTCAATGTTGGATTTGGTTTTTGCTATCGGATTGTAGCTTGAACTGTTCTTGGATCAATTAACATGAAGCTTCAACCGTTATTGTGAGATCTTTCCTCTCTTTCTCTTTTCCTTGATTATGGTTCAATTTCTATGCTTGTGATTTATGATTATTGCATAATTATGCTAGGAACGTTACTAGTTTGATTGTGTGATTAATCTAATGCTAGATTTAAGAATAGAATCGGATTGTTTTATTCTTTTATCATTTGGTAGCAAACTAGGGAGTAACTCAGATGCAGATCTTCTTGGTTATTTCTTAGGGAAATTGAATCAACTGTTGAATGTTTATCGCGTGTATGACATTAGCAGGTCTATTGGTTCTCTGTGTTTATTGCTGCTATTGGATTGAACTTAGACGCAGCTCGGACTAGGTTATCCTTTAGTTAGGGTTTTATAGTCACGCTGATCGTGCTATTCAACTAAGAATAAGGAGAACACGAGATTAATTCTCGGCAATAGATAATTATGGAAATAATTAGAGTGGAGGTTCGAGGATCGATAATGAATTGAAGTGGATGTTAATCGGATTCAAGATCTTTCCAAATTGATTTCTCATTTTGTTTATATGCTAGTTAGTTTTAGTTTGTTTATAATCTACTTGAAACCCCCCTTTTGTAATTAGGTTTTTCGGCCCTTAGCTTAATCTAGGTTTCGAATCACGCTAAGTACTAAACTCGTCCCTGTTTCCCTGTGGATACGACCCCTACTTCCACTATACTACCTTAGTGTAGAAGAGAGTAGGAGAAATTTTATCTTTGGCCGGGTGCGGTGCACGACGACACACTCGCGCCCGCCCAATCTCACAACCGACATCACTCCAACAAAAACTAATCTCTACAGCACAATTCTCTCATACTCACCAATTCACGGCACTCATCTAACAAAACTAATTCTCTCACCTACAGCTACGCACACAATATTCCACCGCCGTAATCCTCCCTCATACAAATTTCTCACACCACATCATCATCGTACTAATTTTCAATCTCACGCCTATTCGACTAATACTCGACGCAACCTACAACACCACGTTCTACAAAATACAAATATTTTTCAAGGTTCGTTCAACAATTCAATTTTCCAAGATCCGTACAAATCAACGGCCCCGGACGGTGGTATAATTTCTGAGGGTCAACTAAATTAACTAACTTCATTTAATTTCTTTATTTATTTTTTATTATTTTCTTGAAGTTACTAACCTTCTATTCATGATGTAGGTTATTAATATATTCCTGCGACTGTAAGTATTGTACATATTATACTAACTCCCTGCAGTACTTTATTTTCATATTTTTATTTATTTTTATGAACATATTATTTTTCATGCCTGATTGCAATATTTATCACCTTGTATTTATTGTTAATCAAGACCTAAATAAATGTTCTAACTAAATCAGATAATATGGACAACCTGCTAGGAACCCAGTAATCTGATTGTTAAATCACATGTCACTAAATAATTAGTCTTTTATGTGTTTCCTGAACCAACTTAGATTAATTATTTTTAGGGTGTATTAAAACGTTATATGATTATTCTTTTGCATAAAATCTGTAATGAATTGGTATTTAGTAGAGGCCAGCAATGGGCAATATAGTTCCTAACTATATTGTACCCTCACCCCCGAACTCAACTTTTGGTTCCTGACCATCTATGGAGTCATGACGGGGAAATCTACATTGGATAAGTCCCTAAGATGTCCCTTCCGTTTCAATATCCAATTAGGTTTATGATTCTTCCTTTAAAGAATTGTTGGCGGCTTCAAAACGAATTTCAAATAAAACCTTAACAATGGGGTAGTCAAATAAACGCGCTCACACCGCGTGTAGGCATTAAAGGAATTAAAAATCCACGCCTACAGTAGCGTACTTCCTTTTCTCTTTCTTTACTACTTTATGACTGTGGAGTATATGCTTGTTGGTTTGGATGTTTCTTTCCCCTCCCTCCCTGCCTTTGATCTTATTGTTCAAGCATTGAGGACAATGCTTTATTCTAGCTTGTGGGAGTAGCTATTCCTTTGCTTTGGTCATTTAAGTAGATGTATAGGTGTTTCCATTGGATGCTTGTATGTGTAATTTGGGGCGACTAGGGATCGATAAATCTTCGTTGCTTGATTTTCTACTTGAAAAAGCATTCTATAATTCTAAATGTTGTCAAACTTTGTGTTGAAAAGAGTCGAATTATTTCTCTTATGGAAGTTGTAGTGACCCTAGTTGAATCTTGAAATCTTCTTTGGTGCATAAGTTTTACCTCCGAATAAGCTATGCTAAGAGTTAAATTGATTGTTAAAAACATGTCTTTTATGTTTTGAGTCTAATAAGTGGAGACAATGAGCCACAGGGCATAATAAGCCTACTAAAGTCTATGAAAACAAAACAAAAATCTAAAAAGAGTCAATAAGTGGTAACATCCACATATCCTTGAGAAAGTGAGTTAGTCGAAATGATTGAGTGGGAGCTCGAAAATTTATTAAGTAGAGTTTCCCTAGTAATGATGAATGTCATTATGGCTTTAACATTGAGACTCTAGCCTAATTGCTCAATCATTATAATCTTACAATCATGATTTTCTCTTAGCAAAAGTCAAGTTTGGGTAGCTTATATGCACCATAGGTGATTAGGATCGATCTTCGGACCTTCTTCATCTATTTGAGAATGATTTGTGACTCTTGAACGCCTTAGTAGACTCTAATTGATGTTTGAAACTTTTGATTGTGTCAATTTTGCACCTTAGATTAGTCGATCCCCTATATTCCTAAGTCATGGATACATATTGATAATGGTTATGCTTTGAAAGTTTGCTTAGATCGTCCATTGCTTTGTGAACCATGGTTGAAGAGATGACTTTGGGCTTATTATCTATATTTGTGCTTGACTAGAGTTGTGGGTTTAAGCTCTTGCTAAACCCTCGCGAGATCTCACTCGCCCTCTAAAGCGGTTTAGGGGTTTAAAGAGCTTGTTGCATATGCTAAATGCAACCGTGATTCCTACGAAAGTGAGTTAGTGTATATTCTCATCTCTTTTCCTTTTTACTTTGCTTGAATAAATTAAATATTTTCCATTGTGTTTCATTTTGTTTTGCTCGAGGACGAGCAAAAGCTTAGCTTAGGGAAGTTTGATAAGTGACATTTATTTTAGCCTTTATTTCTTCTTTTTATATTTTGTAGCTTAATTTGTTTATTAGTGTATTTTTACTAGTTTTTAGCTTTTAATTTCATAATTTATTTATTTCCATTTTATTATTTCTATAACTCTCGTTTCTCCCCACGTGTTTTGGTTTTGGTTGTAGGTAAGCGTTTTTGGGTTATGGTGTAGAAGCTTCAAGTTAGAATTAGTGGCAAAATGCAAGAGCTTATCCTTCACCACATTTTCTTATCCAGCACCACACCATATACAACAACCCACAACACCAACCTACAACCAAACCATTTCCAAGGCTCCAACAGCACCACCCTCATCCTCACCACACCAAATCCCAAAACACCACAGCACCACCTCTGCTGAGCACAAATCTCTCCCAAAACCAAGAGGAGCGGGCGCTCCTCTATACAACAACAGCTGGCGCTCCGTTCTCATTCACGCCAAACAGAAAAGTTTCAGAATGTTTTGAGCGGGTCATGAGCGACCTCAGAGCGGGCGCTCGAAGAAAACGTGCTCAAACACTCATTAAATAAATCGAAGGTTGTGATTCATTGAGCGAAATCAACGGCGACGATCGAAGATTGATCAGCAGCCAAAGAGAATCTGTTGGGAAAATCAGAAGGCCACGATCGATTAAGCGTAGATGATTCATGATGTCGACGCGAACGCCACCACTAATCTTATGTTGATGATGGATGATGACGAAGAGCGATGATGCAGAGAAGAACCGGGGAGCAACGAAGATGAAATACCTGAGGAGGAAGGGTCTGATGCTTTTGGGGGGGTGTTGGTTTTGTTTTTCTCATTTTTATTTTTCCTTTTTCTTTTCTTCCCTTTTTCTTTTACTCTTTTCTTTCTCCCTTTATTACTGGACTTCCCCTCACGTTTTCATTTGGGAATTTCTTTTCTTTTTCCTTTTTCATTCTTCCCCTTTTATTTCATTTCCTTAAATCTTTCTTTTTCTTTTCCCTTTTCTTTTATTCCTTCACATTTTATTTTCTTTTCCTTTTCCTTTTCCTTTTCTATTAGTAGTTGTGTAAATACCCTTAAGACATCTTTTTGAAGGGGTTTTTTTAAGAAGTTTTAACCAAGTTTAAGTTTTTATTTACCACTCTTAGTTTTAGAGAGTTTCAGGGTTTTAGGGAGGGTTAACCTCCATAGTTTAGGTTGAGAGAAAAAGTGAGAAAACTCAAATAGATATTGGAGATGTTGAAATCCAAGGAGTGCTAACTTGTATTGAAGTTCTACAACCAATCAATGAGCATTTTCTTACTCTCTCTCTCTCCTCTTTTATTGCTTTATTTTAATTATTTTTCTTAGATTAGTTGTTCATGATTAGTTTAATTATTTGTGGTTTAGTTTAATGTTAGATTAATGTTTAGTATCATGTTATTAGTTGGTAATTTCTCTTAGTTAATAATTTATTATGATTTGTGAGTAGCTATTTCTTTGGGAAGGGTTTGAAGTCATTGATGAGTTCATGAACCTCTAAATCCAATATTGGGTTTGACTTGGGATAATTTTGGTTAATTAATTTGGCATTTTCATGAATGTTTGTGTGATTGACCACCATATGAGCATAATTTAGGTACCCTTAGTGAAGGATCGAGAGATGAAGTTAATGGGTTGCCTCAAATCGATTACTAGGCTTGAAGGACCATGAGAATAGGGACTACCTAGCCTAGGGAACTTAGTTTACTTGTTTATGTTCATCATGTACGTTTAAGGATATGCTTGGTTGAATGCCTTAGAAAAGAATAGGTCTTCGGTAAGAGACTAGGCCAATCTAGCTAGCTCGAGAGAGTGGATAGAGTAACAATGGATGAGCAATTCCCCTCAATTGATCATCATTGTTGATTCCCATTGTGATTGTTTGGTTTGTGAATGAGTTGATTGGTGGATACCCCTTCCCAAAGTCATTTTTCTTATTGTCTTTTCATCTATAAATCTTTAAAAACATAGACTTAGCTTAGCTTATCATAAATCGATACTTACTGGTGCTTTCCTTAGTCCTTGTGGATTCGACCCTTTACTTGCCCTATATTGGGTTGTTTAGGTGTCTTTGACGTGTTTATAACGAGCGTGTCACCTGTAGTCTTAGAGAAATGTTGTAAACCACTTAGAAGCATTGTAACTGATTGTATATCCCCTTTAGAGAACAGTTTCAAATCATCAACAAAATTTAAGTGGTTTATGCCCAAAGATCTACATCTTGAGTGAAATTTGAACCTAGGAAGAGTCCCCACTCTCTGCAAGATCCTAGTACCATATTCCATACACAGAGTGAAGAGCAAAAGGGACAAGGGTTCCCCTTGCCTTAAGCCACTTTTTCGAGAGAATAATGGACTAGGACAACCATTAATCACCAAAGTGAACTGTGGAGTAGTAACATACAACATAACTAGCTTGACAAAGCTAGCAAGGAAGTGTAAAGCCTCCAACGTCTCTTCTATAAAGCCCCATTCAACAGTATCATAAGCCTTTTAAATAACCAATTAGATTGCTAAAAGGTATTTTAAGTTTTTTATTAACCATTCATATTGTAATAACATTTCAGATTTTTTGTGCTGGTTGGAGAAGGGATATATAAGGAAGAAATCAAAAGATAGTTTAGGTAATATAAATAGGAGTGGAAGGCAAGAGCAACTGTCGACAAACGTCTTTATATCTTCATCTTCTTCAAAGAAAATATCCATCTTCTTCAAAGAAAAAAACCAACTTCTTCAAAAATAAGCGTGATAGATATGGCAGGAGTACATGGGCTGCAAATTGTGACAGTCGAACTCATAACGTAGTCCCCCAAGATGGAGCCAGTAGGATTTATTTCACAATTAAGAGTTTAGTGAGTGGGGATCCAGGAATAAGGATGACTATGTTTAAAGACCTTCCGCTCAACATAGCGTTTCAAAGATATGATGATTGGGTAAATTACGTTAGGCAGGATTGCGAATTTCGATTGGGGGGAGAACTTATGGATGGAAACCAAAGCCCTATGGAACTTCAAGGGCGTATTGACTCTTCAATCATCGTAACCATAAATATAAGAAACTTCCTCTTTACCATTCACCAACATTTTATTTTCTTTTGACCTAATTATATGCATAAAATTGTTTTTTGTTTTCTTTTCTATTCTTTTAACCGCTCTTTCTATATCAGATGCCTTCCATGAACATGCAAGCCACATATATAATACGCTTCAGAATGCTCGGGTAGGCCAACCGCGTTTAACTACAGAGGTCACTGCATCTTCCGATTAGATGGGATCACAAATTAGGCAAATGTGGGCCAATATTGTGGGGAGGAGTATGGAGGATGTAATTTAGAAGAATAATCAAGGACCTTTGGAAGACCACCTACTGGTTTACCAATGCGAGGTCAAGAATAAAAGCGTCTTCAGGGCCACCGAACTTCCCCTAGGTCATGGCCATTGATATGGAGCTGGTTCATGTTCTACATGCTAATAAGTTAATGAGCTTAGTGTTATCAAGATTTGACTATATTTTAGTATGTTTATGTCTGTTTATTTAAGAAAATAGATTTGATTATCTATATACTCCTAGATGTATTTAAGTTTTTAATATGTTTGGCTGACATCAAGGAATTCACACTTCTCATGAATTGATGTGGGAATTCTGAATGACCAAGGGAGGGGGTGAATAAATATTTACGTTGTTTATATGTTGCATCTTTTTTAACGGGACACGTAACTAGGAGGAAGTACTACGTTTTAAGAAAGGAAAATTATCATTGGTAGACTCCAAGTCTTGACTTTTCTCAATGGTAGACTCCAATTATTTTTATTATAAAAAATAGCATTACTTTTCTAATCTTTAGCAAAACATAACATTATATGCTATTTTGCTGTTAAGTAGGCGTTAAGTGCTTGGTTAATTGGATTTAAGAGTTAACCATGGTCATTTCTATTTCCCTCCAAAAGCATTTGTGATTTCCCTCCCAAATTAAAACCCTACTCTTATAAAAGCAATATCAGTACATACTTCCTTAAAGTAATAATCCCAACTGATGAGCCTACCAGTACACACTCTTAACTGATGAGCCTACCAGTATATACTCTTAACTGATGAGCCTAATCTTCTCTTATACAATATTAGTTTGTTAAAGTTACTTACTTCTCTAAAGTACATACTAATTTTTGAAGTTCAACAATCAATCAACACCATAATATTCAAAGTAACAATGAATTATGTCTGCTCACACCACTGTTAACCAACAAAAAAATAAGAACTTAGTAGTTCAACTACTTAATAGATCACTACAACAACAGTTCAAGGTAAACTACATAATTACCAAACCTATTTCATTTCTTCGAAAAAGTAACTTTTGAAGTTGATGCCTCTCCTTTGTTGTTGTTGCTCTTACCTTTACTCTTTCTCTTGGTTTGTGACTCGGAATTGGTAGGCTCATCAGTTGTTGTTGCCTTCTTCTTTACTTTCTTTTGCTTCACAGTAATGCCTCCTTTGCAAGTGAGTTTGTTGTGTCCAAACTCATGACAGATAGCACACTTGATTGTCTTGCTTCTTTTTCCTTTTCTCTCCTCTTCTTGTGCTCTTAGTCTGTTTCGACATGGTCTCCCAACCCCTCTCTTGAGAACTAGTGGATGCTCAATATGAGGCATATGTATTTGAGGTCACTGTTCTATATCAGGAATTGAATTGATTCCATTTGCATAAGCCATCTTGTACCTCTTAACTGTTCTATATCAGGAATTGAATTGATTCCATTTGCATAAGCCATCTTGTACCACTTAACTGAGTGCCACTCATGAACAAACCTAATAGGGTCCATGCCAGCATGTAATGTGGCCCTCATTCCATGCTTACAAGGTATTCCAGTGAGCTGCCATGCATTACATAAACATGTATGGTTGTTCAAGCTTATTGGCAAAGTTGATTTGCCATCAACTATCTCATACTCTCCTTGACCAGATAAGAAAGCTCTACAAGTCATTGCATCACTACAGAGTACCTGAACTCTTCTCACAGTGTTAGGACAGACATTAGAGTTGTCCCATATTTCACACACTTGTCTTCTGGTTACTAACCTGACCATTGTTACTCTTCTAGTGCCTACCAATAAACAAATAACAACAACCATAATCCAACAATTTTAGTTCAAGTGAAAATATGAACCCTATATTAAGTTCAAATAACAATACTAAATTGAGTTCAATGATAACAACAATTACAATTTTAATTAACCTTCAAGTAGAGTGCGCACAAGTATAGTTGCATTGAAGCTCTCCACAAAATTAGTTTTTTTGACATCACATTTAAGGCTTGGGTCGAACTTATGCTTAGTCCATCTTCCTTGATCACCAAGATCTGCTAGCCATACCCTTGCTTTTGGATCAGTTTTGTCCATTTCATGGCTTTCCTAAAGGTGAATTCTGAATTTGCTCCACATGCCCTCCAAAATAACCCTAACATCTTTGGACCTTTGAATGCCCTTCTAAAATTGGCACTCAAGTGCTTGCAAAAGAATCTTCTCCCTACTTTAAGCCACAAATCAGCTATTGCATTGTCAATACCCTGCATATTATAACACAACATTTAAGAAGAATACAATAAAAAAACTTTAATTATCAAAGAATGAAACTTAATACAGTTGATACCTTTTGCCTATCTGAGATTATGCACCTCCCACCATCCTTCAAAACATTCTTCAAGTGTCATACAAAGAACTTCCAACCATCCTCATCCTCAACAGATATTATTCCCCATGAAAATGGGAAAAGCTCATTGATCCATCAAGAGCTATTGCTGACAACAGGACTCCACCATAGTTTCCCTTCAGGTGAGCTCCATCAACTCCAATGACACCCCTGCAGCCAGCAAATACCCCATCCAAAGTTGATTTGAAGCATATGAAAATGCTACTAAATGATAGTGGTTTCTCAGGATGATTTGGGTTGTTTCATGCACAATTTGCACTTGAACCAGGGTTGGTAAACCTTATCATCGCACAATACTTTGGTAAGTAACTGTAGGAGTCATGCCCTCCATGAATTTCAATCAGTGCTTGAGTTCCCATTCTGTATAAGGAGCTTTGAGCCATCTGAATACCATATCTTGCCCATAGGATTTCATTCAGAGCCTTTACTGGGATGTCATTATTTGCTCTAATGTCTTCTAAAAGTACTCTGCATGCCCATATTGCAGAAACCATTGGATTTTTTGTTTCTAATCCAAGACAAGTGTGCTCAGATCCCTTTATTGACTTTATTGCCCAGGTCACACCATCAACTAGTCTGGATGCATAGAACCTCCACTGACATCTATCATCAGAGCATCTAATTATGTACCTCTTGTTGCTTGCACTCTCAACAATGATACTAAACCCATTTTGTATGCAATAATCTCTGATTACATCTCTTACATGTTGCTTATCGGTGAAGATCATCCATGGTTTGATTTTAATCTTTCCAAATCCTTGATCCTTGTAGAATTCTCCATTCCTGTACAACCTTTCAACATAGTTGTCAATATCATCACTATCCTCCCAATATGGTTCCTCATATGGATAATATGAATCATTAATGTCCAGTTACTCATATTCCCCTCCTTCCTCATCTTCTAAACATTCATCCTCACTAACTTCATCCTCATTCCCAGAAGGTGAGTGAACACCTTCATCATCAAGATCAAGATCATTGTCATCATTAAAATCATCTTGCAAGTTGACTGCAGTAGGTCTTCTTCTTTTGCAATTAGTACCAGCAGAGACACCCATGTCATTAGTAGTATTTGCAACTACACCCTTTCTCTTGGTTGTAGTCTTAGGCATCCTTTTCCTAAGAAGTGAAGACACTCCAACAGTCTTAGGCATCTCAAAAGTTTGAGTAGGCTGAGTAGACTGTTGTTGTAGCCCTTCATCAATCTGAAGTGTCATGTTAACCAAGGGTTGGAAACCAATGGCAATGGTGAAGTGTCTAGGGCTTCTTCTGACATTGAAGATTGTGTCAGGTTGCAATACTTCATCCCCACCTCTCCTACTTCCCCTCCCCACCCCTTTCAACTTCCTTCCTCTTCCTCTACCAGTACTATGTTTGATAGGAGATAGTTCAAGATTATCCCAATGATTAGCATCATTATCCACACATGGTGGTGATTGCCTTTCAGTCATGATGGGAGGGTCATGAGGTGGGCTGATAGGAATAAGCACTTCTTCTGCTAAACTGTTGCTTCTCTTAGGAGTGAGTTTCTTCGGAGGTGGAGGGCTGATATGAATGGTTGAAAGAGGTTGTGTGGTGGTTTTGTTGTTGTGAAGCCCTTAGATCAATTACACTCTGGACAAGTTTAGCTGGTTTTAATACTTCCACAACCCATATGAATATGCATTCATGTCCTGGTAAGTTAGTGAACATCTTCAACAAGTCTGCATCAGATTCTAATTCCCAATGTCTCATGTTGTGAACATAGCTAAAAGTTGGGTATTTAGGCTTCTCAATTAGGTATTTGTAGCTGAATCCCAATACTCAATAACAAGGTCAATTAGGTTAACCTTATCCACATCTTTCACTACCACATCGATGTCACCAATACTTGAACCTGAGAACAATATTATCACCCATTTTTATGTTCACAACAAAATAATGAATAGTATTATCATCTTCCCATTTTATGTTCACAACAAATGATGAACCAAATTCAACAGTGTATAAATCAATACAACATGTTCAAAGTTTCAGACATTATACTCACAGTATATATAAATCAATACAAAATTCAATGACATTACCCTAACAAATGTACTAGTTCAGTATATGTCTCAGTGCAACACCAAAATAGAATAAAGTTTTAGAAACTACTATTGTAATGTCGTTGATAGAGAGTACTTATTATATATGGTGACATACTATTTATTATTTTGATCATTCCTTATACTTGGCGTTTCACTCCTTATACGTTTATACGTAGCATTTCGATTATTGAATGAAGGGTGTTTTAGTTCTACTAATTGTAAGTAAAGGGATATTATGCCTTTATGAGTCATATGATTTCCAATCGACTATAGAGATAATCATTGATTTGATAATTCTCTGTATTTGATGATGCAAATCGGTCAATCCTAACATGCAAATTATTTAATTTCAAGCCATAATTGACAAGCAATTTGCAATAATCAAATACATAAATCATCATTTGACGCAATGAACAAACTTAATATTATACTGTCATATACCATGTTGTAACAAGGCAATGGTACGCATGCAATCAACCAAGAATTCAACCTAAAATTGAATTTCAAAATTAGAAAAGAAGAGAAAATTGTGCTTACCTTGAAGAGGAATTCCACAGAAAATCAAAGAGCACCCATAAATCCAATGAAAATTGAAGTTAACGTACTTCCCTTCGATACTCTACTTCTTTGAATAATAGAAAAAAATTCGACCAAACGCACAAAGTTCAAAATTCACAAAAATTTAGAGAGATATTTACGAGTTAGGGTTCATGATGAGAAGAGAAGGGGGAGTGAAATGCATCATATTCAGTGTATAGGTGAGGGTTTTGACTTTTGATCACTTGGGGATTTTAGGAAAGTTTTGAAGTTCAAAGGTTTTTAAACGAAGTAATTATGGAGGGTCACAGAACAGTAGGGTGGGAGTTAAATGAATTAATATTGTTAATCATGATTAATGAGATTAACCAAACTAATCACATTTAACGCCAACCTAACAGCAAGTTACTCCATAATCTCACACCTAAAAATCATTAGAATAGTAATGTTATTTTTGATAATAAATATAATTGGAGTCTACCATTGGGAAAAGTCAAGACTTGGAGTCTACCGATGAGAATTTTCCTTAAGAAATATGACTGATATTGTATTTAATATTGAGTTGTGATAAACTGATAACGGATATTGCATTGGCTATCCAATATCCAGGGTAAAATGGTAATTTTTCGTGTAATTTCACAAAACCCAAAAAGTGGAGCACGTGAAGATCTACAACTCAGCAACTCAGCCCCCAACGTTGTATTTTTGTTCCTTAAAACCTGGAACTGAGAAATGAAAAGTGTATGTTGTCCTTTTTCGAAGGAAAAAGTTGACAGTGACTAATAGAAACCGTTGGAAAATAAAACCATATCGTGAAAATGTTTTTTATGTCTGTTAAAAAAATTCGTTAGAATGTTTATTATCTCTCTGTAAAAAAAATGCATAGCTTGTTCATGAATTTTTGCGTTTCATCTGGGTGGGCGCTTTATCTGTTGAAATAAAAATGTTATTCTGAAGCCTCTGGAATTTTCATAACTGGTGCATTTCAGCATAACTGAAGTTGATATGAGTGGTTTAGGGTTTACGGAGCAGCAGTAAGCCCAGGTAAAATGTATATAGTATTTATGTGATATGCTATTTAAAAATCATATTTTGCAGGTGAATATGAATTTAAAGGACACATTAATTGCAATACACATTAATTGCAATACACATTAATTGCACACAAACCTGTAGTAATGTTGTAAATAGTTCAGTTATGAACGAAATTCCAGCGCAATAAATTCAGCAGGTCTATTACAATAATTGAAGACATCCATAAAAGCAGCATTAAATTTTCCGCATTATGGTTTCCCCTTGCAGTCAATGGTTTCTATTTTGCCGTAAATTGTGTTAAATTGTGGTGTAAACACTACTACAAAAAGTGGAATAGGAAATGCAAGGTAGAGAACGGTCAACGTGGATAAGCGATTTCTACAACTATAGAAAACACATTTCTTATATAACTATTTTGTAAGGAAAAGAATACAAAACACTTTCAATACCTACCAATTTTATATGTTTCTTATCTTGTATTAAAGTTTATATTTTTTTGCTGCAATAAAAAAAAGTTTATATTAATAGACGTAGTAGAATACAAAACAGTTTCAACCATTTATTACTTTAGTAGTGTGTCAAATTTTACAAAATTAGTCCAACCCCAACAAGGCAACAACATCAAATTCTTCTCAATGAGATCCCCCATTCACTTCTCTTCTCTTCCTCTCTCTGCATCATTAGGTCGCGCCTTTGGAAAAAAAAAATTCTTTCAAAAAATTGTTACGGTATGTGGATTCTTTCTCCTTTCACTCTATTAATATTTTTCTACATAATAATCATATTGCATTAAGCTCTAGAAATTTTTGAGAAGATTTTACTTTTCTCCAAAAGATTGAAGAAGTTTTTGTTGATTTTGGGATCCTAAAAATGAGAAGATAGGATCTTGTGCACTTTATTTTTCTTCTTCCCCTACCTTCATCTCGCAGACTCGCACACATCTCCGATGGACTGACGCCGTTCCGGGTTTTCTATCCCTTCATCTTCGTGCTTCTGGCAACTACTGAGTTTCTTTTTATTCTCAGTTTCGCGCGAGTACGAAGTTAAGCTTGAAAAAGGAGACAGAAAAGTGTGCGTTTGGGTATTTGCAATAATTCTTGAACAAATTGAAATCAAGCCTTGACTTTGAGAAAGATGTGTAGCGGAGATTAGTTTTTCTATTTTTTACTTGAGTTCTTAGATCATGATTTTGCAACTGATGTATTTTATATTGTAAATCAATAATTCATAGGAGTAATTAAATGCTCATAGTTTTGTATTTCAATATCGTATAATATCAATAGTCCATAGTCAGTCGAAAATATGTCGGTTGAATAACTTGAGTTCCGTGATTTTAGGGATCATGGGCATCGTGCAATCGAGATAACTTTTAAATACGTGATTTTAGAGATTTTTTTTTTTAAATAAAGAAGAATAGAGAACGGTTGTCTAAGGCAACTATTCTCTATTGTAAATACAAACATAACATTTTAGGATGGGAATTGAGAATTGTCATGTCAGACAACCGTTCTTTCTAACTTGGCATATAGATAGCCTCTTCCACCCGTTCTATAAACTATATAGAGCGCTTAGCAGGAGAACGGTCCTAAGGCGTTCTATAAAGCTTATTTCGACAGTTCTCTTTACCCTTTTTTGTAGTAGTGAAATGTTGATTATTGTGGGGTAAATGTTGATTGTTGTGTGTAACAACTTATTTTGCAGACAATGAACATAGATTTGAATCAAGTATTACCTGATTTGGAAGCACATGATAATCATTTTGATATTGTTGACCTGAACCATGATTTAGATGTTAATGAGAGTCAATTGTATGACTTAGACTTGAACAATGCTGTAGTTGGAGATGAGGGGTTTGAACAATGCAATGAATTGGAGACTGTGACAGCAACGTCGAACAATAGTCCAGTTGCACCCACTGTAGGAATGGTTTTTGGGTCTTGTGAGGACATGGAAGAGTGTTTTTCTAGGTATGGGAAGCGTGAGGGTTTTGCGGTAATTAGGGAAGGTGGTTATAGGAAACGAAAGAAATGTGATGGAGAGTATAGTTGTGTAACTACACATGGAAATGTGAATGTGCTTGTGAGGTTGACAAGCGGCGATTAGTAAATGGAAATAGGATATCTGTTGGAAGGAATGGTGTGGAGGTATCTAGTAGGAAGAGTAAGAAGTGTGATTGCCCCGTTATGTTGTTTGCTAGTGTTAATGAAGAAGGTGCGTGGGAAATTAGGAAAGTGAACCTAACCCATAAGAATCATAATTCGACACCAGGGAAGACAAGGTACATAAGCAAGTACCGGAAAGAGGAGGTATATTGTGCGGTGAGACGGAAGTTATTTAATGATAGTGTAGCCGGCGTTGGGATATCTAAAATTCATCGTTGCCTTGCCAAGGAAAGGAATGGCCTAAAGAATTTATCCTTAACAGAACAGGATTTGAGAAACATGGTTGCGAAGGAACGTAAGTTGAAATTTAGGGAAGGTGATGCAAATGAAATGATGAGGTGCTTTGAGAAAATGCCTATCGATAATAAAGACTTTTTTCACATGAACCAGTTAGATGAGTTTGGAAACTTGAAAGACGTTGTGTGGGTTGATGCTAGGAGCCGCATGTCGTATGAGTATTTTGGAGACGTGGTTTGTTTTGATGCTACCTACCTCACTAACAATTATGCTCTTCCTTTTGCCAATTTTGTTGGTGTTAATCACCATGGTCAGTCCATTTTGCTTGGGTGTGCTCTAGTGTCGCACGAGGATGCGGAAACGTATGCGTGGGTTTTTAGTACATGGTTGATGTGCATGGGTGGTAAACCTCCATCATGTTTTTTAACTGATCAAGATGCGGGTATGAGGAAGGCTATGAGGCTTGCGATGCCGAATACTTATCATCGATGGTGTCTTTGGCACTATCTATCGAAGTTTGGGAAGAAATTGGGTATGTATGGGCGGTATAAAGATTTTAAAGTTGTTCTTATTGATGCCATATATGAAAGTGTTTCAAAAGAGGAATTTGAGATGCTTTGGTGTGGTGTTATTGAGGAGTTTGAGCTTGGCGATGAAGAGTGGTTAAAAGGTAAACATTTTTGTTGTTGAATGTAATGAATTGTTTGTTACTCTTTTATGGTATGATATTGCAATTTGGTGTGTGTTGTGATATTAAATCTAGTGATATAAAATTTATGCGATTAACTTGAGCTTCATAGTTAATATTTGGATGGTTGTGATATAGTTCTCACTGACCACATGCATGCGTATGAATATAAAGTGATGAAATAATGTGCTTACTGTGCACATACTCTTAACTTCATATGTTATTCATTTAAGTTAGGCGCACAAAAATTTTGGCAGAGCATGTGGTTTGAAGTTAGGATAAGTTACTGTCCACTTAAAGTTTGGAATTACAATGTTCATTTGGCATAACCTTTCTCGAATTGGAGTTGTATGCCCTACTATAATTAAAGAAGTTTTCTATAAATTTATATGACTTACTATCCAAGCTTACAAGTATTATTTATATTTATTAGGTTTATATGAAGAGAGGAACATGTGGGCCCCATCTTACTTGAAACACCTATTTTGGGTGGGAATGAAGACGACCCAACGCTGTGAGAGTATTAACAGTTTTCTCGATGGTTATGTTCATAAGAATACAAAGTTGGCAGATTTTGCGGAGCAATATTGTCTTGCAATGGAGACAAGAGCAAATGCGGAGAAAGCAGTTGGTGCTAATAGTAGTAGATATGTTCGACAGCTTGTGACAAACTTTAAGGCCGAAAGAGTTTTCCAACGTGTTTATACTGATGCAAAATTCAAGGAAATTCAAGCGGAGTGCCTAAAGATGTTATATGTCCATTGGAGGGGGGGCAACACAAATAGGTGAGAATCAGTTTGAACATACATTTGTCGATCGTGTTTGGGTTATATGCAAGAGGACAAAGCAGGAGATAGCTTTAACTAAGAGAAGGAGCTATTGTGTCAGAATAGACATGGCAACGACGGAAGCGTGTTGTGAGTGCAAGTTGTTTGAGTCCTATGGGATTTTGTGTAGACACATTATTAATTTGTATGATAACCTGAACATCATTATTAGTCGTTGGCGGAAGGATGTGATCCGGAAGCACACAATGGTGAAAGTTGCCTACCATGACCCATCGAAAACGGATGAGGTGAAGTTCTACGACAAAATGATGGTTATTTTTGAACCAATATGCTTAAAGGCATCTCATTATGGTCAAACGAAAATTGTGGTAGAGGCACTACAGCATCTTGATGTTCGGTTGGAGGAAATACATGCGTTAAAGATGACGAATATGGCACCTCCACCTCGCAATGGTACCCCCTCATCCGTTGATAACAATACTATTAATAACAACGTGACAACTCCGGGATCAATATCCAAAGTGAGCCAAAGAAATGGTGATGATATTATGTTGACACCACAAAATACCGAAGAAGGTGCACGTAAGGTGCTTGACCCCCCCCCAAAGAAGCCTCGAAAGGGATAACGGTCGAGTCGTTTGAAGTCATGTGTGGAGAAAAAATCGAAGAAGAAGAGTGCAGGTGATTGTGATGAAAATGCTGGTGGAGGCAATAACAAAAAAGGAGGAAAGAAAGTGGATGGTAGTGTGGCAGCCAAGAAGAAAGCGAAGAAAGCAGTTGAGGTAAGGTGATTTAAGGAAGGTCATTGTATTGTGTTTTGTGTTAATATGTGATTCCTTTGTTATTAATTAGTTGTTAAAATAATAATTTTTAAAAATTTTGTTTATGATAATATGGGGATATTAGTTGGTGTCCGGTTGATGGGTTTTATGTGTTGGATGCATGTTGATAGGTTGGCAATGAAGTTGAAGGTTCATTAAGCCTGTGGGCCGATTTGTGATGAAATTGGAACGGTCCCATTGACGCGTGGAGGGAAGTTTAAAGATGTGAAGAAATTGGGCCTTTAATTCTTTCAACCTGTCTCAGAAGCAATGATGGTATATTGTAAATTTTGAGAACATTGGACCTAAATGGTATTTTGGAATTTTGAAGAAGATTATTCGACTTAATTAATTATAACAATTTCATGTACTTTATAATTTCAACCTTTCTCAGAAGCAATGATATGCGCCATTAATTATTTCACATTGTATAAGTAGAACTTCATTAATTTAAATTGCATAATACAAGATAATGGGGAAAAAATATGCAACGATAAACAGTGAATGTAATTAATTATTGTAGACGGTAGAAATATGTAAAGTTTATTTTAGACGATAGAAATATATAAAACGAATAATAATAGACGATAGATGAGAACTAAAACAGTTAAGATATTTAATTTACTCCAATATTTGGGCGTAAGTACAATTATTCGTTCATGATCCCGCTTGAGTGGATGATGAAGTTGCATTCTTTTTTTGGTAGATATGGCGAGAAAATGACCTTGAACATACGTTTATCGTTCTTATATCCAACGAAAAAACTATTGGATATGCAGTTCGTCCATGCTAAGTCAAGTGCAGGTTGTATTAGACGATTTGTAGCCGATGTAAAGGTGACATTATTAGTGGTGAAAGTTGTACCGTCAAATGAGTCTCGCGTCTCATTTGTTATAATTACGGCTATGTTAAAATTGCTCGAAATTTCACGTAATTTCGCCGAAATACTAAAAAAAGATTAGACCTATTATCCATGTCATACCTTGTGTTGTTGAAGTCACATTGAAAAATTGATGCAATTGAGTCGATGACAGTTAGCCGGACATTTCGACACGTGTTGGATGCATTGATGCACATTAAACGTATCGCATCAATAGTGTTGAGAATTTATGTGGACGTATCAACACGCTTTACTTGAACATATTCCATACTTAGATAGTTATTACGATTGTCGTTTAATGTACTTTTGATCCCTTGGAGTAGTTCGTTTAGCCTCCGTGCAGGAAATGTGTTATTGCTATGTATGTAAATGGAGGACCCATAAAAGCCCCCATGGTAGGAGGAAATTGACAAATAACTACTAACTTAAGGCAATTTTGAGTTTTACCTGTTCCACTCTCTCCAAATAATTCAGAGATCATCCCCATTGGAAATCCACCTTGCAAAACAATATCAATTGCATTGCATTTCAAGGGCAATCTTTGTTGTCGCAGACGAACACTTTCAAGGGGAATTGGCATTGGGCCTTCCATTTACACGGGCTGAATAGTTTTTTTTGTGGAGCAATATATGTGAATATATGTGAACATGTTCGTTTCCAAGGCCACATTTTATAGGAAAAAGGGTTACATACATAGTACAATAGTACAGCTGTTGCAATATATTTATTTATTTCATTTTAAAGTTCCATGAAGATTATGGAGGATTTTACATCTTTCCCTCTTACATTGTAGCTCCACTGTACGTGGTAGGCATAGCTACATGGCAAAAGCAAAAGCTCTTGTACAGTGACATGGGTCATGAGTTGACACATTGCCATGTTTCGGCATTATATTGCACCATTGTATTACTTTGTTAAAATAAAAGAACCTAAGCATAGACATAGTACGTACTATGGGCAAATATTTAAATTCAGATAAAAAACATAGTAATTAGGTAATTCACACATAGTACGTAATTGTTTAGATTACTTAAATAACTAATATAGACGAAAGATAAATTCTTAATAGCTTACGTAGGACGACTTAAACTTAGCTTAACATAAACCACATACTAAGTCGACTATAACGTATTATGATGTGGTTGTCGTTCTTCTCGGTTGTCTTCAAATTAGTGGCCGAATAATCTTTTCCTTGAAACTGGTTGAGGCTTCGCCTAAAATAATCAGAAAAAATAAAAATATTAACAATCTAATGAAAAAATTATTATATATCCCAAACATATCTATTAACAACCATAATAAAGAGATTTATTATTGTAAAAATAAATGTATTAATAATCACTTCCACAACAATAGTTTGGGCTTAGAAGTAACGCATACCTTTGAAGGTAAGTGTTATTATTCGACCTACCATAGTTTACGACAATTAAATAACTTATGTTATTAAATATTTTACGACAATAGTTTACTACAACATCCGTAATTATGGTTACTAAAATATGTTATTGCCGCGCCTCGCGGAAAATTGTGACATTACTTACTAAACTACAATTTAAGTTAACAATTAAACTATTCTACCTAATAACTTATAAAAATGCCAAAAAAAATACAAGGAGGTTAATAATATTGTTACCTTCACAACTGCTCGTAGTTTTGCCCTACTACCTGGAACAGACCACAGGATGGAGACGTTGTTGAAGGTGTTGGTGGACCACATTAGAGCAATCCCACTGCACAATCCCTCTCCCTCAATCATAGCCCACTCCATTGTCGTCCCAAGTGTCTTGTGCACGTCATAAAACTCATTTTCTGAAACCTGAGCCTCACGTAGCATAATAAGATGTGGTTGATGAATTCCGACTAAGTTCCAGAAGTTGGTAATGAAGGAAGACTTTGAGCACCCCTTCGTGTTCCAAATCATAATGGGTGTGTAGGGGGCAAGATTGCTCCCCCCTCTGAAGAAACTCCATGCACACGTACCCAATTGAAGTTGTAATTCCTAGTTTTTACAACTTTTTCTGAGGTCGAGACCGAAATATGTAAAACGGATGTTGGACACAACACATGCATAACGTGTATTGCATCGGTGTACACTCCCATTGCAATGTTAACTTGTTTATCTCGAAGGATAAATACCTTACCTGATGTTGGCAACGTAGGCTTGGGGTCAAGTATAAGACTTGCGAAACCGGGGATAATATTTTCATCATCCCTATCATCGGCCATTTTATCAAAACTCCAGTCAAGAAACACCTGGAAACCTTGATGAAGTTGTATTAAGTCGAAGCGATTTGGTAGATGGCTAGTTACAGGCTTGGACCCATTCTTTGCCATATACAAAGCGTCGAACCTGTCGGAATAGGAGAACTCTTTCTCCGGATATCGAACAATTTGTCTTAAGGATGAAATGTCTGCATCAAAGTCCCCGTACATCCCATGTGACCATTGGTATTCCCAGTTATTGGGATACGTTTCAAGTGCCCTTGGGATTGTAGGTTTCGCATATGTAGAAAGGTCGGGGATTTCGGCAAATATCCAGCCACTAGGGAGGTCATGGTTGTGTGGGTTAAGGGGTTGTTCCATGGTGGTAGTGAGTATATGCGTGAGAGAGAAGAGAGAATAAAGGAAACCAGTGGAATAGTGTGAGAATAAAGGAATCCAGTGGAGTGGACTAGTGTGAGAAAATGTTATAGCATGAGAGATATGAAGGATAGCAGTTTGAATATTGAGCAAAATGACTAGCTACATTAATATATTAAGTCATCAACTAATGGACATTTACAAGTGTCCTTTTTCGCAGCTAATACAAAGTGGAACTTGTATACTACAAGTTTTTAGAAATAAAATATAGATAACTTTGCCATACTAATAATTAATAGTTATCATTTAACCATTTTCATATCAACTACAGCTACTTGTGATTTAATAAACATTTAGTAAATTTTTATAATTTTAATTGAATTAATATTAACCAGAAACGTCAACCGCAAATATTATGGCTCCATCGTAAATTTTTGTTTCGCCAACCCGTATGTTGGGATTGAGTTCTTTAGCATCTAGCCACAGTTTGACTAATTCTGCTTTAGTATCCACCGTTGTTGCCCATGTCTCGTGCAAACGTCGGACGAAGGTGTTCTCGTGGACCCTAACGTGTTGCACGTTCGGGTTCGTGCGTAAGTCTTGTATGGTGACAACTCTCCACTCTGACCATGATTCATGTCTCGGATTTACATACACCCTACAAAGATCTTCACCCTACAATACAAACTCCATGCATTAGATGTAAATATACATGATCTTTGGATATTATACAAACCACATCACATGAATTTAATGTACAATGGACGTGGGGAGTTAAAAAATTTACCTTTAGATAGGCCAAAATGACATCCTGAGCCTTTAACCCTACCATTGAGGGGGATACATTTGGGCTTAGATATTTACCCCAGTAAGATAACCATAAATCTTCCACGTCAACATCGGCTCTTCTAGCATAATCGACATACACGTAACTGAACCGTGTATGAACAGACAAATCGTACTCGGTCCCATGATCGTCAACTCCCCCTCCCTTAACTAGAAACTGACACTTAATGGGGTTGGACCTCCCATCATCTATTGTGCTACTGGCTTGAGTTTCTGTTGTATCAAAGGAATTGTTGTTCAGGGAATTTGAGTTGTCAAACGAATTTTTAAGGCCACTATCATCTCCCACATTCTCTCCCGAAGGGGTAGACAAGGAAGATGATGAAGCTGCCATTGAGTTGGATGTAAATTTTTAACTACAAAAGCGTGGTATAAATAGGCCAATTTATGTGTTAAGTTTCATTGATGTGTGCAGTTGAACTTCAGTTCAACCCATTGGACATCTTGGTAGCAAGTAGCATTTAATGCATATGGCCATATGGCTACCTAGTAGCTACATTAAAGCCACAAACATGTTTCACATATTTTAATAGGCAACCAACCATATCCATGCATGATAGATACAAAACATACTAAACATATTATAATGAAGTGTTATTTAAGTCAATATATTTTAGCGATATGCATTATCAGAATACTTTGCATTAGGCAAAATATGTATTCCCTTTTTTAATACGAAATCCACTGAGTAAATATAATTTCTTAGTAAATATAATTTATTGTATTAATTACCAATATTTCTACCAAAATCGAAAACCACAGTATTGTAATGAAAGTGCATCATATCTTAAACACAGATAGTTGGAAATTGCATAAAATCTTCAACATAATATGAAAACCATATCCTAAGGACAAATTTCTTAAACATATTGCCACACTTATAATTAAGGAAAAATTATCAGAAAAAACCTTATAAAAGTTACATTTTGTGAAAAACAACCTTATAAAATTTTTTTTGTGAGAAACAGCCTTTGAATGCATTTTTCTTGTGAGATCAGACCTTGGTGCCATTTTCCAGCATTGACTAACGTTTTCCGGCCTTGACTTTTTTTTTACCCCCCTTCCCTCTTTTTTTTTGTTGGAGTTTAATTTCCCTCCAATTTCTTTCTTATATAACCACTTCTTCTTCCCTTTCTTCCACACTTAACCACTTCTTCTTCTCTCTCTTCCACACTTAACCCCAAATCTGAAATTTCCCAAACAAATCCCTAAATCTGTTTTGCTCCTGTATTTTAGGGTTCTTCAATTGGTTAGTTAAGGGTTCTTCACTTGGTAAGTTTAGGGTTCTTCACTTGGTAAGTTTAGGGTTTATGATTCCCTTCCTTGTTAAAGATGTTGTCTTTGCCTTCCTTTTAGGTGCCATTTTCATAAGATAAAAGAGGAAAATGAAACAAGAACCAAAATTAACCAAAAGAAGAGAGATATGAACCTTCAGAAAAGAGAGGAGAGAGAATCACTGAAAAAAGATAAATGAATTACTGAAGAGAGAGAAATTAACTCAATTTACCTACTTCTTGTTGCAGAGTTGTAATCAATTAATTGTTCTTGCAGAGTTGTAAATAATTAGCCTTCAATGCTCTTCTACAGTTCCAAGGAAGTCAATGAGAGGAGAGAGAGAATGGGTTTTTAGGTTTGAAACAAGGTTGGTTTATAAGAATGAAATTGGAGGGAAAAATAAGAGGGAAGGGGGGTAAAAAAAAAGTCAAGGCCGGAAAACGTTAGTCAATGCCGGAAAATGGCACCAAGGTATGATCTCACAAGAAAAACGCATTCAAAGGTTGTTTCTCACAAAAAAAAAATTATAAGGTTGTGTTTCACAAAATGTAACTTTTATAAGGTTTTTTCTGACAATTTTTCCTATAATTAAATTAGATTTCTGAGAACCATTGCCAAGAGCAATATTATGGCGACTGATTTCATTAATTCTTTTTTCCAATCACTCTGAGCCAGTTTACGGAGATCAACAACACATAGGTTCAGGCGACGAACTTCATCTTTCAACATGCTCCTTTCGATCTTCAATTTAATTGTCCTAATACTCTTCAGTTTTTCCGCCGTATCACGGTCATGTTGGATGGAACTCGTACAATCTTCACCTTCTAGTAGGGGTGTTCGCGGTTTGGGTTGGTGCGGTTTGGGATGTAACCCAACCCAAACCGCAAATATACGGTTTGATATTTTCCCAACCCAAACCGCACCGCACTTTTGCCCAAACCGAACCGCGCAAAACGGTTTGGTGCGGTTTGGTTTGCGGTTTAACCATTTTTTCCTCCGCGATATTAATTTTGTAATCTAAGAGTAAATAATTTTTTTTAATAAATATAAAGAGTCCAAATAAATATGAAGTTGACTTCATAATTAAACATAAATAATAATTTATCAAAAGTGTCCAAGTTCTTTACCTCAAACTTCTTTTTTCAGTTGTATACTTGTATGCCACCTTGTCAAGTGTATTTAAAAAAAAATCAAAATAGATAAAAAAAAAAATTTAAATCATATAAAATTGCGGTTTACGGTGCGGTTTCGGTTTACAAAAATTAAAACCCAACCCAAACTGCAAATCACGGTTTGCTTGAAATCATAACCCAAACCGCAATTTTGAAACCGCAAACCAACCCAAACCGCGAAAAAACGGTTTGGGTTGCGGTTTGGTGCGGTCCAGACCGCACTCTGAACAGCCCTACCTTCTACATACCATCTGAAAAAACCACAGTCCTTTTCCTACATAGAAGATGACCATCGTTATGACCATTGTAACCATAAGTGCGAAATTTTTTGAAATTAAAAAAAAAAATTCACTTACAGGCCACAAACAACAACCGTGAAATTTCCTCCCATAGTTAGGGCCGTACTTGGTAGTAGATCGCAAAACAGCAGGTAAATTATGGTTGCAACCCACATCACTACTTGTCGTCAATGGAGCGGAGACAGAAGAGGATGTACTCTTATCGGCGACCATATCATCGACGGAATTACTTTAAAGGGGGGTCATTAGGGGTGGCGCAGATGGGGGACTAGATAAAGAAATTAGGGTTCACAAGATCATTTAGTTTCTATTATAAATAACCTGCGTATTTTGGGTAACTCATATCTAAAACATATTACACAAATTTTTTAAACAAATTTTTTGCTTTCCCAAATCCGATTTATTGTAAAAAATACAACTTTACACTTTACACGTATAGGACTTACAAATACAGGATCAGTGGTTATGTGGCCATCATTGTACAACTAATGGGCCTATAATTTCTCTACTATTGTATTGTTGTACTTGTTTCATCTACTTATTCTACATATAGCCCTTGCAAGTACACCAAAAGAAGTTTATTGTACCTGAACAGCGGTTGATAAGTAAGTATATAGGGGTCAAACAGAAGTATATACACTAGACAGTAGTTTATTAACAAAAAAGTATTAGAACTACACACCTACAAAGCTTACAGTTACACCTATAGTGCTTCCAATTACAAGGATAGTGGTTTGTTACATTATATATCTATATGACCTAGGCCTTACAATTTGAAGATCTATAACAATTCTTAGTTAAGACCTATAACAATTACGACTACTAGACAATATTGTGCATTGGTCTTGTGTTTCTTATGTGGATATGTTATTTGCATAAGAGTAGGGAAAATCATTCATTAGAATAGACGATCTTCAATTAACAAACCAAGAGCATTTGGAGAATATAAGAATTGAAAACAATAGTCATGTGATATGTTATTTGCATAAGAGTAGGAAAAATCATTCGTTAGAATAGAAGGTCTTCAATTAACAAACCAAGAGCGTTTGGAGAATATAAGAATTGAAAACAATAGTCATGTGATATGTTATTTGCATAAAAGTAGACAAAATAATATACGACCTTCAATCAACATAAAAATAGCATTTGGAGAATATAAGAATTGAAAACAATAGGCATGTGATATGTTATTTGCATAACAAAATCATCCGTTAGAATAGATGATCTTCAATTAACAAACCCTCAAATGTTTCATCACACTTGTGGTTTTATTTTATTCAATGCCAAAATTTAGTTTATACCTTATGTTCAACTTAAACATGTTGCACAAATTATTAAACATTTAAGTTGCTTTCCCAAATAGGGTTTATTTTAAAAATACAATAATACACTGTACTACTATAGGTCTTACAAATACATAAACAATGGTTACATGTGCAATTATTGTACAGCTACTGGTTTCAACCCCTATCTTCCCGCTAACCAATTTCCAACCACGGCCAACACTTTCAAAATTCCTTGATTCCCACCATATTATAAAGGGATATTATCTCAGATGACCCTGACATATAGACCTTTTTCCCAAATAACCCCGACATTTTCACCCCTATCTCGGATAACCCTAAACTTGTATTTTGTCATTAAACTTGACGGAATAGCTAACGGTGTTAACTATTTGACATTTACAATTAAAAACTTATTTTTTAAAAGAAAAAATTCCAATTATTCTTCATGCTCTATCCTTAGCTTGTTCATGACACTCTGCCATATCTTTCTCCACTCTCTCTCCTCCATCTCCTCATCCACCACCCCCTGGTTTTCTTTCTTCTGCTCCACCTCCATTGTTAATCCACCTGCTTCGACACTCATTCCCTCCTACACCAGCCCCTGATTTACTCTCCTCCACTAGCATTCGCCAACCCACAACCACCACCACGACCCACCCCTATAAACCCACACCAGACCACCACTGTAAACCCACGACCCACCAAACCGCTGCTATACCCACCCCTGTAAACCCACGACCCACCACCGCTGTTCATCATCATTCGTCAAAATGAAGCCTAAAACCCACCCCTGTAAACCCACACCAGACCACCACAACCATTCGCCAGCCCACAACCACCACGACGACCCCAACCACCACTCATATGTGAGAGAAAGCAAGACCTAACCTCTACAAATCCACCCGACAACCTTGGAAAACCCACACAATAAACCACCACCATCGCAGATTAGGTTTTTTTTCCCCAAATTGGGGATTTGATTTGCAGTTATTTCATGAAATTATGTTGGGGCTTTGAAATTATCTTCTTCTTCTTTGAATTCAACTCAGATTTGCAGTTGAAATTTACAATTTTTTATGGGAATGTTTATGTTATACTCCACAAACAGTGAAATAGACTTGTGAGCGTTCCGCGAGGATGAGTTTGGTGTTCGCGGTTGGGTGGTCCCGGCATTGGGTGGACAACAAGTACAGAGGAGGGTGGAGGAAGAGAGTGAGAAGGGGAGAAGAGAGGATGAAGACATCATATAGAGAAAGGTGTAGGAAACCCCAGTAGGGAGAGGAGCAAGAGAGATAAATTAAAAAGAAAAGAGAAAATTTTGGGTTTTTTTATTTAAAAAAGCACTAATTAATTTTGTTTTAAAACCCCACTAACGTTGTTAGTTATTCCGTCAAGTTTAATGACAAAATACAAGTTTAGGGTTATCCGAGATAGGGGTGAAAATGTCGGGGTTATTTGGGAAAAAGGTCTATATGTCAGGGTCATCTGAGATAATATCCCTATTATAAAATCTTCATGTCTTATCCTTCGAATTATCCAACCATCCACTTGTAATTTCCATACCTCCCTCCACCATCACCATCAGCTACCAATGCTCATAAAGAACACAATTGTCAATCCACATGAGGTGAGGAAACTCCCTTTTCCCCATGTCTCACTACTTCCAGTTCCCTCCCTACAAAACTCTCTCACCAACAAAAAACATATGATTGTGGGAGAGAAGTGCATACCTAATATTTCTTTACTTTCAATGGAAGGTGTTAGCTCATCTAAGTTGCTTTCCAAAATTGATTCTATAAGTATATATGAATTTATTCGAATAGTTATGGATCCTTCCCGTGAAAATACATTTTCAAACTTAATCCAAATTACCTCCGACGGGTACATTCTCCCGTACACCACACCTAACTTTGCCGCCGTCGTTTTGCTGCAAAGGCCACTAAAAAACTTCCTACAATGGATGATGTGTAACTCTTGTTGAGAGGACATTCAGAGCAACGCCCATAATTGGTGGATATTTGTAGCCCCATTATGCTTCTAATGGTAAGAGAAATCTTTGAACTAAACTGTGGAACCCACTCTGTAACCATGGGCAGTTACTCCGCCAATGTGAAGTTGTTTAAAGTACCTACACTAGAAGACTTTGCGCACGTTGATGTCCTTGCATATTCAACTCCAACCACAACTGATGTTCGCGACGGAAGGACATTTCATTTGGAGTTCATTGTTCGTACCAACCAAGAGGGACATGTGATGTCAAAAAGGAGGAGGATTGTGGCCAACAAAGATGACAATAAAATCCTTCAACAACGACAATCATATTTTACAATATTAGTGTGGAATTGTCGTGGGATGGGCAGACAAAGTTTTATGTCGAGGTTGCAACATTTGTTGGATTGCCATAATCCAGATGTCGTGGTTATGTCCGAGACTAAGGTAACGCAAATTATGAGTTCCATCGCTTTGAGAAAGTTCAATGTCGTATCCTCTTGTGGTGCAAATCCAAAAGGTTCCGGAGGTGGCATCACCTTGTTTACAACCACACATGCACTGTCCATTAAGCAATGTTTCAACTCCACCAATCAATGGGCCGAAGATTTCATGCAACACTAAGGTTATTTTGCCACTTTGGGGATTTTTGTTGCCTTCGGGCTTTTTTGTACTATTCTGACCCAATATATGTGAAATGTATGATGAAAAGTACATGTGCCAAGCGTTTTATTGATATTAAGATATTTGAAATATGTGAAATGTATGAAATGTACTCAAGCCCAAACAAGTTGTCCTGTTGAGCTACCTTCCAAGTTATATTTCATAATGTAATGAATTTGAAAGCAAAAAACATTGGAAACAATAACTTAAATACATGGGCCAAGCGTTTGATTCATATTAAGATACAACAAGAAGTTGGCATGTTGGGCTTCAAGCTTACCTATTGCTAATGTAAGTATAATTTGAACCCCAACCTACACTAGTGGAAAAAACGCTATATAACACAACGCAACCGCTGCGGTCCCTAAGAGAACCGAAGCGGTAAATCCTCGAAATTTTGGGTCGGAAACTTGGGAACACAAACCGCTGCAGTTCCTAGAGAACCGCAGCGGTTAACATTAAACCGCAGCGGTTAACATTAAACATATATAAATTAGGGCCCATTATTACAAATATATTGGGTGGCCCAAGCTAACAAAAATAATGGGGCCCCATACCAAAGTGCATAGGTTACACCCTAAATATATATTAAAGCAGCCACGTTACAAAAATATTGGGTGGCCCAATCTAACAAAAATAATGGGGCCCAAATAGCAATGCATAAGTTAGGCCCTAAATAATACAACAGTTTACAGCCACATTGTTACAAAAATAATGGGGCCCAATACCGCAGTTAGTGCATAAGTTAGCCCCTAAATATATGCTCCAACCCAGCCACGTTAGCCCTTTAATTTACAAACAAATTGGAAGGGCAATTTCACATATACAACCTTCCCCATCAGATAGGTGATAAGGGTGAATTATTATATATTATAACCTTCTTATTTACCCTTGCTAGCTCCTTATTAGTATTATAAACAATAAGTTGTGGATTTTAGTTATTTTCATAGGTTATATAGTAATTATGTTTATAGGATTATTTATTAGTTTGACATATGTTATGTTATATACTAGTAGTAATATATCTAATGATTGACAGGTAGGTTATAATTTCGAAGTCAAATAAATGGGAATTGGCTTCGGTAGATTAATGGGCTAAACTAATTAATTTAAATTTTAGCCAACGAATGGGAAGAAAAGTGGGCTAAAGCCCAATGCTGCAAGAAAGACTCACGTCACATCAGTAAAGAAGTAGGAGAGAATAAAAGAAAATAAAGAAAAGCCTATTGTTTTGGGTTGGATATCACACGCAGCACCCATCAAAGAAGGAAGCAAAAGAAGGAAAGAATAAAAAGACAAAAAGAATTCTTTTTGGGCTAAAAATACCACACGGGCTACATCAAGAAAGGAGAAGTGGTAAACCCTATGGTTTTGGTGGCTGGAGACACGCATACCAGGAAGAAAAATATAAAGGGGAAACAGGCAGCAGTAGAAAAGAAAAAAAAGACAGCAGTACGAAATCGGACGCGAAGAACAGAGGGCTAGGACGAAGCGTACCACAGCATCCGAATGGCCTATCTCAATACTATGGTGATGTTTCTCCATATTATGAGTAGCTAATTTCGTTTTTCTAGGACTTAGATGAAACCCTATTAGTATGATTTAATTGTTTAATGGTTTGGGAATTATAATTTGTTTTATGATTGGATAACTTTAGACTATTATTGTGAGATTATTGTTTTACAAATTAGGTCGGTAATAATTCTTGTAGAACGAATTATTGACTTGTTTGGGTATTTGGTTTACACACTTTGTTCTTGTAGTTCAAAGGGTGATGTTATGCAATGGTGTTTATTGGTTTGTGATTGAATGATTGAATAGTCCATGCTTTAGTTAGATGGTTTATGTCACTTATTTGATTATTGCAATAATATTTCTTTATGAGTTAATCATGGCTTGTAGTTTAGGGTTCTCGATAAAACTCATTAATTCTCATTCTAATTAATCTATTAGTCATATTATTAGTGGTGGATTCGACTGTCCTAGATTCCATATTATTGTTTGTTCTCCGATTCACTTTTTATTGTCAAGTTTATTTAGTTACTTTATATTTCAGATTAGTTAAATTAGTTTATAATCAAACCATTATATTTACTATTTAGGATTAAATTAGTAGGCATTAGAGTTAATTTTAATCAATTGTTCCCTGTGGATACGATACGCTATAATTTATCACTTACTACTAAATCTTGTACACTTGCAAGAATAGGGTTTTATAACTTGTTTAAAATCGCTATCAAGTTTTTGGCGCCGTTGTCGGGGAACGGTGTTTAGATTAATATGTTTTAATTGTCTGCTACTTTAGATCTTCGCATAAATTTTTCTTTATTATTTTTACCTTTTATGTTGTATGTGTTTTGTTTTATATTTTTATTTACTTTAATACTAGATTCTCTAGTAGTCTAACTGTCCCCTTTTTTTTAATTTTTTTTCAATCCTTATAGTTTTATTAGGCTGAATTATTTTTTAAAGATTTTTTTTATTGTTATGTCGAGAGTTTATTTTCTGCAATATGAGGGAGTAGTGTTTTAGAGGTACATTGAGAGACTCAAAGATTTTCTTGCTCGATTCGGGAACCATCGATTAGAAAAATGGGAAGTATGCCAAATAGTTTACGAGGGTCTTAATAATGAGACTAGAGGCACAATAGAGTCTTATTTTGATGGGAGTTTTTTGTCTCAGACTGTGGATGAAGCCTGAAGTTTCTTTGAATGGTTTGTACAGGAGACTTATGAGTGGGAGTCGGCTATGTATTATAATATATATTCTCATCCTTTATGTGCTCGACCAACCTCTAAGACTTGATTTTTCTTTCAATGAACCTCATGCAAATAACCTACCTTCATACTATTCTACACATTGGAGTTTAAACAAATTTAACAATTCATGGTCTTAAAATGACCTCTTAGATTCACGTCACAATAATACTTTCCTCTTTAGTGATCAAGATTTCTCTACTACTATTCAGTCAAAGCCTCTAGCTAACCATTTTGATGCTCAAATTTCAAGTTCTAGTAATGATCTTAGGATGGTGTTATCTACTATTGAGGATCTTGCTAAGAAAAAAGAGGAGATTAGTAATAGAATGCAAGGTGCAATTGATGGAAAATGCTCTTTGGGAGATTCCTCTATTGATATATCTTGTGAACCTTGTCTCGCATATTCACCATATTATGTGGATGAATTAGGAGAACTAGAGCAATTTTCTAAACTTCAAACATTCCCTGCCCGTCATGAAGCTAATTTAGAGGAACATAAAGAGGAGTGTTATAACCATGCATCACTTTTTCAAATTGGAAGAGATCCTAGCTTAGTTGTGTTTAATGATTTGGAGGTAAACAAGATCTCTGAGGTGAATGATATTGAGCTTAACTTACCTATTGAGCAAGAGAGGTTAATTAATTCTAAAGCTATTAAGGAAAATAACATTGAGAAATTAGATACTTCAGTTTTGAGCTTTAACGACACTCAGCTTGATGATGATAATTCACCTCATTTTAGGGAAACAACTTTTCTTATGGATGACGAGAATAGATGCATTAAGAAAGTAAAAGAGTCACACCAAGAAGAGCTTAAGTCTTGCATTAGTTTAGAGGAAACTATTGAGTTTATAGGTGCTTTAGAACCTACTTATTCTAACTCACTTAAAACAATTACATTAGTTCATGATTCTAGTATTTCACTCTTCCGTCCTACTATTGAGCTTAGATCCTCTTATAATCACCCAAAATTCTGCATTTTAGGACTTAATCATTCAAGAATATTTGATGATTATTTTCTTAGTCAAGAGATTGAGTTCAAACCAATTGGAGTTTTCAAAGAAGAGAAGCACAACTTTGATGTGGCTTTGCATGACTTTACAGGTTCTAATGTCCCTGTACTCTACGAGTTATCTCATGTGGACCACCCATATAGAATCAATCCTTTCAACATATATCGTAGTCATTTTTTTTATAAGTTATTGAGGGTTGTATCTCATATAATTACATGTGTTTTATATTGTGCTTACTTCCACTTTTCTGAATTTTGTGGTCAATCTTATGACAAGCTTCTTCGATCTTTGACGGGATATGATTCAACTTACTAAAGTATAATTAAGTAGTTGTTGCTCTACCTCCCTTGCCATGTTCTTACTTAGTCCAGTGTTTCGAATTCTCCATCTTAATTATTTGTCATTACTTTTTTCTATTAGCTTGTCTTTTGGGATTTAATATATATGCTATGATTTAGTTACTGTTGTTGATTTTCATGTGCACATAACAAGGCTCAAGGAATGGAGGGGCATAGACATTCCAAGTGTTAAATTTTTTTGGCTGGTGTCCTGCATGTGTCTACAACATTCTGTTGTCGTTTTATTTGGTTACTGTTGCGTCGTGCTTAAAGTGCTAACTCACCAGGTTGTGTTGCTTTATCTTTCTCCTCTCATTTTATGCTTTCTTTTCCTTTTTCTTGCCTTGAGGACAATGCAGAATATAAGTGTGGGGGAGAGGAAAATTTGGTGCATTTTTGGTGTTGTTTGGTGCAGTCATTGCTGTAGTATCAATCTGATGTGGTTTATCTATCTGCTGGAAATATATAAATGCGTGATTTACAGGTTTAAAGTTTGGCATATAATTGCTTTTTTTCCTATTTATGGGAAAATGCTGCCCAAATTTTTCAAAAATGTTGAGCTTATATGTGCAATTTTGTGTCGATATAAGGATATAATATGCATCGTTCGTTGTTCCCTCCTAGAATGTTAATTTTTTTTTTTGAGGAGATCCTAGAATGTTAACTAGTTAATGAGAATAATTGATAATAGGCTCTAATCTAACAATGTTTTACTCAAATTCCGTTTTATTACATAAAAAAATTATTTTTGAAGCTATGAATGTGAAGACTTCAACTCATGCAACTTATTAAATATACTTTAATAATGCTTATGCTCATCTGTAATCTAGCACACTTTCTTCATTGTCTTAGATGCGGGGTATAGAGGAAGGACTTTTATACTTTAATCTACCTAATTAGTACCTATACTTTTCTTGGTGATCTTTCACTGCTCTAATTTTACTTGAATTTATTAAAAAACAGAGAGAATCATGGTTCAGAAATAAAATGGATTAGTAATCCAAATGATATCAAAATTGTGAGAATGTGAACCATTGAAAAAAAAGAGTGAAAAAAAAATCTTGTATTTCCAGAAGATAATCGAAAAAAAAAGCATATAAAAAGCCTAAAAAGCAATGCAAACAACAAAGTATCGAGTACTCCTTTGAGATCATTGGGTGGCAAGTGCAATGTCATATGAAATAGACGATCCATGTACGGGTACTAAGTGCCTCTTGTACGGAAAAGTATGTGTGAATCAACTGAAACAATGACCAGGTCCGACTAAAGTACCTTGTATACGAACGTCAATACACTTGCACATGAGCACCTAGATTACTTATCAGATCAAACTAATTTATTACAAAGGTTGCTTGAGAATAAAAGTTCAATAGTGTTCATAGCTTGTTAACCTAACAAAAATATTTTAATGAATAACTTTTAAATTCTTTTAAAACAAAATCGTTTTAGCTTATTGTTAAATTCTCATTAGTTTGGTTGCTTGTTGAGGGGTGGTGAGTGATACGATGCTAGTTAGTCTTGAGTCATATTGGATGTTGTTTTGATATTTTCTTTGCTCGAGGACTAGCAAAGTTATAGTGTGAGGACTAGCAAAGTTGTACAAGATCCAGTAATAAGTGATAATTAATAGGGCATCGTATCCACAGGGAACAGTTGATTAAAATTAACTCTAATGCCTACTAATTTAATCCTAAATAGTAAATATAATGGTTTGATTATAAACTAATTAAACTAATCTGAAATATAAAGTAACTAAATAAACTTGACAAAAAAAAGTAAATCGGAGAACAGACAATAATACGGAATCTAGGACTGTCGAATCTACCACTAATAATATGACTAATAGATTAATTAGAATGAAAATTAATGAGTTTTATCGAGAACCCTAAACTACAAAAGCCAGGATTAACTCATAAAGAAATATTATTGCAATCAAATAAGTGACATAAACCATCTAACTAAAGCATGGACTATTCAATCATTCAATCACAAACCAATAAACACCATTGCATAACATCACCCTTTGAACAACAAGAACAAAGTGTGTAAACCAAATACCCAAAAAAGTCAATAATTCGTTCTACAAGAATTATTACCGACCTAATTTGTAAAACAATAATATCACAATAACAGTCAAAAGTTATGCAATCATAAAACAAATTATAATTTCCAAACCATTAAACAATTAAATCATACTAATAGGGTTTCATCTAAGTCCTTGAAAAACGAAATTAGCTACTCATAATATGGAGAAACATCACCATAGTATTGAGATAGGCCATTTGGATGATGTGGTATGCTTCGTCCTAGCCCTCTGTTCTTCGCGTCCGGTTTCGTACTGTTGTCTTTTCTTCTCTTTTCTACTACTGCCTGCTTCCCCTTTATATTTTTCTTCCTGGTCTACGTGTCTCCAGCCACCAAAACCATCGGGCTTACCACTTCTCCTTTCTTGATGTAGCCCGTGTGGTATTTTTAGCCCAAAAAGAATTTTTTTGTCTTTTTATTCTTTCTTTCTTTTGCTTCCTTCTTTGTTGAGTGTTGCGTGTGATATCCATCCCAAAACAATAGGTTTTTTTTTCTTTTATTCTCTCCTACTTCTTTACTGATGTGGCGTGAGTCTTTCTTGCAGCATTGGGCTTTAGCCCACTTTTCTTCCCATTCTTTGGCTAAAATTTGCATTAATTAGTTTAGCCCATTAATCTACCGAAGTCAATTCCCATTTATTTGACTTCGAAATTATAACTTACCTGTCAAACATTAGATATATTACTACTAGTATATAACATAACATATGTCAAACTAATAAATAATCCTATAAACATAATTACTATATAACCTATGAAAACAACTAAAATCCACAACTTATTGTTTATAATACTAATAAGGAGCTAGCAAGAGTAAATAAGAAGGTTATAGTATATAATAATTCACCCTTATCAATAGGCCCTGTACTTTACACCAAAATGGGCATGCATAAAAAAATACCAAAAATTAGTTATTGACATATCGGTATCATATCACTTCCCTTTCAACTCATTCAACAAAGAAATTACTTTCTCTCGCGCTTCATTTTCTTCTGACATGACGTCCTCACAAAGAACACGAGCGCGCTCTTTCGCCATATTATCCTACATCACCACAAAACTAAAATCAGTGAGATGAAATTACAAGTATATGTTTTTACCACTCTTATATGTTTTAAGCAACGTATATTAATATACATTACCACATGAACTTTATCGACAAATCGATCCACACATCCTTTGATAGCTAGCAACATGTGAACACCACAACTCTGACTGCATACATTTGTGTAAGTGAAGTCAATTTAAAACACTGATACGTTTAATAAAATATTAAGAAATAATACTTGTCGTCTTGCATGTTCATGTCGAGTGACACTTTTGGCCAATGATGAATGCGGCCTACTTCCCAACTGGAATCCAAAAAATTGAACAGAAAGTTCATCACATAGTCCTTATAACACAAAGAGTGATTATAAGAAAGAGTGTTAAACATAATGCAAGTGCACATAAAACGATTTAAAACGCACCAGTTTCGTGAGGCTCAAGTGATGACATGCAATCGCTTGTCTGGGCTCCATTGAATCAATGACTAGAACCTCTTCACGGTTAGGAGAATAAGCTACGCACCACCAGTGATTGTTCTCCAATATCGAGACAAATACCTATGTTAGTGAAGTTGTAAGAAAACGCAGTAAAACAACATGTGTTTTAGTAGTCATTTATATATGTAAATTTTATGGAAATTAGAGGCATGTACATGTGCGATTCTTTTGCAAGTCGTCCCAACCAATTCTTTTGTGTATAAAGAAATCAGCCTATGAAATGATTCAGGCTTGTCGAAAGTTTGTGCTTGTAGTACTCGAATCTAAGTATTACATTAGTAAGTAAACGAAACACAAATCTCGAAACTAAATATGACAATGTGTAAAACACGATACTCACAGCAAAAGTGGGATCAATCATAAACCGCTTACTCCTTCCTGCAAAGCGTTTTTCCCACACTTTACTGTATATTGATCGACCCCGCCAATCTGACATGCTGCAACATATGGAGTAACATAATTTCTACATAAATTAAACATATCCTTAAAGGAAAAACACTAATAACCTCATTTAGATCAATTAATTTACTCACATTATCATCAACATGACCCCGGGGACGAACAACAGTAGAGCAACTTTGTAGTGATACGTAATTCCCTCCACAAGACAACAACATTACTGAACTCAACGTACTACGATAATTGTCTCTCACAAACTTAGACAATTTTTCCTTGTATTGCTTGTAGTGGAGAGGACGCCACGTCTCCACGTAGCCCTCGATTTTCTTCATCGACCATTTTATTTTCCTTTGCTTACGGCTACGGTACCCACCTACTGTCTCAACCCCTTGTGGTGATATTTTGCCGGCAGCCTCTGACTTTTCATAACCCTCACCACCTCCAAACTGCCACAGATATTTACTCCGACCACTTCCCCTAGTTGGGCTTAGCATATCAGTACCATCCAAACATAATTCTCCAGCTAAATTACCAACAACGCCATCAACATCAGGGTCATCTACTAAGAAAATTGAATTAACTTTACATTTAACAAAATCAATCCAGATACAAACAAATTATCTAGGGTATAAAAGGTTTACCATTCCCATCAACTATAACAAAGTCATGTTGAAGCTCCTCTGAACCTGTATTATCTTGCTCTTAAGGTTGACCAACATCATATTCATGTGAACCAACATCATGTGCATGGTCATGTGAATGTGTTGAATGATGGACAGGTGATTGCTGCCCATGTGAACCAGCTTCATCTCCTTCTGCCCATGGTTCACCTTCTGCCAGTGGTTCACCTTCTGCCAGTGGTTCACCCTCATGTTGATGACTAGGTGAACCAATGTCATGCTCATTCAGAGGTGAATGACGACCAGGTGAACCAATGTCATGCTCATGTAGAGGTGAATGACGACCAGGTGAACCAATGGCATGTTCAACTACAACAACAAAAGCATATTTAAAGCATTATGGGAGGATCAAGTTATGATGGACATTCAATATATCAAATAAATAAATACTCGCCTGGAATACGGATTGTCTCGTTTACGCTACTCAATTGCACCCTTCTTTTCTTTCTACCTTTCACCTTCCTCGCTCCACAAGAACTCATTGCCTGAAATTAAATAATACCTTCTTCATAATTTGACTTTCCAAACCACAAAAAATCGGCTTCTTTTCAACTAAAATAAAATAAAATTTTAACTATTTACCGCAACATCTTCCAACGACGGCACTACATCCCTTGCCTCCAAAGGATGACTTCCACCATAAGTAACTTCAATGCACTAAGATAAATATAAACAAATTTTAAAATACAATAAATAAAAACATGTACAAACCTGTACAAACAAACGAATTTAAAATACACGCACCCCAATATTGCCAAAATCACCTCCTATAATTTCATCTTCTTTCTTAAGTTTGTTCACATCTGTCGTGCTCCAAACACGTATCCTAGGGAAGGCACCCTACTCCATGGGTGGCCGACACAATCGATCAAGATAAAAAAATATGTTAAATATTAAAAACAATGTTTACTTACATATTACTGAAATATACTTCAAATGTAAATAAATAAATGTTCACCTCATGCTTACCGCTAAAAAAATTGTGCAACCCCCACAACCCTTTGCAAACCCATCAGCATTAAATCTTTTAGCTAAGCAACCAACTGCGTGCAATAGATGATCCAGTAAAAGCGTGCACCAATCATACTCAATAGCCTTCTCAGCAACAACAACAGCTGGAAGCATGTTCACAGACATGCGCTGACAAGTTGTCGGACAAATGATGTCGCATCAAAAAAGCATTCTTAAACTCTGACACAGAAGTTATGTCTCCATCCACAACCTTCTTAATACTGCCACTTTTTATCCCCCTAGTCCCAGATGGAGTCGTATACCCAAATGTTTCCACAACCTCCTAACCTCTTCATTTGCCTCCCCTAAATCTTCCCCATCATCATCACCATCATACAGTGGAACAACTTTTTCCCAATCGGGATACCAGGAACCCAATGAACTTGTGTTTTACTTAACGGAAATTCCTTCCCATCAGGTGCCAAGAAAATCCTATTCTTCACATCTACCCTAGTACATAACCAATAACATAAATTCCTAGGTAACTTTTAACCTTCCAAAAATAATAACCCTCCAAATCCCATTTCCCTCACTAATTGTCGTTTACGCTCGTCAAAATGCTTCACAGTCTTCCCAAATACCTCGACTCGACAATTAACATTACATTCCTATTTCAAACAATTTCAGATCATAATTTCAATATCAAACAGTTGCAACAACAACTAAAAACAAATACAACTTTATACGATATTGTACCCTGTTATACATAAGTAGTTGAGTTGAAACCACTTTTCCAGCTTCTTTCACTTTACCCCCTTCACTTACACCATTATCCTAATCACAAACATAAAATCAATACTAATACAAAGTTTTACTAACAAACTGCATTTCAAATGCCTTTAATGAGGAACCAATATTTCAGCAAACATTACCCGGTATACAGAGGCTTTGATTTCTTTGCGGCGTCCAAATTTTCCACGCCCCCTTCTCCCAGACTGTTCTTCATCCTCCTCGTAATCTCCTTCATCATCAGCCTACATTACCATCCAAACCACATTTTAGAATACTTTCAAACATTACCATCCCCGACATTACTGGGATTGTCAATGTATTACCTTTTTCCTCTTCTGACATTGCCCTATGCCCCTTGCAGTTCACCCCATGCCAAATTAACTGCAATTGAACTAACTAATTATTCCAATTAATGTTTTAGGTCAATAATTAAAAACATTACAGAAATTAAATACATTACAGGAAATTAAAAAAATTACAGAAATTACATGCTGAAATACTTTGCAATTTACTTAATTGGATTGTCACGGGATTACGCATAATGTTCTTAATTTGCGGAAACAAATATGCTGACATAATTGGATTGTGAGTGGATTACATGCTGAAAGTAAATTACGCATATTTTCCTTCAATTGCGGAAACAAATGTGCAACAAAGCATTAAATACAAATTAATCAAATTACACTTTGGGAATTCCCTTTAATGCAACAATTAACATACAACAACATAACTTACTGATAACGCTTTCCGACGCAAACCACTACGCATACAACCCTTTCCAATTAATTGATTTCCACCTTCAACTTCGTCGAATTACGCAGTTTCCAGTCCACGATTTCAAAGAATTTTCTCGTTCCACCCTTCAATTTTCCGTTTTTTAAAAAAAATTCGCAATTCGTTTCACCTACAAAACCCGAAGCTTCAACCATTTTTCTAATGTTTTTTTGAATTCGAATTTTGGTTTACAAATACCTTGAGGGCGTTTGGTTCATATGATTACGGTATGAGGTATGGGTTTAGAACGAGCAAAACCCATACCTAGTATTTGTTTATAAAATTAATAGATTTAAAACCAATACCTCAAACCCATAAGGTATGGGGTTTAGAAACCCAAGGGGGGAGGTGGGTATGGCTCATAAGATATCAAATAGAAGAAAAAATTTCATTCCCAAATAAAACCAAACACATGGTATTAAGTATCAAGTTCCAAACCTATACCACCTTGGTTTCATTCGTGATTCCAAACCCATACCACTATATGAACCAAACGCCCCAAAAAGTACAAGTCATTTCGGAGGGAAAAAGTACTTTTGCTTTTGCAATATGTAATTATTATTTCTTTCACAGGGTTGGGAACTCTCACTTGCGTAACATTACGTATTACTTTTTGGCTTCTGTGATATTACACGAAATTACCATTTTACCCTGGATATTGGATAGCCAAACCAATATCCGATATCGGTTTATCATTTATCATTTAATATTAGAGTTAAATTAAGGAAAAATTCACATCAATAATCTCAACTATGAACACTCTTCCAATATTAATCCCAACTAAGGATTATTCCAGTATAATCCTAACTATATCAGTTGTCTTCCCAAATTGATCCATTACCTATTATAACCTGTTTAACAGGTTAATTTGCTTATGTGGCGCAATCTAATTCGCAGATTTTTTATTTTTATTTTTTCTTTTAATTTCTTCACATCTCATTCCCTCTCTTTCCCTCCACACCTGCTAGCGCCTAGCAGCCACCATATCTCTATCTCTTTCCTCAGACCATTGAAATAACCCACATGCCATCCACCCTCCCACCTAATCACCCACACACCGGCTGTAATCCCCCATAATTTTAAAGAATTTTATAAATATATTTTATCATTCATATATTTATATTTTAGTTGAAATGATTTTATTATTTAAAGAAGGTTGACTATTTCAAAAGTCAAATGAAATTATTTTAAGAATTTAAGAAAGTTGAAAATATTTTAATTATAGGCATGCTTTGAAAAGGTTTGAAATACGAATTTGATTTGGAAAAGAAGTCTAAGTGGACTTGAGAAGCCCAAATTTTAAGTAGATTAGGAAAGAGGAGTTATATTGATGATAGGAGTTCTAATTTATCAATCCTAGTCGTCATCAAATTCTATTCAAACTCAATCTCCTTTTCCTAAGCCCAAAAGAAAACCCTACTTATAAATACCTTAAGCCCAATTATTTTTACCACACAAAGATTATTTTCTCTCTCCTCTCTCAAAACTCACGGCACACTATTCTCTTTCCCTCCCTTCACTCGTTTTTTCTCTCACCCGAATCTGATTGTCCAGATTTCTCATAGTTCCGTTTATTTTTAGCCAAAAATTCCTTCTGAGAAATTGTAGATCTCGAAAAGTTATTGAACTTAGGCTCAAGAATCACTCGATTCCGATTATTATTCTATCAGTTATGGCCTCTGCAAGTTTCGCAATTTTGCTGCCATATTTCACTCGCGATTTCGGTATTTCACTCTTTTTCTCCCTTTTTCTTTTGATTCTTTTCCTCGTTTTCTTATATATTGATTTCATATATATATTGATCTAATATTTCAAAGTATTATTTTGTTAAATTATTGTTTAAAGATTGTATCTTTAATTATGTCAGATTATATGTTTAATATTATTAAGCAAAAAAAAAAATTCAGATTTAATATTTTATGTTCAAGGAGAGATTTAAATATTAAAGTCTTGATTTTTGAGGTTTTAAAAGCCTATTTTAGTAGTACCATATTTTAGGGTTTGAAATATTTAATCTTTGGTGTCAAAAGAATTTTAAAAAAGGTTTTGACACGTTTTTAAGTGAAGTTTTATTGCTGTAAATTTATTGGTATATTGATATACCAATGTTTTGTATTTTGTTAGGCGGAGATTATTCCCTAGGCAACTTTTAGAGTAGAAAAGTGGCCTCTCAATTTGTCTACACAAGGTACGTACATACTTGTGTGATTATATGATTAGTATCATGATTTAAGGAGGAAAAAGTTGTAGTATCATCATCATGTATAGGAACTTTATAAGTTCATATATGATTTTTAGTATGATTGATTTCTACATGTTGTATGCCTGTGAGCAAGCATGTTAATTATTAGATTTATTATGAGTAAAGAATTGTCATGTTTGTATGGATTTATTGATGCAAGCATGTGGATGGGAACTTTAATTATTAATTCACATGGGGGAATTAATATGTTATTAAGATTGATTCATGATTATTCATGTGTTCCCTTACAAGTATTATTTTCACTACTTTATGAGGACTGTGGGCCTTATTTGGTAAGTTGATAAGTATGCCTTTTAAAGGTAAGTTTAATTGTTGGCTAGGTTCAACAAATAAGAAAGTTGAGATTAAAAGAAAGTAAGTCTTGGGTTGTAAGTTGTGACCACTTATTAAATCCTAAGATAAAAGAAGTTCAGTTGTGAATGTTGAATTGTTATTTATGTGTTGCTTGTATGTGTGTCATAACAAGTAATAATTTGTAAAGAACGTAAAGTGTAACAAGGATAGTTATAGACTTTAGACTGGTGCACGTCTAGAGTTGGACATTAGGAGTTGGGGTACATGGTGAGCCAGCCATGGCTTTTTACAGGAGATGGATTGATCACCATCCCTTTTCGGTTAGCAAAGGTTCCTCGATATCGCAGGTCATTTCGGAATACGTGGTAGCTCCCGTATTTCGTCTTCGTAATGAAGGCATTAGTAGATAAGACAACTCGGGTCCAATAACTATTCCATTTGAGTAATAAAAAGATGTTTGGAGTTAGTTCGGTTAAAAGATGTCTCGAATGTTATATGATTATATTATTATTTATCCCCGCATGTTATTTATTTAGTATCATGTTAGGAAGTTTATGTATTATTATGTAGTACTCGGCTTTGCCGATTACGTGCTTTGTTTGTATGTGTTGATCATGGCTTTGCCTTATTGATCCCGTGATGACCCAATTTTGGTGAGCGATTCTCTAGAGCATTGACATTTACGAGGTTCGCAGATGTAGCATCATTGGGAATCGGGAATGGAGAGCTTGTGTAATTTAGTTTATCATGTTTCCGCATTAGCAGGAACATATTTTAATAAGTTTGTTTGAGTAGACATTTATAGAGTAATTGTTTTTGACGTACTTAGTTATTTATTTATTTATGATAATAAAGTATAAAGTTTAGTTAGATGTTTTCCGCCGCAAAATTACGAATAAGCCGATACGTTATCACACGGGCGATAATACTTGGGTAATTCTCTAAGTTTTATATTGAAAAGGTATTTCGAAAAGAGAGAATTATCGTGGGTGTTACAAAGTGGTATCTGGGAGCTTTAGGTTATTTTCAAAACTTTTAGGCGCCTAACTAACTTACTAATTATTTGAATAAACTCTTAGAATTGCTCCTACTTGTTCGTTTTGAAAAACTTATAGGAATATATTATTATATGTATATTTCAGAGGACCGAAATTTTTTTTAGGAGTCCGATTTTTTTTATCATTGTCCGAAAATTTTATTTGCTCGAAATTTTTTGTTATTTCAATTTTTTTTGTGATAATTCAAAAATTTTAGGATTCCGAAATTGTTTATTTTAAGAATAAAAAAATTTCGAATTGTTTTCCTCTTTTCGGATTTTAGAAGTCCCGAATTTTTTTTTATTTAGTCGAAATTTTTTTTTAGTTCGACATTTAATTAGTATTATTTTATAAGGATGCCTGCATTATTTTTCATGCCTTCAAAGTTTTAATTGTTGCATTGTGAGAATGGGTAGTATAGGAAGGGCATATAGGATAGAAATATTATATGCCCGCATTGAATAGTTAGTTCAAAGATGATTATTATTTTCTTCCCCGCTAACTATTCATGATTATTTTTTTCTTCCCCGCAAACTGTTTGTATTTTTCTTGCCGCTAAGTGTTATATTCTCGTGCCTATGATGTTAATGGCAACTTGTGTATTATTATTTTTGGGAATGCGTACAGGGAGAGTACTAAGTATATCCATTGGAATAGGTTTAATTTATTTGTTATAGATCTCTAACCATGTCTGTCAGGCAAATTAATAGAATTGTCAGGCATGTTAATAGAGTAGGAAGCCATCATAACCCAATTGTATTGAGTGATGATGAGAATGTTCGATGTCATGAGCCTGGAAGTGATAGCTACACTAGCTTAGAGAGCATTATGCGTTATGTGTTAAAAGTAGGCGTCCCAGTTAGCGATATATGAAGTAATTCAAGAGTTTGATCGTACTAGAGCGCAAACCTGAAAGGACATCTACAACGTTACTTAGAGACCTTATCTGAGCGATGTTAGTGATTTAGAGATGGATGAAAATGGACATCAACCCAAAAGGATTCGAAGATCTACTAGATCTAGGAATTCTGGTTATTATTATTATTATTATTATTATAGTGAAGACTCTGGAGACTTTGAAGATGAAATGCTTACTCCATAAAAACATAAAGGAAATAAGGATAGGAATGATAATGTAACTCCATAAGAGTATTTATTTATGCTTTAAGATTAGTTGTTGGAAAGTAGTCAAGCTACAATGGTTTAAATTTCCTTCTTTAGCATCTTTATATTATTGAGGAATAAGTTGGTTATTTTGGATTGGAAAATATTCTTGTTATCGTTCGAGGAATAAAAGTTATTATTCAGTTATTTGAGTTGAGTGAGAATATATATTTTAGTACGTGAAAAGGGGAAATATTTTATTTATTATGATTGGTTTCATTTGATCCTTATGTGATTATTTATGTGATTATTTATTCATGCGTGAATATATGATTGTTATGGTTCATAATGTGTGAACTTAGTGTTATAGTAACTTCATGAGAAATTGTTTGTTGATGTGATCTCTATGGTCAAATCAAATGTTGTCTTCGTAGGAAATGGCAAGTAAGTGTGAATCGAAACCAAAGTAGAGTTACGTTAAATTTCAGTCGCGAAGTAGAGTGTCAAACAACAATGATGCCTTAGCTTCTGCTATTCGCCTATTGGCAGAGAAATTGACTCACGAAAGAACTGAGAGTCCCGATTCTGATGGGGACATGTTTGAGAGACTAGCTAAGATTAAATCGTTGTACTATAAGGGGCAAGCTGACCTTACCTTCTTAAAGAGTAGATTAGGGAGTTTGAAAAGATTTTCGGGGTTGTGAACTGTCCTGAAGGTATGAAAGTAGGTCAAGTTGTACTGTATCTGAAAGATGAGGCTGACTTATGGTGGAAAGAAAATGAAAATAGACTTAGTGTTGTGGAAGAGTTTAATTGGGAATCCTTTATTGCTGCTTTAAGGGAAAAATTTTACCCTGCTTTTATGAGAAAGAAAAGGCTCAGGAGTTCATAGACCTTAGGATGGGGAGCATGACCATCTCTGAGTATTATTGCAAATCCATAGCATTGTCTAGGTTTTTAGGTAGTAGCCACTGAGGAGTTAAAGGCTCAGTGATTTGAGTAAGGTTTGATTGAGGAAATTCAATTGGGGTTAGCAGATTATGAAGAAATTGACTTGTCTATCAGTATTCCTATTGGGGAGATCATAAGGATGTACCTAAGACTGCCTTTAGAACGCGTTATGGTCACTATGAGTTCACTGTAATGCCATTTGGATTAACCAATGCTCCTGCTATATTTATGGACTTAATGAATAGGATCTTTCATGAGTTTCTAGATAAGTTTGTGGTAGTTTTCATTGATGACATACTAATATATTCGAGAAATGAGGCTGAGCATGATAAGCACTTGAGGATCATTTTGGAGACATTGAGGAAAAACCAATTGTATGCCAAGTTCTCTAAGTGTGAGTTCCGTTTGGAGAAAGTAGTGTTTTTGGGTCACTATGTGTCTAAGGAAGGAGTCTCAGTAGATCCTGCTAAGATTCAAGTTGTGAGTGAGTGGCCAATTCCAAAGAGCGTGTCAGATATTAGAAGTTTCTTAGGTCTAGCTGGCTATTATAGGAGATTTGTGAGAGATTTCTCGAAGATAGCAAGACCTATGACTAATTTGATGAAAAAGGAGTCAAAATTTGAGTGGAGTGAAAAGTGTGAAGAAGCCTTTCGATTTTGAAAGATCGTTTAACCTCTCGCACTTTTTTTGACCCCGCCCTGATGGGAATGAGGGATTTGAGGTATATAGTGATGCTTCGAAGAATATGGTTTGGGATGTGTGCTGCAACAGAATGGGAAGGTGATTGCGTATGCGTTGCATCAGTTGAAACCTATACCCATGACCTAGAGTTAGCTGCCATAGTGTTTGCATTGAAAATTTGGAGACATTACCTCTATGGAGCGACTTGTAAGATATTCACAGACCTAAAAGCTTGAAGTACATTTTCACTCAAAAAGACCTGAATATGAGGCAAAGAAGATGGATGGAGTTGATTAAGGATTATGACCTAGACATCCAGTATCATGAGGAGAAAGCAAATGTGGTTGCTGATGCCTTCAGCAGAAAATCGAGTCATAGCTTGAGTATTGATAGTCCCTGAGGAGTTGTGTCGAGATATGCAAAGGCTGAGTCTAGAACTCTTAAATCCTGGGGAAAGTGAGGCAAGACTTAGCGCTCTATCTTTGGGTTTGTCAGTTTTCGATGAGATCAAAGAGGGTCAAGTTGGAGATGAGCACCTAGATAAGATCAAGGAGAAAATTAGGCAAGGTAAGGAAGCTGACTTTAAGATTCATGATGATGGGAGTTTAAGGTTTAAAGGGAGGTGGTGTGTACCACAAAAATATAACGACCTTAAGAGACGCCTTATGGATGAGGGGCATAATACTCCATATTCTGTGCACCCTGGGGGTGACAAGTTGTATAAGGACCTTAAGGGTATCTATTGGTGGCCAAATATGAAGCGAGAGGTAGCCGAGTATGTGTCTAAGTGCCTAACCTGTCAGAAAGTGAGGATAGATCATAAGAGACCCATGAGGAAGGTTCAATCCTTAGAGGTTCCTGGATGGAAGTGGGATTCTATTTCTATGGACTTTGTGACTGCCTTACCTAAAACGAGGAGTGGAAACGACACTATTTGGGTTATTGTGGATAGATTGACCAAATCCACTGTGTTTATACCCATTAAGGAGACATGGAAAAAGAAGTAACTTGCTAAGACATACATTAGGCATGTGGTGAGACTATATGGAGTTCCAAAGGATATCATTTCTGACCGTGACTCTAGGTTTCTTTCGAAATTTTGGAAAAAGGTCCAATTAAATCTTGGGACAACATTGAAGATGAGTACAGACCTTTCACCCGCGACCGATGGTCGACCGAGAGGACTAACCGGACTATGGAGGATATGTTGAGAGCATGTGCTATTGACTTTCAAGGTAGTTGGGAGGACCAATTAGACCTGATTGAGTTTTCTTATAACAATAGTTATCATGCGAGCATTAAGATTGCACCTTTTGATGCATTATATGGACGGAAGTGTAGAAGCCCCATTTGTTGGAATGACTTTAGTGAAAATATAGTCTTGGGGACAGAATTTATTGAGGAAACTGTCAAGAATGTCGGACTAATTCGAGCTAGAATCCAAGCTGCGCAAGATAGGCAGAAGAGTTATGCTGATTTGAAACGACGCGAGGATGAGTTTGCTATAGGTGATAAGGTGTTCTTGAAAGTATCACCCACTAAGGGCGTCATGAGATTTGGAAAAAAGGGCAAGTTAAGTGCTAAGTATGTAGGCCCATATGAGATAATTTTAGAGCGAATTGGGAAAGTAACCTATAGATTGGCATTGCCAATAAAGTTTGAGAAGATGCATGATGTGTTCCATTTTCCCAACTCAAACGCTATATCCCTGATGAGCGTCATGTCCTAGAGCCTGAACGGATTCAGATCGATAGTAGCCTCGCATATGAGGAAAGACCTGTCAAGATTCTCGACAGGAAAGTGCGTAGTACACGCAATAAGGACGTCCACATCGTGAAAGTACTTTGGTCTAACCACGAATCTGAAGAGGCAACGTGGGAAGCCGAAGATGAGATGAAAAAGAAGTATCCAGACTTGTTCCTTGAGGTGAGTTACGAGGGCGTAACTCGTTTTCTGTAAGGGGGATAGAATGCGATAAATTTCGCGCTTTTTGTCTATTTTGTGAGATTTTAATACATATGTACGCCTATGTTGGGCAATTTGCACATTTTAGTGCTAAAGAAGTAGATTCTCCGCGTAAGAAAGCGTGTTCATAAGTAACACAAGTGTTTTAAGTTAGCAAAAGTGTGCACAAGTAGCACGAATCTTTGTGAACTTTTGAAAAGAAGAGTTCAAGTTTTGAAAAATATATGAGATTTCGTGTCAAGTTTCGGGACGAAACTTCTTTTAAGGGGGGTAGACTGTAATCCCCCATAATTTTAAAGGATTTTATAAATATATTTTATCATTCATATATTTATATTTTAGTTGAAATGATTTTATTATTTAAAGAAGGTTGACTATTTCAAAAGTCAAATGAAATTATTTTAAGAATTTAAGAAAGTTGAAAATATTTTAATTAGGCATGCTTTGAAAAGGTTTGAAATACGAATTTGATTTGGAAAAGAAGTCTAAGTGGACTTGAGAAGCCCAAATTCTAAGTAGATTAGGAAAGAGGAGTTATATTGATGATAGGAGTTCTAATTTATCAATCCTAGTCGTCATCAAATTCTATTCAAACTCAATCTCCTTTTCCTAAGCCCAAAAGAAAACCCTACTTATAAATACCTTAAGCCCAATTATTTTTACCACACAAAGATTATTTTCTCTCTCCTCTCTCAAAACTCACGGCACACTATTCTCTTTCCCTCCCTTCACTCGTTTTTCTCTCACCCGAATCCGATTGTCCAGATTTCTCATAGTTCCGTTTATTTTTAGCCAAAAATTCCTTCTGATAAATTGTAGATCTCGAAAAGTTATTGAACTTAGGCTCAAGAATCACTCGATTCCGATTATTATTCTATCGTTATGGCCTCTGCAAGTTTCGCAATTTTGCTGCCATATTTCACTCGCGATTTCGGTATTTCACTCTTTTTCTCCCTTTTTCTTTTGATTCTTTTCCTCGTTTTCTTATATATTGATTTCATATATATATTGATCTAATATTTCAAAGTATTATTTTGTTAAATTATTGTTTAAAGATTGTATCTTTAATTATGTCAGATTATATGTTTCATATTATTAAGCAAAAAAAAAATTCAGATTTAATATTTTATGTTCAAGGAGAGATTTAAATATTAAAGTCTTGATTTTTGAGGTTTTAAAAGCCTATTTTAGTAGTACCATATTTTAGGGTTTGAAATATTTAATCTTTGGTGTCAAAAGAATTTTAAAAAAGGTTTTGACACGTTTTTAAGTGAAGTTTTATTGCTTGTAAATTTATTGGTATATTGATATACCAATGTTTTGTATTTTGTTAGGCGGAGATTATTCCCTAGGCAACTTTTAGAGTAGAAAAGTGGCCTCTCAATTTGTCTACACAAGGTACGTACATACTTGTGTGATTATATGATTAGTATCATGATTTAAGGAGGAAAAAGTTGTAGTATCATCATCATGTATAGGAACTTTATAAGTTCATATATGATTTTTAGTATGATTGATTTCTACATGTTGTATGCCTGTGAGCAAGCATGTTAATTATTAGATTTATTATGAGTAAAGAATTGTCATGTTTGTATGGATTTATTGATGCAAGCATGTGGATGGGAACTTTAATTATTAATTCACATGGGGGAATTAATATGTTATTAAGATTGATTCATGATTATTCATGTGTTCCCTTACAAGTATTATTTTCACTACTTTATGAGGACTGTGGGCCTTATTTGGTAAGTTGATAAGTATGCCTTTTAAAGGTAAGTTTAATTGTTGGCTAGGTTCAACAAATAAGAAAGTTGAGATTAAAAGAAAGTAAGTCTTGGGTTGTAAGTTGTGACCACTTATTAAATCCTAAGATAAAAGAAGTTCGATTGTGAATGTTGAATTGTTATTTCGTGTTGCTTGTATGTGTGTCATAACAAGTAATAATTTGTAAAGAACGTAAAGTGTAACAAGGATAGTTATAGACTTTAGGCCGGTGCACGTCTAGAGTTGGACATTAGGAGTTGGGGTACATGGTGAGCGAGCCATGGCTTTTTACGAGGAGATGGATTGATCACCATCCCTTTTCGGTTAGCAAAGGTTCCTCGATATCGCGAGGTCATTTCGGAATACGTGGTAGCTCCCGTATTTCGTCTTCGTAATGAAGGCATTAGTAGATAAGACAACTCAGGTCCAATAACTATTCCATTTGAGTAATAAAAAGATGTTTGGAGTTAGTTCAGTTAAAAGATGTCTGCAGAATGTTATATGATTATATTATTATTTATCCCTGCATGTTATTTATTTAGTATCATGTTAGGAAGTTTATGTATTATTATGTAGTACTCGACTTTCTTTTTACAGATTATTGGACGAATAACTTCGTGCATTTGTTTATTGTATGTGTTGAATTGTTTTTGACGTACTTAGTTATTTATTTATTTATGATAATAAAGTATAAAGTTTAGTTAGATGTTTTCCGCTGCAAAATTCTGAATAAGCCGATACGTTATCACACGGGCGATAATACTTGGGTAATTCTCTAAGTTTTATATTGAAAAGGTATTTCTGAAAAGAGAGAATTATCGGGGTGTTACACCGGCCACCACCCCTACACCAAAATCAACAACCAGACGTCAACCGCTGCACCTCCCTCACTATCATCACCGCCTCGCCGTCCCCAAAATCTACTCCGCCAACTCGCCCCCACCTTTAGTCCCCCATCCTCATCATCCCCTCCCTCAAATAAATCACGCTCAACATTTAGGTTTCAAAGTGAAGAAAATCTGAAGTAAGAATCGAGAATTTCAGAGTTGATTTAACACAAAAATTAACAGCAAAAACACTCGAACAATAAATTGGACGCAAAAATTAAGGAAATAGAAAGAACCTCAGCGGCGATTGTACTTGCCTCTTGGCGGTTGCTGCGAGAGACGGCTTTCTTGGCGGTTGCGCCAGCGCCGATGTTCTTGCCTCTACCGGCCGTGGAGGAGAGAGAAAGAAGTGAGAAGCTGTAGTTGTTGGCGGTAATTGTACTGGGTTTTGGTGGGTTTGGGTAATTGTGGTTGTGATTGTGTGCGTGGTGGTTCCGGTGGGGGTAGATTCTGTGTTAGTTGTGTAAGTAGTGGTGGTTGTGGTCGTGAGATGGTGGTTAACGGTGGGTGTGGTGGTGTGCGATGGTGGGTATGGTGGTGTGTGGTAGTGGTCAACGGTGGTTAGGTGGTGGGTTATTAACTTAATTAAATAAATTAAGAAAAATTACAAAAATTATCGGTTTAGTAAGTCACTGGTCAGTTGGGATCGTTTTGGGAAGATGCACCCCATAGTTTGGATTATACTGGAATAATCCTTAGTTGGGATTAATATTGGAAGAGTGCCCATAGTTGAGATTATTGATGTGAATTTTTCCTTAAATTAATATCAATTAGAAAAATCGAGGATTCCTCGAGACTAGTCACTTGTAAGCTGTTAGAATTTTGAAGGCTTAACATTTCACATTTGTGATCTAATAGTACATACGATATCTAAAATCAACTAGGCAAAGCTCCTTCACTACCCTAATTTTCCTGGATTAGAATCTACATCTCTCTCTAAATTCATCCATTTCACTTCTCTACCTTAAAATTTGACAAATCAGACCAAAGAATTTCTAATTTCCAGCATCAAATTACTTTTCCCGAATTCCAGAGTTATAGAAGAGAAATTGAAGATTTTTTCGACTGACACCGGAAACTTGGATCTTCCATAAATTTGAAGGTTTGTTTAGTACTAATTTCACTATAATTTTTAAGATTCTATAATTGTTGAGTAAGAACTCATAATTTATTTATTTATTTTAATTATTTGTAGCAGATTTTGGGGTTCAGTTGAATTTACTGAACCCCAGTTGGATACTGCATTGGAGAAAAATGAAGAGATATGCTTATATCAATGATGATGAATCCATGCGTGAACTTTTTTGTGACAATCGCATATCGAACAGGAAATACACAGTGCTTAATTTTCTCCCAAAGAATTTATGGGAACAGTTCAGGTGATGCCAAATTAGTTACTTGTATTTTTATTGATAGTTAATTTGCTTTTTCTTTATCAAGCATTTGTTGGTTTGATTGATTCCTTTGTTTCTTGTGTTATCATGGTTGATGGTTTGTTGCAAAATCGAGTTATTGTTGTTTTGATTAGATGTTGAAATTTTTTTGCAAAATTTATTAACCTTCATTGCTGATTCTTAGGTTTGGGATTTTTTCTTTTAGAGGAGAAGAAATTTTGCAGACTTTTGTGCATCTGATATCGGAAAGACTGTTTTATACTATAATTACAGGGAAATGAATTAAAGGATTATTCCATGTTTGGTTTTAATTATTGTATGGCAGTTCATAGAAATGGAAATGAATTGAATGAAAATGAATTGATAGGACATATCCAGGATGGCTCAGATGAGGAGCGACAATATACTGTATTATCGTAGCGTACCACCAAGGTTAATTCGAAAATGCTTCTATATATATATGGAATTGCCTCACATTAGTATGAAACTAGAGAAAACACATAAATAAGTCAGAAGAGGATTCAGAGAAAGAGATTTTGATATTTTAGAAAATGGAGCTTTCTGCACATGAAGGATGAGAAGAGTTGGACAACTTCTATGTCTAATGAGGTTCCGTCCCAAAATTTATTGGTCATGAGAGGAGTAACTCCCAGGCTTTCGAGATGGTTATTATCTTTCCTCTTTGCTAATATTTCACATAATATGGGTCTCAATACTTCCTGTGAGTTCCTCATAATATATTGAGCTGATTGGGAGCCAATGGGAGGTCCATTGTCGCCAAGAAAGATTGGGAGGTCTATTCATTCAAGCTGCATATGGATTATTTTGCAGAATATTAACCAACTTGGGTTTTGATACCATATCTGGGGACTCCGAAAATTATAATCCTTTACCACTGATTCTTTCAGGCACTTCAACTTTTATTGATGAAGAAAATCTTATAGAGTTTGTGTATGTGCGAGCTATGCCTAAACTTAACAAGTAAAACACTGTTTTATACAACTGTTACAGAGAACTGCCTTAGTCCAAGGAACTAACTTCTAATTTTTTTATCAAACTCTGCCTATGTGGGTTCCCTCTAAACAGCCTCTGGAAATCTGAATCTGACTGATTTTCAGTAGCATGAGTGTGCTCATACTTTCAAACCTCTAGGTTCACAGACTTTATTAATTCTTGCTCTATCAATCATGCTTTAGTTCATGAAATATAATTGATGCCTCAATTGCATACATCATTGCACTTCAATGAACAAGTGTTGTTATGATAACTGGCTTGTAACTCTGACCATTTTTTGGAATTTTTAAAATGTCTTTCGCCATTTCTGCTGGGCAGTGAACTTGTTACATGCCTTGACTTCCAACTAGGCTTTCCAGAAGGTCCTTTCTTTCTCTCAGTTAGACCGTAGACGGTTGCTATCATTTTTCCAGTTTAGGAGTTTTTAATTTGATGTCGTAAGTCTTCGGAAATCTAAGACATTTTTGATAAAATACATAGTCTATTTCTTAAGTTCTCAGAGAAAAGAAATCATTTGAAATGTTTTTTTTTGTTCTGGGACATGTTCTTGTATTTTGGTTGACTTGTTACCAATTACTTCTTTTTTTAAAAAAAAAAAAAATACTTTCTCCGTTATGCTATTTTTAGTTGTAGAATATTCGAAATTCCAACACCTGCAAGTCCATCGTCTCTGTTCTGAAACTTCGTACTTGAGGATGCTTCCTTTTCTGGCCATCTTAGGTTCTTCCAGCTGATTGTTGATATACATGTATCTTTTTTTTTTTGCAGCCGATTTATGAACCAGTATTTTCTGCTGATTGCTTGTCTTCAGTTATGGTCGCTCATCACCCCTGTTAATCCTGCCAGCACCTGGGGTCCGCTTATATTCATATTTGCAGTATCAGCAACAAAAGAAGCCTGGGATGATTACAATCGTTTTCTTTCTGACAAGAATGCAAATGAGAAAGAAGTGTGGGTTGTAAAGGATGGCATTAGAAAGCATGTACGGTTTGCTTCTCTTTTTTTTGCATAGTTGTTTCCTCTTTTTAGAGCTTCTTGGGTATATCTGGCACAAGCCATAAGCACACAGAGAGTGGAAACAATTAAAAAGCTTACCTGTCATACATTATATTTTTCACATAATTGCATTTTAGATTTTATGATGCAAATATCGGTTGTTGGCATTTGTACATGGCTAAATATGACAGTTTGGGTTTAGAACTTGACTCCGTCCAGGACAATATCTTTTAATATAAGCTTTAGAGGAGTCACTGTGGTGCTGTTCAGCTCTTCATTCTTCCTATGTGTCCTTAAAATGTATATATTTTTGTTCTTGTTGCCTTTTCTTTTCTTGGTCAAATATAAGGTGTGAAATTGGGGTTATGTTAACAAGCTTGAAGTAGAGCTACCTCTGTCTCTTCTTTTGCATCACCTTTATTATCTCTCCCATGCTTCCTTGCAGGAAGGGAGTTAACTTCTAAGTTTCAATTTTAATAGAAATGACCTGGACTGAAGATATGTTCGGCTTCATTGATATCCTTGTGTGGATCATCTTGATAGGAAATCTTGGGATGTCGATGCAACACCTATAAGTTCCTGTGGAGAAGTTAACACTCTCACCTTTCCCCTAAGAATTTGGTAGCCTAAGGTCCTAAAAAAGAGAAAGTTTAATCACCTTGGAGAATGATGTTCATGAAAGTAATATGAATTATAATGGGCTCTTTTGAAGATCAGATGAAGTGTGGTTCCTTATTTATGTGTTATGTGTTTGATGGTGAGATGGAAAGCCATCTGTTTTTACATTGCAAAAGGTACTCATTGTAATTGGCTTTTAAAGTTGAAGGAAAGGAAGGGGTTTCTCAACTACTGTCCTTGATCACCTGTAGATTTTCTTTATGGGTTTTGGATGACATAAGGGGAGAACTTATGGGGGTGCGATTCTGTTTCTATATATTGGGTTCTATGGCTGGACAGAAACAATATATCATTTTGCAAAATGTATTCAGAATCAATTCTCATTGTGCCTTGTGAGATAAAGTTGTTTTCTGGCCTCACTCTGCACCCATTCTTATGGAGCCTTGCCACAGTATATTCTCTCCCTTTACTAAGGAAAAAAGGACAACCGTTATCGGATACACAAGCTATTGAATTTTATTGCTGCATGCTTGAAATGTGCAAGGAGCCTAGTGGCTCTGAAGCTGTTAGACTTAAGAGTAATACTGACACACTGAAGTGCAACAAGAAGGTAAGAGGCTTTTGTAGATCTTCAACATCGAGTAGCTGCTTGCATATTTGGAGCTACATCATGGAGAGCCATGTGAATGTAGTAATATATGTCAGCTTTGTCAGGAGAAATCATTTCACCTAGCGTATTATATTTTCAGCTATCAATTTCAGTTAGCCTATTTTTTTAGCACTATAAGTTTTGCAGTAATGGAAACTTTCAGATTTTGTTTGATAAGAATGTATCTGAAAATCAGTTTAACGGAAAAAGATTGAATCCGAAAGAAAAGGGAAAGAAAACGAAAGAAACATCAGAAGAATGTCTATTGTATCTGAAATTCTGTCGTCATCCTTCTTCCAGAAGGTGTAAAGATAATTTGATATATCTATTGATTATTGGATCTAGCACTGACTGGGCTCAAGCCAACAGCTTCTGCCTAGACACAGGGATGCTTAACCAATGGAACTATTATCCAAGGGAAAGAAGAGTAAAATATGTTTTTCTTTTTCTTAATGATTTGACTAGGCGTTTCTGTTTGGAATTTTTGTTCAGTTAGATTATCATTTCAGCTAAAATATACAATTTTAACTAATCAGAGTCATTAATGAGAGTAGCTTCTCAAAACCAGATACCTTTCACTAAACTTTTCAGCTTTTAGCCACTTTTTAAAATAAATTTTCAGCTTTTAGTCACTTTTACCATAACACACCTAAAGTACTTGAGCGGTTATGTTTTCTAATTTCGGCTACCTGGTCAGCCTGTTTGTAGCTTTTCCAATCAGCTTATGAATTTTTCAGCATGATATGCCAAATGCACTGTTGCGATGTTGGAAATCTACTTTTCGGCAACCATGAGAGATGGGCTTCAACATTGCCAATCTTCATCTATCTTTGACTTGAGCCTCAGAAGCGAACACAAAACTTAGTATCTTTGTGGGGAATTGAGGGGGGGGGGAGGGGTTTACAAGGAAGGGTTGGTTGAACATAGTAGTAAAAGGGCCAAGATAATTCATGTTTCTTGTAAATTTTTGTAATTGTTTAATCTTTTCTCTTCAATTTAAAAGTAAAATAGTTATTGACTTATTTCCATGTTCCAATTTTTTTTACAATTTTTTTTCTTTTGAGTTTAAAAACAAACCTTCTCTCTTTATCATCTCAACTCTTATTCCCTTTTCAACTTTCCATCCCTCTACCTTCTCTTTCTTTTTATTCTCTCAACCCACTAACAAAATTGCAACCTACTTTTATTACTGTTCTCTCATTTTCTTTAAGAAACACATACCCCATCCTATATCCTACCTGCATTATACCCTTAATAATCGTGGCAAAGATTGTTGTGAAAATCATCTTGCGACTGAAGGAGTTTCAGAAGTTTTTGAAGAATTATATATTTTTGGTCTAAAGTCGATGAGAGTAGTTGACTAAGATTCCCGTAATAATTCTCATTTTTTTAACAGTTATTAATTGATATTTCTTTTTTCTTTAAATGTTTTGTTATATCCTTTCTCTTTAATTGTAAAGTAAAACAACTACTTTCTTATAAAAAGTTACCAAAGAACTATGTTCTTTACAACAACTATTTTTCCAAACACGTGCATCTATTAATAAACTTTTTGAAAATTTCATTCCCTGGTTTCCTCGTGTTCTGAAAATTTGTATTTTCTTGTTTCCCATTTATAGTTTCCGTACAACATAGCTTCTACCTATGTTAAAATCTCTTTGTGGATTGCTCTTTTTATTGTCAAAGTTTTGATGCATTTCTGCATATTTGATAACCTCTAGCTTTTTCTTGACATATTCCATCATCTTACTTTTTCCCTTTTTTCTTTTATTATTTAAAACATCTCTTGTTAGACACAAGTCTCTTAGTGAATTCCAGGCATCTTCACATAGATGAACAAGTAAGTTTGTTGGGGATGTAGATATTTTGTCATCAACAAGCAGCAAAGCAGTTATCATAATCATCGTGACAAAGTCCACACACATGTTGAGATTTCCTTTTATAGATCGTCTATATTATACTATTATTGCATATAATCTGATATTTTTTGTGTTGTCGCACCTTCTTTCAGATCCAAGCTCAAGATATTCATGTGGGCAATCTTGTGTGGCTTCGTGAGAATGATGAAGTTCCATGTGATCTTGCTCTTCTTGGCTCTTCTGACCCGCAAGGGATATGTTACGTGGAGGTGATCTGCTGATCTATACGTAGTCTCAATTTGTCTGCTTCTTATGCTTTTTTAATGGTTTCCAAAGGAAAAGAGGAAGTCATGGTATGAAAAGACTTGGCATGGTAATTTGAAGGAAGTCGAATTATTAAAGAGCCGATAAGCGATCAACTTGGAAGCATCTTACTCTAAATTTATTTTTCATGAAAGTGCCTGTAGCGGCTTCTTGTGCATGCTGATTATCTGAAAATGGTCAGTCAGCTCCTTTTGTTGGGATGATGTCTAAGAAAATTTGTATAAGGTACCTTGTACAATAGGAGGGTTGAGCAATCATCAAGCATAAGTACTATCATCTACAAATCATTTCACAAGATTAAGAAGAAACCCGTACCGGAAGAGGATTACCAAACTGGGGATTATTTTAGAATTATCTGAAGTTAAGATTGTTCATGCAGACTAGGAATTTTAGTATACCTAGAATAGATTAACAACTAGATTGTTTTTGAACATAGAAGTGTACTTTTGTTGCTTCCCTAGTAGAAAATGATGGTGTAAGTAGTTTATAGTCACATAAATAAACTCTAGATCAACTTGAACTTGCTGCCTTCTTGGGATGGATATCAATTTGAGCTTTCTAGGATTGCAACTTTATATCTTCCCTATGATATGAAAGAAGATTTCTTAATGTTCTGTGGTTCTAGTTTTGCATGTTGTGGTTAGTTCTAGTTCTTGTATTGAATTTATGTTTTTGGTTGAGGACTGATAAAGTTTAAATTACCTTTTTGTCAATAGGGATTGGTTGATTTCCAGCTACATAGCTTTTGAGTGGAGAACTTAACTTTTAGGGAAAAGAGACAATTATGTGGTTGGATTATAGCTACAGGATCATTAGTGACCAAAGAATGTCAATAGGGACAGTAGCTTACCACTTGTCTTCTTTATCTTGGTGAAAACTATGTAGTTAGTTCTAACTGCTAATTAAGTCAATGTTGTAAGACTTTGAGCTTTGTGCTATTACTACATTGCCTTTTTCCTGACTAGTCGAAATTAAATTACAGACTTCTGCATTGGATGGTGAAACTGATCTGAAGACAAGAGTCATTCCCTCAGCATGCACGGGCATAGATTTTGAACTACTACACAAAATGAAGGCATGCTTTTCTCTCTTCTTCAGCTATGCTTGTTTATTTTTCCGAAAGAAAATTGTATCATGATAAGTGTATGCCATGTTGTACCATTTGCAGGGGGTCGTCGAGTGCCCTAATCCGGATAAGGATATTATGAGATTTGATGCAAATCTCAGATTATTTCCTCCATTCATTGACAATGATTTATGTCCTTTAACAATTAAGAACACACTTCTTCAGTCATGCTACCTGAGGAATACAGAATGGGCTTGTGGAGTGGCAGTGTATACTGGTCAGTCTTACTTCTGTGTTATCTTGACAAATAGAATTTACTACTGAAATCTCCAATCTGTAATACTTATACTATCGTGCTCTCATATAAGTTGAGGGATTTAAATTGCCGTAAGAATTACAATGGTCATCTCAGTCATTCGTTTTCAACTCTCTTTCCGAGTTCTACAACTTAACTACTATTCATCTTCTTGTTCAGTACCGAGAGATGCTCTTCACAGTCTGATTCTTATTTTAGGAGTCTATTTTAATACACTGCATGATTTCTTGGTTTCTATTGTCTCTATTGGAGTGAATTCAACCCATTGACCAAGGATAGAAACTGGTTGGTTAAAGAAGAATAGAGAAAGGCTGGATTGTTAAAGTGGGATGCGGATACTCTTGAAAGGACGTTTCTGCGAACAGGAGTGCTGCTATGTAGTTCAATAACTCTATTAAGTCTTATGTGTGGTTAGAGCCTCTAAAGACCACTGGTGCCTTTGTGTAACTATCTTTGATTTTGAGGGCCTGTGCTGGTTCTTTTTTTTTCTTCCCCTTAGCAGCTGGCCCTTTTCTTGTACGTGGTAAAGCTCTGTGGGTGTCCTGATGCTCGGCTTGTTCAAGTTTAAGATGAATTTATAAAAAATTTAGGAAAACAAGCGTTTACCGCTGCTTAAGGAAGGACTTAATTATCTAATCTATTTTGGTCAAATCGTGACCATGGTTCGAAAATACGGTTATGGTTATGCCGTTATGGTCACGGAAACAATTGCAGTTTCGCAGTGGAATAAATACATTCAATGCCTACCACGTCGTGGTTTCACCCACAAATTTGTTATTATAGTCTCTTTTAGGTGGTTTTTTAGTTTTTTGAGTATACCCCAATATTATGATGGTATAATAGTAGATTGTAAATTGTAATATTTAATAAAATCTTTTGTATTTCCTAGTTTATAATACTGTAATATTCATAGTAGGGAGCACAGGATACTGGGTAATGGGAATTTCTGAAAAAAAAAAATCTGATAACTAGAGTCATGGTATAGGATATATCATATACGGGAAATGCTGGCGGATTGGCCATGTCACGGTTGCCGGTACGTTTAGCCGAAATTTCGGCTTATCAAAATCCACCATGTTGAACTAGTCAAATTTGGTTTGCCAATGTTGAAAACTGTTCCAAACTTCCAATACTGGCAAACCGAACTGATTCGGGCGTTCTAAATACCATGGTCGTGAGAGATCAATGTATCAAAGTTTTAAGAGTAGCTACTTTATATGAACACCAATTTGTTGAAGTGAGTGGCCTCTAATTTGTTAGATATCAGGTCTGGTGGACTTATTGGGGTTAAGCCAAGCTGACCAGAAAGAAGCTTGGATTAGACTGTAGGAGACTGGTTCTTCTAATGGCATACATGCGATATGATCATGAGTGTGGGCTTTGTATTCATGAAAGGAGTTCATTGTTTATATAAAATATTTGGATGTGTTCTCCGGAATGGGAGATGATTGCTACAGAAGCTTTTGTTTATATAATGTAAATCTGTAAATATACGAAGTAACCATATTGAGCAATTGCAAGCATTAAGCCACTAGGTAATGTTGGTTTCTTAGATTCTTGGCCATTTCAGTAGCATCTTCAATTTATGCGAACGTGTAGTAATTTTGCTACTGGCTCTCAAATATCTGTGCAATGTTTCACAAAAGGGGTTTGGAAAGCAGGTTTGTAATGGCTGTATCCTTTTTTCTTCATTATTTTTTAAATTTATCTTTCCAGGCAATGAAACCAAGCTTGGAATGAGCCGGGGGATCCCAGAGCCCAAGCTAACTGCTGTCGATGCCATGATTGACAAGCTGACTGGGGCAATATTTGTTTTCCAGATAGTAGTTGTGACTGTTCTTGGAGTAGCTGGAAATGTCTGGAAGGATTTTGAAGCTAGAAAGGTCCGCTTCCGTTTACAAATGTTATATATGTTACATAATTCTATAGTTCAATCATTTTTAGTTTTTAACATCCATAAATAGATACAATTGTCAATTTTATAAGGAAATTTTGTCAGAAAAGATCTGTATGTTACGGTTTTTATGAAAAAACACCTTACATATTTTTTTTTGTTGAGAAACGACTTTATAAGACACTTTTTTATTAAATTCCGATCTTGTCGGCATATTTCAGCCAAATAGTTAAACTTCTGGTCCTTGACCTTCCTTTTTCTATGCCCTGTTTGTGCATCGGATTTCCTGCCTAGAAAATTCTGTAAATGTGCATGACTTCCACACAGAAAGAGGGAGGAAAACAGGGAGGGTCAATACCGGAAGTTTTGACTTCTTAACCGAAATCCGACAACAAGGTAGGTATTTTAACATAATTAGGTGTTTTCACAAAAACTGTACAAATGAGGTATTCTCTGACAAAACTTCCAAATCTGTGTTTACGACTCGCATCTGTTCTGTTTGAACTTTGAAATGTGAGTTTGCTACCTTGCTTATTCTTCTTCTCCTTTCCCCCTTTTTTCTAGCAGCAATGGTATGTTTTATATCCTGTGGAGGGCCCGTGGTATGAACTGCTGATTATCCCTTTACGGTTTGAGCTGCTATGTTCCATAATGATACCCATTTCTATAAAGGTGAGTAGCTGACTTTCCTCTCCTAGTTTTTTGAAATCGACATGCTTTCTTGATCTAGTATGCTCTGTAGTTATACCCTCTTCAATGGTTTGTTTCATATTCAGATTCTTACTTCCAATATGCTCGTTATTATTGTTTGATTTTGATGGAGGCAAAAGATTTAATGTTTTGTATCTTTGGCTATAATTAATTATATTGTTCACTATTGTCTTATGCTTTTTTTTTTTTTTTTGCTATTGTGAAGTAGTCGATGGTTATTGTCAGTATCCAATTCTGATCCTTATAAAAATTTGTAATAGTCATTCTGCAGTTATCTGTCATTAGTGTCAAACCCTGCCCTCACCCCCGCTTCCGCGTGCCATGCGCGTGCACGCACACACTCACACACATAACGTGCGCGCGCACACACTCACACACATAACGTGCGTGCGCACGCACACCGACGCACGCACACCGACACCCGCACCTACACAGACACACATGCACAGGCGGGTGCGCACTCACACTCGCGCACGCGCAAGGCGCACACACCAGGGATCAAAAACTCGTCTGTTCCGTTACAGAACGGCCGTTCTGTAACGGAAACGCCGGGAGTTGGAATTCACACCAAACTCGCCGCGACGCCGTTCTGTAACGGGTTTTATATAAGAATGCCCGTTATTTCTGAAAAAAGTTAAAGGAAGAAGAAGAAGCGAAAGAGGGAGAAGGAGAAACCCTAGATCTAGAAATTGACGACAAGATCCATCACAAAAAGAAATTAATTGATGGGGCTTTTACTCGTGGGATGGAGGCGAGCCGAATGACGTTGAATCTTCTGCCGGTTGTCTTCTCCGGCGACGGCAATCGGAGATGGGACGTGGGGCTTTTCTTTCATCTGAGACTTACTGACTTTTTACATGGTACCCGACTACCCGTATTTCTCGTCTACCACGTGAACAAAAAACTGAAGCAATGCTTTATTTAAAAAGTAGCAGTACAGCTGTACTTTTTTTATATTTAAAAAGTAGCAGTGCAGCTGTACCACAGTACAATTAAGAGTAGTACACCTCTTCTCCTCTCTCTCTCAAACAAGTGAACAACTATATACAGTAAAGTGTAAACCATTGCTTTTTTTTTCCTTTTTACTTTTTGTTAGTACTAAACCTTTGAACTTCAAACTATATAAATAAATAAATTTAAAATATATTTGTAAATATCCCAAACAGTGCATTTATAATACTATTAGACACAATTTAAAGAAAAAACATAAAACAAAATTAAATTGCCACTTATGCAATTTGCTTTAGCTTTTTTGGAGTCTGGGTTTGATTTTTCCTCTAGACTCAATAAGAATTTATCTGCATCCAAAAATAGAATCACATAAATTGAAGAAAGGGGACTTGTTTGTCTCTAAGTAGTAGTTTCAATTAACATAGTTCATACTTCCTTAAACCATGACCTGCAAATCGGTCTTGAGCCACCTGCCACTGAAACATAGCCTTACTTTGAGTCATTTCCTTGTTCTGCGGGCTACCTAGATCAAGTTGTAATTCAAACAACACCTACCCCCGTCAATAAAAAAAGGTGATGTATAATCTGCCCAAAACCCGAAATCTATCTCCCCTGTGTCATGACCATCGTCACCACCACCCCTCATGTTGCTTCAAGAAAATAAGACTCAATGGTATAAACCTTTGAAGTTTCTTGTATGTAAGTGCTAAGCACTAATATCAGGGGAGGGGAGGGTATTTTAGATATCTTCTTTAGTTTACTTGGGGAATAAGTTGGATAGTTTGTTAGGGAAAGTAGTATAAATATAGAGCAACTTTGAATGGGAAGGGCATCATGAAAATTGATAAGTTTAGTGAGGGAAATGGTTACTTGGGAGAGCTCCAACCTCTCGAATGTTGGTTAGGTTGTAATCCGTGTTAATCATCAATACAATCATATCTTAGTAGTTTTCTCGTAAGTTCTTCATTAGTCCTTCTTCCTAGTTCCTCTGAATATGCTGTTATGCTGAAAATTAAGCTAAGAATCATCTTGGTTCTTAGCAGATGGTATCAGAGCAACACTATTGTGGGAGATTAAGTACCTGATTTTCGTGTAAAAATAAAAAATTCCGCCATGGAAGTTGCCAGTTCTCCAGGCCTTGGAAATGGAGATCGGAAAGGAAATCGCCAAAGAGATGGAGGAGATCATGAGAAGAGGTTTTGAGAAACTTCAAAAAGAGTTAAAGAAGATAATTGATGAAGCTTTCTCTCCAATCTAACGAGAGTTGAAGTTACTTGGAGAAGAGCTTGAAGAAGAAGAAAACAGGCAGTGATTGTAGCGAAAGAAGAGCATACAGATCGAGAAAAATGTTGATCCAGCGAAGGCTACACCGGTGGTGGTTTTGGTGTTAGATCTGGTGGTATAAGTCAAAGTCGAAGTAGGTTGCTTGTTGAATCTGGAAAGTAAAGGAGAGAGTCATTTGAACTAGGTCGTGCCGGTGGAAGTGGGTCAGGTGGTGTTCCAGGCCTCTTCGCCAAGAAATATAAGTGTGAAGGAGGAACACCACTTATGGCCTCCAAAGGAGGAGGATTTGTGAAGGGTGCATCAGCAGCGAGTGGATCAGGTGGTGGATCCGGGTAATTTTTCCGGTGAGAAAACCGCCGATTATTCACGCTTTATCGCTGGCGTAAAATCTGGTGGAGGTCCGGGCTTCTTGGCCGGTATAGATTGGTCTGGTGGTGAAGAAGGGTGGTGGAATTTGCTGGAGAAAATTCCAGAAATTGAGCAGGAGGGAAAAAGAGTGACTCACATAATTGTTGGCTTGGTCATGAAGCCAACATTAGAAGGTGAGGGTAGTAAGGACAAACTGGTAAATTGCTAGAAAATTGACATAAGCAAGAAAGGCTGGTGAAGCCACGTGCCTGGGATGCAATATGGGGAAAGTTCGAGAGGCTGTTAAAGTGTGCAATGGACCAAGCTAATGACGTCAGCAATGAAGTCAGGCTGCTAGGAACACATGTTTTTGAGCCAAACCAGTGCAATTAAAAGTACCCTGATGCGGGCTAGCCTAAAGTTTGGGGAGTTGGCTCACTTATGCTGAGCCCAATTTTACAAGTGGTTAGCACAAACCTACATCTAGGAAGCCTAGACTTATTAATTTAAAACCCAGTACCACATCCCTAGCTAACAATCACACTCACTCCACCCATCCTTATGAGAAGAACTCCCATGCAGTTCTTAGTCACTCCACCCATTTTTCAACCCTTGCACTACATATATTCTAAAAATCATTCTTCCCACCAAATTCTCCAACCCACCAGTTCCAAACTCTCTGATTCCTTCTTCCACAGCTCCATTCACTTCTCCACTCCATATTTCTAAACCCAAACCTTTCAATGCACAAGCCCACAACACCAGCACACCAAACCACTTCACAAACTCCTTCCCTAATCACATCCCGGGCTCTTTCGTCATAGTTGAGCCACTCAAGCCAGCCACAGAACAATCGGAGGAGGAGCCGCAACATGAGCTCAAGCAGAACCCATGCTTGGGGAATGAAGGACTTCATGGCACTGAACATAGCTGCAGAGGCCAAGAATTTAGTGCTGATTACGACCCACCTTGAGGACGAGGTGGAAGTTTAGGGAGCCAGTAATGCTAAGAACTAATATTAGGGGAAGGGAGGGTATTTTAGATATTATCTTCTTTAGTTTACTTGGGGGATAAGTTGGATAGTTTCTTAGGGAAAGTAGTACAAATAATCAAATATAGAGCAACTTAGAATGGGAAGGGCTTCTTGAAAATTGATAAGTTCAATGAGGGAACTGGTTACGTGGGAGAGCTCCAACTTCTTGAATGTTGGTTAGGTTGTAATCGGTGTTAATCATCAATACAATCATATCTTAGTAGTTTTCTTGTAAATTCTTCATTAGTCCATCCTAATTCCTCTAAATCTGCTGTTATGATGAGAAATTAGCGAAGAATCATCTTGGCTCTTAGCTGTTCCTAGCACATTACCATATGGGTAATATCTGAACACCCTTTATGACATTCGTCCTGAGATGGCATAACAATAACGTTGTTTGCCATGTCTTATGCCTTCATTTAGTGGTTGCCGGATGGTTGGAGAAGATAGTTCAAGCCTCAGGCGCTGCTCTTCCATATTTTCTACTTTTTTTTTCTCGATCTTGTGGAAAATTCAGCAGGCTTTTCATTGAACCAAAAAAGAACAATTTTAACTTTGGGGTTGCTGCTATGACTGACCCTAGGCCACCTGTGCTAGTGACATACAATAGAAGGAAGTAGGAACAAGGGCAAGAAGGGAAATGATATTGCTGAGCTGGAGAATATTCATAGCAATGCTGAGCTGGGGAATAATCAGAATAGTACTGGAAGTACCTGACCATCTTCTAGAAGCGGCAAGCTTGTCATTTACTAGTAATTCTGTTATGTAGATAGTGGAGTGTGCTGATGTAAAAAAAAGGGTACTGTAGTGAGTGACAAATCATCCAGAAAATTAGAAAGAAAATAGGAACCCTTGGGAGAGCTCTCAACCTCTCGAATGTTGAGAATTGTATGAAATTGGTGGTGATCAGTTAATACAATCTTATCTTCCTTTTGCCCCCTAAATTGCTGTTCTAGTCTTGTTTAGTTCTGAATAGCTATGTCTTTTCAAAGAACGGCTGCTCAACTTCTCAAATCTGTGTAGCTTTTTGTATGCAATGATGCTCCTTTTAGTTCATGCATGGACGCACCGGCTAAAGTTGGGACTTTGGGAGATCAGTAGCATCAAGAATGATGAGGAGTGTTCCCGTATACCGTTCTGGGTTCTTCTTAATCATTATGATTAATCCTTGCCTTCCATTATCGTAATCTAGGGCTTAAATTAGAAGTACTTTAGTATCTGAATAGTAGAAAGGCTAAATGTGTGATTAATTTTGAAATGAATTTAGCTTTGAGCTGGAGAGTTAAAGTTGTACACATGGGAAGTTGGTGATCCTTCATGTGTGGAATACCCTGTTTTTTTTGTTTTTTTCATCCTTTGTGCAAATCCATTTTACTTGTTTAATTTATGCTTTGTGGAGGAATTTGATTTGTTTGAGCTTACCTCTTGATTGAGATTACTTTGTGTTCATTTCCATTTTCTAGCTCTGTTAATCCTTTGCTTGGTTGATGAGCTTAGTTCTTAGACTGTAAAATGCTTGGTGCTATCCTTTTTTTACCTCAAATCAAAATGCAAAACCTCTCAAAAGAATCATCTTGCGAAAGATTGCACAAAATCCACAAATTTCTTCACTAAGTACATATCGGTCAGTTAACACACAGAAAAAGCTGCATAGATGCACTCAACTCTGGAGTTGTCTAGATAATATTCTGAAATCACATGGGTTTTCGATTGACCTCCGAGGGTCAAGTGACTTCTTCATGTTTACATGGGTTCTTGATCATGATTTAGTCCTATGCTAAACCAGAAAGAACTCTTTCTTGCTAGTTTTGTGTTTTGTTCTTTTGGTAGGAATATTTTTCAATAATTGGCATCGGAAGACAACTGTTGCAGGGGGAGATCTAGCAGTGGGTTCAGTGGGCTCAACTGTACTTGCATGAATCTGGTAAAAAATTGAAAAGGAAATCGACAAAAAATGAAAATTTAAAAACGCTTTTAAATATGATGCGCCGAATTATATCAGCTAGATTCGCTTGGTTCAGTGGTCTGCCAAGTTTGGCAAAGTTCTGCGTTCTTTTCACAAGCACGCAGGGATTAAACCCCATATGATTCAGTTTCATATTTCCATTTTTTTCGTTATGTATTCTTTCTTTTTTTCCCCTTTAGGTTTAAGGTTTTGAAGCATTTTGTCTCATCTTATTCATTCTCCTTATTCAAACCCAAGTTATTGTCGGATGGTTTACTTTTGACATTTGAATTTATATTTGCAGTTTATTTTTAAATGAGTTAATATCTTCTTGGCTATGATCAATATTTTCCAAATTTTTCAGTATTTTTATAGTACTACTATACTAATCAATTATTGCATGCTTCAAGTACTCCCTTTGATATTTTTTTTATCTGGCTCTCTTGGAATATTCTAGTCAAATTTAGAGTACTTTGACCATGTCTAGCGATTATTATATATGAAAAAATATAGTTGGGTGTAGGGGTGAAAGTTATTCGGATAAAAACCAAAATCTAATCCAATCCAATCCAAACCGAATTAGTAATTCGGATTGGACTCCAACTATGTTCGGATTGGATTCGGATTGAATTTTTCTGAAAATTCGGATTTTTGGATTGGATTGGTTTGAGGGTGATTGGATCCAAGAAATCCAAAATAACCGAATAGTAAATGAGCCCTATATTTTATGTTTATGATTGGGCTTAATTGATTTTTTATATGAAAAAAAAAGAAAAAAGCCCAAATGGTTCGACATCCCTTCTTTTCCCCTAAAAATTAAAACTCTAACTAACTGTTGGAAAGTTGAACCTGTAGTGTAGTTGAACATGTTGATATGTTATTGTTTGACCTTCTGTTATAATGAATTATTAGTCGTTATTAGATTATTAATGAATTTTTATGGGATTATATGTATTATTTCTATTATCGAACACATTATTTTGATGCTCGCGCCAACTTTATTTCATCGAATAAACAAAGTTTAAAAAATTGGATAATTCGGATCAGATCCAATCTAATAACTGAAAATTCGGATTGGATTGGTTCGGACTCAAACTCTAATTGGTTTGGATTTGGATTGAAAAATTAAAATCCAAAATTTGTTTGGATCGGATTGGATTAGGCCTAAATCCAAACCGTACACCGAACTTTCACCCCTAGTTGGGTGGGAGTTTGTTCGATTCATCTCAGTGTATAATTTTAGAAAGGAAAAATTCACATCAATAATCTCAACTATGAACACTCTTCCAATATTAATCCCAACTAAGGATTATTCCAGTATAATCCTAACTATATCAGTTGTCTTCCCAAATTGATCCATTACCTATTATAACCTGTTTAACAGGTTAATTTGCTTATGTGGCGCAATCTAATTCGCAGATTTTTTATTTTTATTTTTTCTTTTAATTTCTTCACATCTCATTCCCTCTCTTTCCCTCCACACCTGCTAGCGCCTAGCAGCCACCATATCTCTATCTCTTTCCTCAGACCATTGAAATAACCCACATGCCATCCACCCTCCCACCTAATCACCCACACACCGGCCACCACCCCTACACCAAAATCAACAACCAGACGTCAACCGCTGCACCTCCCTCACTATCCTCACCGCCTCGCCGTCCCCAAGATCTACTCCGCCAACTCGCCCCCACCTTTAGTCCCCCATCCTCATCATCCCCTCCCTCAAATAAATCACGCTCAACATTTAGGTTTGAAAGTGAAGAAAATCTGAAGTAAGAATCGAGAATTTCAGAGTTGATTTAACACAAAAATTAACAGCAAAAACACTCGAACAATAAATTGGACGCAAAAATTAAGGAAATAGAAAGAACCTCAGCGGCGATTGTACTTGCCTCTTGGCGGTTGCTGCGAGAGACGGCTTTCTTGGCGGTTGCGCCAGCGCCGATGTTCTTGCCTCTACCGGCCGTGGAGGAGAGAGAAAGAAGTGAGAAGCTGTAGTTGTTGGCGGTAATTGTACTGGTTTTTCTGGTGGGTTTGGGTAATTGTGGTTGTGATTGTGTGCGTGGTGGTTTCGGTGGGGGTAGATTCTGTGTTAGTTGTGTAAGTAGTGGTGGTTGTGGTCGTGAGATGGTGGTTAACGGTGGGTGTGGTGGTGTGCGATGGTGGGTATGGTGGTGTGTGGTAGTGGTCAACGGTGGTTAGGTGGTGGGTTATTAACTTAATTAAATAAATTAAGAAAAATTACAAAATTTATCGGTTTAGTAAGTCACTGGTCAGCTGGGATCGTTTTGGGAAGATGCACCCCATAGTTTGGATTATACTAGAATAATCCTTAGTTGGGATTAATATTGGAAGAGTGCCCATAATTGAGATTATTGATGTGAATTTTTCCTTTTAGAAAATTAAATTTTATAATATTTACTAATACCTAATTGAAGATATTAATAGTTAAAGATGTGCATTAGAGACTGTGCAAAAGCAAATGAGCAAGATAAATAACTACATAGGGAGTACCACATTACAATTGCTAAATATAGCAAAAAATCATAATGTTTTGCTCATGTATTCATGTGATAAATTTTGATGTGGTAAACACTTAATTGATAGAATGATAATATGCCCTACTTGATTTTTTTTTTTCCTTTAAGTGTAGCCCAACGGGTATAAATCCCCAGTTTTCGGTTGTAAATTACAAATTGAATTACTGTATTGGAAATTTTAATCAATTTTTCCTGGTCTCTTTTTTGAACGACTTTGAACCCACATGGGTCCGATCTGCGACTGAACTGTAGGATGAGTATCTGGTAGTGAGAACTGCTCTTGAGTTTTTTTGTTCCCCCCCCCTCTTCTTTGGACAGGTTTTCTTGAGTTGACTTTGAAGATCTTAATTTTATCTTAGAACTTTTTTTGATGATCAGGAGATGCATTTACTTGATTTATAATGTGAACATTATGATTAGCTGGGGATAGATATAACCATAGAGCATGTCAAACTGAGAGCTGAAATGTTGGTCATACAAAAAAGTCAGATGTCTGAGATTGTATGAAACCTGGATGTTTGCTCCCATTTGAGTTAAATCAGCATGTATATTGAAGAACGAATAACTAGCTATGTATAACTTGGTGCAGTATGTCTAACATGTGAAGTTTGTATGTCGATTGTGGCAGGTATCTCTTGATCTTGTAAAGAGTTTATATGCAAAGTTTATCGACTGGGATCTTGAAATGTTTGACCAAGAAACAGGTGTACCCTCTCATGCAACAAAGTAAGATATTACTAATTGCTTCTACAAAGTCCTACATCTGAAGAATATGGTAAGATATTTATTGTATTTTGTCCTTGCAGTACAGCAATAAGTGAAGACTTGGGACAAGTTGAATATATCTTGACTGATAAAACTGGTACCTTAACTGAGAACAAAATGGTCTTTAAGAAGTGCTGCATTGGCGGAATTTTCTATGGGAGTGAGAGTGGGGATGCGTTGCAAGGTTTGTTCTCGGCAATACATTTTTGCTCGTACGTGTAATTTGCTGATTCAGTTTTATTAATTATGTGTACATTCTGCATTCGCTGACCTGGCTGTATCATTTCTGTTGAAATTTTTTAGTTTTTATAGTGGCATACATTCATATGGATTTTGTGGTTGTAGTTGGCAAATTTCTGTTGTAGTATTTCTTCTCTTTGGTGTAATCTTGATCATGGCTTTCCTAGAGTTTTTTTTTTGAATGATTTACTATCTTACTTTGTTATTGCATGAGATTTACTATCACCTTCTACAGTCACCTGCTATAGTGGTTTGTTTACTTTCTTTCTATCTTATTTATGAATTAAGGCAAAATGAAAGAGTTTGACTAACATAGCATCTTCATGCCAAAAATCAAAAGCATCACCAACCTTACTTGTGTTTCTGAATGCAGTTACCAGTTTAAATGTCTATAGTGATCACGGTTTGTATCTGTAGATATCCATTCTTGTTTCATCGGCATTAGTGAATTACTTAACTGTACCTCTGCTTGAGATTTCCTTGATTGGCTGGCGTGTCATAATCCTAGTACTCTTCTAATATATAGGACCTTTACAAATTTTGGTTGTGGATACTGTGAAATTTCTTGTGTCCTTTTTTTGGGTAGGTTGAGGGAAGATCGATGTTTGATGGGGTTGAGTGGTCCCTTATTTATAATGTTGATTGTTGATCATATTTGCTCGAGAGATTATACAAAGGAGAGAGAGTTCAGACTCTTGTTTTTGGTATTTGGGGAGACAAACCGTTGTGTTAGTTGTTGGACGTGATTAAGAATGGTCACTGGTGAGATGGAGAGTGGCTTTGTGTTCCCCCTTTTTTAAATTTCTTTTGGTGACAAATGAAACTTTTTTAATGATCTAAGTACGTATATATCCAAGCAGGAAAGTTCCAGCAGGCAAAAATTCGTAAATGTTGGGGTAAAGCTTTGGGCCTAGAAGAGGGTTATCGTAGGTTCCCGGGTTGATTGATCTAAAATCTAAATGCCAACACCCAAGAAATGCTTTTCTGAGCAAGGCCTAGCCCCTAATGAAGGACGAGAAACTAGAAAAGGAAGACAATTTCAAATCTCTGAACTTACAGGATGTTCATACTCAATGAGTTTGTGGATGCTCACATATGGAGATTGCTTGAGGGTTTAAGATTCTTTTGTTCTTGAAGTTGAGGTTATGCTGCTATTGCTGCAGAATCCAGAGATTGTCGAGGAAGGTGGTAGTCTACCATCTCCAGTGGTTAATTAGGTTAATTATCGCCTTGGTGGTGTTAGCATGAAGCCAGATATAGATTCATGTCTTGTGCAAGCAACAATTTAAGATCCAGGTAAAAAATGAGCTGTCGAAGTAGCAGAATAGTTGATTTTCCAATTAAGAGTTTGGTTAGAATAGATTTTGTGCTTGCTGGGAAAAGGATGTGCCTAGGGGTGTTAACGAGCCGAACCGAGACCGAACATATCCAGGCTCGGCTCGGCTCGTGAGGATTTGAGGTTCGGCTCGGCTCGAGCTCGAAGCTCGTCGAACTCAATAAATTTGGGCTCGGCTCGAGCTCGAAAGGATAAAACTCCAGCTCGGCTCGAGGCTCGGCTCGGGAATTTAAAATTTTTATATTAAAAAAAAAGGTTCAGCATAGACGATAGTCATCGGGATTTTGACAAAAGTAAAGCCCAAATTCTTTTTGCTAAACTCTTTACTATGGATGTCAAGAGTCACGCCTACTAAATAGGCAAGGCCCAACTTCCATATGATATTTAAACCATCTCCTTGTGCGTTTTTATTACAACAGGTTCCCCCCTTCCCTTTTTCCTTCTTCGATGTGGGATATCTGCAGTTTCCACAATACAATTCAGCTTCGCGTACAACAAACATAGAGCTGTAAAGATTTCCTCAAAAAAAAAAAAACATAGAGCTGTAAAGATCAGAAGCATGTGCTGGTGCTGCAAGTTCTTTTTTTATATTCAATATTTAATATTGCTGCCATAATGCCATTGTGTTGTAATTTGTTCAATATTTAGTTAAGTGAAGGCAAAAATTATATAAACAAATTGTGGACTTTATAAATAGTCCAACAATATAAGATAAGACAATCCAAATAAGAAGTTTAGTGAAATGGTAGTAAGATTTTATAGAGAAAATAAGGTTGTTGTTTACTTTCTCTATCGATGTGGGACATTACTATTTTACATAAAACTATCTAAAATATTTTCGAGCTTGTTTACGAGCTTTCGAGCCGAACCTAAGGAGGCTCAGGCTCGGCTCGTTAAGGTCTCGAGCCGATCCCGAACTCGAGTCGAGCCCTCTCGAGCCGAGCTTTGACCGAGCTTTGACCGAGCTGAGCTCGAATAGTTTGCGAGCCACCCTGGCTCATTAGCACCCCTAGATGGGGCCATCTGACCCTGAATACTCAACCATAATTGGTCTGGGTGCCTAGCTTCATGTTTTGGCTTTATAGTGCTTTTGCGAGATTTTTCATTTCTTGGTTGCAACTTTTACTAAATTCTGATCTCACAGTACTATTCAACTCTTGAAGGTGTGAAGCAGCAGATGGCATGATCATAAAACACAATGGTCTTGCTGCTTTATCCTTGAGATAGTAATAACCAATTATTTTCACAGATGTGTCTTCTTTTCAGTTGTTTTGATGATGCGATTACATCCATTACCCTCATGTTAAAATGGTTCTCCAATTTTGTTATTACTATATCTGAGGGGAAGCTTTGTTTGATAACATTAATTTCGCTCGTGTTTTGTGTTTTGGCTCCTCAATCTTTCTTTATATTGGTTGACAGATGCTGAACTTCTGGATGCTGTTGCCTGTGGTTCTTCAGACGTTATCAGATTTCTAACGGTTATGGCCATATGTAATACAGTAATACCAACAAAGAGGTGACCCCAATACCACATGAACTTTTCTCCTTTGGTTTTAGTGATTTGCACTTATGAAGTAAGAGTTAGTTTCGGCTTAACTGAAGTTCTGTGCTGTCCATTCGTACTCATTTTTCAGTAAGAGTGGAGATATTGTGTATCAGTCACAATCTCAGGATGAAGAGGCTTTAGTTCAAGCTGCTGCTCTCTTGCATATGGTCCTAATCAATAAGTCTGCAAATGTGCTTGGTACCTAATGTTTCTTTGCCTAACCTCTAATGTACATGTTTTATGTAACTGCAGGAATGTGCTAATATTTGAGTTCTTTTGGCAGAGATACTTTGCAATGGTTCTTTGAGACAATATGAACTATTGGATGTACTGGAGTTTACTTCTGACAGGAAGAGAATGTCAGTAGTAATAAGAGATTATCAGAATGGGAAGATTATTCTATTGACAAAAGGGGCTGATGAAACAATTTTTCCTTGTGCTAATACTGGTAAAGAACCTCCTTTGGTTTTCTGTTTACTTATATTGGCATCCTTTGGGAACAGCTTCTCCACTAAAATTTGACTAGGAGGGGTAAGGTTGCTTTCACTTGGACTTTCTGAGATCCTGCATCAGTGGGCGTAATACTAGGTCTTGTGTCTGTTGGAAACCTTGCTATGAATTTTTATGATTATCTGAGACAATCAACTGCATATGTCTAAGTTGCACAGGTGGTTCACATGATGCTCATATCATAGGGCATTTTTCAATAGTGGGATTCATGGTGCTTTATGATGTGAGAACCATTTTTTTTATGTTTGACATTGTGTTGATAATGTACATCATAGTAGATCTATACAGGGTTGATTTAATGTAGTTACCAGACCAAATACACATCTGTAATCTTATGAGAACACAGAAGTACATTGATTCAAATCTTTGTTTCTGCTTTTCCTTTTCTGGACAGTACTTGTTTAGTGTTCTCTTTTCAGACTTAAATATCTTTCATATGTTTTCCATTTAACTGCTAACAGTTTGTAGCCTGGTCTAATTACCACCTGTTAAAAGCTTCCTTGGATTTGAATTGTAATATTTTTGTACTGTTTAACTCTTGGGATGCTCTTGTGTTTGCCACCGAACTTATATTCTATGTCTCTCGAGTTTGAGCTAGATATACTGCCTGAAGTTGGAGTCGGGGAGGTTTCCAGTGGAGCTGTTGATTGCTTTTCCCTTTCTGATCTGCTGTATGGAAATGAATATAATTTTGCTTTTCTTTTCTTGATCATGATTGTGTTGTACATGACCTGATCTTTTACCAGTAGGCTAAAGTGGGACTTCCAGCCACTATCTTGCTGCATATGCAGGTCTCTAGTATGCCTTTGATAGGCATAAATGGCGTGGATTCCTGTGACTATCATCTTTCTTTTGACCTTTTTGTGAGTTCTTTAGTTGGAAAGAAGTGAAGAATCTTGTAGAATTGCTCGCTTTGGCAGAGAGTACCGTTTTTCAATTCACTTTGGGCCGTGGGCTTATCTCCAATGCCCATTGTTAGAGAGAGTATGTTTTCAGATTACTTTGGCCCCACACTCATGAGACTTCCATTCCATGTGAAAATCAGAAGCAATACTTGATTTAAACTTTCGACTCCAGTATTTTTCTTGTTCCTCTTTGAAGCATGATTACTTCATTAATGTCATCTTATCTTGAAATTCTGTCTTATGTATGTCAAATTTTCAACAAGTTAGGTTTAAGGCTCCCTGCACATCTTGGCCACCTCAGAGATGCCTGCATAGGATATATACTAGGTTTGATGTTATTATAGTAGTCATGATGTCCTTTTCAGCACTTTTATTGATTGTTAGCTACTGAAACCAGGTCAACAAATAAGGACATTTACTGAAGCTGTTGAACATTATGCTCAATTGGGATTACGGACATTATGCTTGGCATGGCGTGAGCTTAAGGAGGATGAATATCGTGAATGGTCATTGATGTTTAAGGAGGCTAATAGCACTTTGGTTGATAGGGAGGTAAGCCAATATCTCACCATTGCCCAGCTACTATGTTTTTTTTTTTGAAGGGAACCCAGCTACTATGTTTATATAATATTTTCTGGGTTCCTCAATATTATACATTTCGTTGCAGTGGCGGATAGCTGAAGTCTGTCAAATGATAGAACATGACCTTGAAATCCTTGGGGTGACTGCAATAGAGGACCATTTGCAGGTAATTGCCCTATTTTAGACAATTCTAATGCAATATTATTGTGTGTTCAGTGTTGTTTGATTTTGCTTTGATGTAGATGGACACCTCTTGTTTATTTGGCTTTAATTTGTGGGATCTCTGAGAATTATTTATGTGGAAGTCCTGGTTTTAGATAACTTGTATGGTACACCAGAGAGAGATGATGTCCTTAATTGCAATTTTACAAAACCTTTCTCTCAAAAAAAAATAAAAATTGTCAGCCCATTACAGGAAGACCTTGTTAGAGGCATTGATGTATTATTGGGACATATCTTAGCTGTTAGAGCATGTACAATGGGTGGGTGAGCTTTTGTTGGTCTTTGTATTTTTTCCATTCTCTCTCTTTTCCTCCTTCTTACACCTCACATCCCACCAACTTCCCACCAACTCATCTTTTTTTTCTCACAATGGGTGAGCTAGTCCTACTTGGCTTTTCTATTTCTCTCTCTTACTTTTGCTATACTCCATCATATATCTTTCCTATCCAAAATGTTTTTATTCTTATATAGAGTAGATAATTTGTATTCATATTTTAATTAGTGATATATTAATCATTTTATAACATTTTAATAATTTTAGGTAGGAGAAAGTGATTAGGAAGAAAAGTAGGTTGGGAAAAATATGGTAAAATATATTAAATTTGGGCTCATTTTGTAGGTAAAAAAAAATTATAGTTAAAAAATTATAAGATGATTTTTTTATTTACTTCAAAACAAAAAAAACAATCTTGTACAAAACAAAAAAACAGCAATAATAAAGCAATATTGTACACATGGCATCACGCCATTTGTTGCGATGCATGCCATCCAAGGCCTTGTTAGTCTGGCAGTCCAGACCAACTAACTCCAAGGGCAATTGCCCCAATAGTAAAACCAAGTAAAACTAGCTTTACTTTTTGCTAGACCAACCAAAACCTACCTCATTGCTCATGCTCTTATAGATCAGAGTGTAGGCTGAAATACAAAGTTCTTTCTTTTTTCTTCTCTTGTTTGTGGTATTGGCATCAGGTATCAGCAGTAGCCTATAGTATTAAAGTCGGTGGGGTAGCTTCTTATGTTAACAGATTTTTGATATGTTGATGGCAGGGTTGCTGAAATTACTCATTAAGAACTAACAAGTTAATCCAATTTGGGTCCTTTTCAACATATTGTGGATTGTGACCGATCCAAATTGAGTTCGAGAATGATTAGAACATTTTATCAACGTGGTATAGTGATTACCCATTATTTTATTAGCTTTGCTACCTCTATCAAATGCCACTTTTATAAAGTGCAGAAACCTAGCTTATCGCATTTGTTGACGATGTTTTGCATATTAGAGCCTCCTCATTTTACATAACCCTGATTGTAAGAGAAAATTTTGGAGATCATTTGGTGGTTTGATTTGGGTCCCCTCTCTCTCTCCATCAATCTATATATATATATATAGGGGCAGGATCACATGAGATTGCCTCCTTACATGAGAAATGAGAATGAATCTCAACCACACGATTGGATTAGAGTTACAACACTTGTTCATTAGAGTTATACCCCCCGAAAAAACTTCGAGCCCAAAAAAAAAATTTATTTTTTTCAAATTTTTTTTCTTCTAATATTTTCTTTTTGGAGTTACATCTCTTTTTCATTAGAGTTACATCACTTGTTCATTAGAGTTATAGCGCGTAAAATCCATTCTCATTTCTCATGTAAGTATGCATTCTCATATGAACTCACTTCTATATATATATAGGGGCAGGATCACATGAGAATGCCTCCTTACATGAGAAATGAGAATGAATCTCAACCACACGATTGGATTAGAGTTACAACACTTATTCATTAGAGTTATACCCCCGAAAAAACTTCGAGCCCAAAAAAAAAAAAAAAAAAATTTCGAATTTTTTTTTGGAGTTACATCACTTTTTCATTAGAGTTACATCATTTGTTCATCAGAGTTATAGCGCGTAAAATCCATTCTCATTTCTCAGGTAAGTATGCATTCTCATATGAACTCACTTCTATATATATATATATATATATATGTATTCAAAAACTGTAATGTGCATATTTAGTTTAGAAAATATGCACATTTAGTTCGATAAGAAAAATTGGCCAAACTGAAAAGGATTGGGTGATGAGGAATAACAAATAGGAATCACCAGGGAAGTATTGCCGGCCATCTGTCTTGAATCAAGTGATAGTCATTTTTTAATTTTGCCTTAACCTGTAGACTCGCATGTTAGGGTTTTTATCGAGTTAGTGCGTTGATTTAAGGTTTAAGTTGAAATTATTTCATGCAATTGTGGAAGACTTGTGTGCAATTTAAGGTCTCGGTAAGATTCAATTCAAAATTTCCCACTCTCCCTTGTCAAGACCATCACCTTTGTTCCCATAGCACCTTGGCTTGTAAACTTATGAACTGTAGAGTGAAAAGAAAAGTTGCTAGCTGCATTATCTTGGAGTAATACCAGCCTATTTTGATGAATTTGATTTCATAATGAGCCCCCTTAGAAGGTTGCCTTAGAGGGACTTAAAGATCTTGAATTGATGCTGGTTTTGTTTTGATTTGTTCTTTTCTTCCCCCCTTTGCCTTGTTCAAGTATGCTTTGCTGAAGATATCTAGGTCTCTGTTTGTTGTATATTCTTCGTCTCTTTTGCATTTGGAACTTCTGTTCATGGGTTCTGTGCTTTGCAGGATGGGGTGCCAGAAACCATAGAGACTCTAAGAAAAGCTGGAATTAACTTTTGGATGCTCACGGGAGATAAGCAGAGAACTGCTATTCAAATTGCACTTTCTTGCAATTTTATATGCCCAGGTTTAGATTTGTGCTCTTGGCTGCTTTCCTGTAAATCTCTATGAATTTGAACTGGGTAAAGCCGCAAAAATGTGATTATCAATCTGTGAAAATGAGGAAAGAACATCATATCTACCCAGAAGTGCCGCACATACAAGTTTGTCAATGTCGAAAAAGGAAAAGACATCTCCTGTACGGCTGTACATCAGGAATCTTCTTCATGAAATAGAAGATAACAATATCACTGAAGAGCAAACGCAGAATAAGAGTGCTAACGTCCTTTTTCAGTTCTCTTTCTGTTTTTAATTTCTTACACAGACAACAGTGACTTTTATAGGTGATGCTCCATGCTTAAAGGGGTTCTTACTATTATAAATGACACGTGTATGATCAGAAAAAGTCTAGGGGAGGAAAGAATCGTGTCAGAGATCTACTCACACTTTTTCATTGCAACCTTTACCATGATCTAGATCCTCTCTGCAGAAGCAGAAGAGAGGCTCTGGTGAGTCATACTCCGTTTTCTTGGGGTTGGCAACATCTTTCGGAAGTATCTTTTGTGAGCTTTTTATGCTGCCATATTCGACCAAATGTTAACATTCAATGTGAAGTCCCTGAGAATTGTAAAAATTAGACGCTTTGAGAAAAGCATTACCCTCTTTTAATCATCTACGTTAAGTACATTGACAGTGAAGTTTTAGTGAAGACAACTGGAGAGTGTTGGTTGGTAGGTGCTGATTTAGAGGAGACTAATCAGGTCAATTATTACGTTTTACGTCCTTACTGAGAGTCAATAAATGTAGAGATGCTGGGACATTTGGACCATCGGTCTGATTTTCTCATCCATGATGTGTTAAGATCTAGCTTTTTAAGATTGGCCAGATATGCTAAGAAAAACCAACCATCTACAGAGCCATAAAAAATGGTCAATATGTAAGTGAATTCCTAGGACTCCAATACTTGAGAATCCCTCCAAAAATGAAGGTTACAAGAAGAGTCCTTGCCATCCCTTGCAAAAAGGAAAGCATAAGAGCTTGATGAGTACCACTTTCCGCTCTCTTATGATAATGGACACTATCCGAGTCTGTATCCTGAGAAGGTTTGGATACTCCAATTAGCCATATATTGGATGCATTCATGCATAATCCCATTCTTTTTCTTTCTCTTTCACATTCTCTTTCTGCAGATTTTGAATTGATAGTATCTTCTCAATGATAAGGGTGTTCTGATTTCCTGAATTTTGGACAGAACCAAAAGGTCAGCTTTTGTTGATTGATGGGAAAAATGTAGACGAAGTTCGCAGGAACTTGGAAAGGGTCTTGCTTACTATGAGAATAACAACTGCAGAGCCAAAGGTACTCTCATAATTTGTAGTTTTTGTCTGTTCGTAATGAGTTTTTCACTGGATTTGCCACTTTATGTGTTTTGTTTGTCTTAATTCTTGATTTTTACTCATTCTCCTGTTTGGCTTCTTGTTAAACAACTTACTGACTTAGGGAGCTATGCACGGTCCTCTAATTCATCATAAGAGTTTGATCTGAAAATTGTGTAGAGTGGTCGGTTTTGAGGGATGTACTGAGTAAAATTGCTGTGATGCTGAAGAAATTCAACTGCCAATTTGTTACTTCAGATGTCAGCCTTTAACCTACTGTGAGAAGAATACATAAGAATGTCAATTCAATGTGTGTATAAGATGATTAAAAAGCATTCACTAGCTTCATCGCACTCGTCAGATTTCTTTTGACAAGGACTTTTGAAGATAGATTACCTGCGAAATTTCATTAGCTTAATTAATATTTTGTTGTTGATCAGAACTTTGTCTTAAATGAAAATAGAGATCCATTTATGTTCACTGTGAAAGTTGAAGCACAAAACTTTATCCTATATGGCTATATCTAGAATCTAGATGCACTTATATAAGAAAGCCAAAACTCAGACAAGGTTATTTTGAAAGTTGTTAGTTACATAAGAGTCACAACACTAGCAGTTATTTTCGATGTAATTACTCGGTAATCCTTATATACTGGTTCTGTTATTTAGTTTGTGAATATATACATAGTACAGCTGTCGATCCTTTCGATACAGTAATTGTTGTGCGCATTTTAGCTTCCCAACCATTTTTCATTTGGTTATTTGACATCACCCAAACTTTTTTTCATATGATCTTCTATATTCAATCCTTTTTCTATTTTTGCAGGACGTGGCGTTTGTAATTGATGGTTGGGCACTTGAAATTGCACTTACGCATTGCAAAAGGGCGTTCTCTGAATTAGCAATACTGTCAAGAACAGCTATATGTTGCCGTGTGACTCCATCACAGAAGGCACAGGTGCACTTTGCTGTCATAGGTTCTAATATGTGGTCTGCATGAGTCATTGCATCATATTCTAACCTTTTGCACTTTCATCCATTGGTTGTCTCTTTTAAGAGAAGTAAAGTTACATAGCAGGCTGGTAGGATCTACTTGTCTAAGTTTCAGTGCATGAAAATAGAGAATGAATCTGGTAAAAATATATCTATGGCATATCAACCCAAAAATGCATTTTAAAAGGTTGATTGCTGCTCAAAACTAACAGAGATGTAAAAACATCCTATTAAATGTACTTCCTATATTTCAAAATGCTTTCTACACTTTGACTTTCAAGCTTGCCTATGCGTAGCTTTGACCATTAATATCTTTAATTATCTGTAGTAAAATTATAAAAAGTTGATATTATAAGAATATGCATTGAGACTACTAATCCAACAATAATTTGCATCATAACATTATTTTTAAATATTAGTAAAAATAGAGTCAAACTTAGTATATGAGTATTACAAAAGTTAAAGCATTGCAAATATGCTGTCTCGTACTTTCTTTCCCAATGGAGAATCATCGATCTATCTTTAGAACAAGTATATATATATACTTTTTGTTTTGTTTTTCTGGTTTTAAAATCCTAGTATAGAGCGCCCCCATATACAAGTGAAATGGATAAAACTTAAAAGCAACAAGTTTAGAGAAAAGAAATGGAGCAATTAGAAAATAAGTAAGATAGGATTGTGTTGCCCAACTAATGAAGATAAAGTTTGTCATACTTCCTCTGCTTCAAAATACTTGCACTTTTGCGGGAAAGCTTGCCAACACATAACTTTCACTATTAATATATATAATTCCCTACATGTAAAAATTATTAAAAGTTGGTATTTAGAAAGTCTATATCGAGACGAATCTAACAAGATCCCACATGACTATATTTTTCCTTACGTAAAAATCACAAAACACGGTCAAAGGAAGGATTGTGAATAGTGCAAAAGTCAAACTGTGTCATCAATTTTGAAACGGAGGAAGTATAAAAGAAAATGTTATCTTGTAACTTGTACTTGAAGGTATGAGTTTTCTTGAATGTATCCTGACTTTCTTTTTTCCCCCCGGACATGCAGCTGGTTCAGCTGTTAAAATCGTGCGACTATAGAACATTGGCTATTGGTGATGGTGGCAATGATGTCATGATGATACAGCAAGCTGATATTGGTGTTGGAATTAGCGGCAGGGAAGGATTACAGGCAGCAAGGGCAGCTGATTACAGCATTGGGAGTATGTATTCTCAAAGTTCTGTTTGTTACTCTTTCTGCTTTATCTATAGTCAGGAATTGTGATTCAGCTTTCAGTTAAGTCCTTTCTTTGCTTTCTCGGTCCTGTGTCAGGTTAACTTTCTCTTATTAACCTTATTTGACAACCTTTTCGCACTGATAATCCCAACTCAAAATGTGACCTCCGTAGATCATTTACTCCAATCAAAGCACCCTATATATACCAAGAAAGATGACGATTGCAGCCTCCTATGCTCCTTATGTCTGCGAAAATATGTACAAGACACTTGCAATACTCCAAGATAGTGGCAGCCGGGGGGGTGATCTTATTGCAATGGTCATGAAAAGCTAGTTCCAATGAGTGATAGTTAGTTAATGGTACAAGGAGAAGCACCTGCATCTGTGTCAAACCGCCTAATGGTGTACAATTGTACATGTTTAATGATAAAACAATTACAAGTCATTCCATTTTATGTGTGATATGCATATGTGTGATTATGTGATTGTTATATTGTGTTATTATATACTCCTTCTTCGGTTTTTATTAGTTTACCCATTTCTTTGGGGCACATTTGTCAAGACACTAATTTGAACCTTAATATTTCTAATTATCAATAATCAAAAATTACAAAAAAAGTTGATATCTGGATAATACACATTGAGACGACTCTAACAAGATCTCACATGACTGTTTTTTCTTAAGTACAAATCACAAGAGATAGTCAAAGTTATGTATTTAAATAGTGTCAAAAGTCAAAACGGGTAAACTAATAAAAATCGGAGGGAGTATATGAGTATGAATTTATGAAATTGAACTTTCTAAACATTTGTAGGAAATTTTGTGAACTACCTATTAGTTGTCACATTTTGAAAACAACCTGAGAATTTTTTTCTTTTTTGTGGCTAAAGAAATTACTCCCTTTGTTCCTATTTGTTCTTCCTACCTTTGTTCTAAAAAAGTCCTACTTTGACTTTTTTTCTCTCTCAAAAAGATCTTGAGTAGGAAGAACAAATAGGAACAAAGGGAGTACCTATCAAGTTTCTTTTAATGGCACTACTAATTGACATATTTCTTTAGCTAATTTGGTCTATTGGGCTCATATTCTTGTAGAAATTTTTTGCTACAATTCACCACTGTTTAACCTTGAAGCAACAAATCGGAGACCTGGAGGGTTTGAATTACCCAATTTGTCAGCGTAACACGTGTTTATCGTTAATTTATAAGTAATTGTTGACTAAGTCTCGAGTTAGGATTTACAATTTTATGTTAATTTCCAGGTTATGGTTTTCAAACTAGAATAATTTTTCAATTCTCCATCTTAGCATTTTTGATTGGAAAAATTGATGGGAAGTCATCCTTAGGGCTTTCTTTGAAAAATAAGTCGAGCTTTTGATTATACCTATCTATTTTAAACAAGTCATGACGTGTTATCACCTATTTAACAGGTTCAAGTGACACGTGTCACTCTTTCATTGGCTAATTTTATTAATTTTTGTTTTATTAAAGATAAAGAAAATAATCTTTTTTTTTCCCTCTGTCCTCCTTCCCCACCCACAACCCCTCCACCTCCTCCTCTCTCCTTCGCCGCCGCCCTCCCTTCCCACTCTTTCTCTTTTTCTTTTCTCGTTTTGGGTGGGTTTTCGGCAGGGTGAGGCTGGTTGTGGGGGTGGGACTGGGTTTCGTGGAGGGGAATAGTTTTCGGGGCTGGGGGAGGGGGTGGTTTTTGGGGCGGGGGAAGGGTGAGGGAGGAGAGTGGGTGGTTCCGGTGGGTGGGGGAGGACTGGGTGGTGGTGGTCTCGTTGGAGGGAGAAAAGGAAAGGGAAAAAAAACAAAAATACAAAATTCAAAATACAAAAATACAAGAACTCTACTTAATGAAATACAAAAATATAAAAAAATACAAAAAGAATTTTAGATCTTTACTTATAGAACCGGTTAGTGGTCATTTAACTTGTCTAAAATAGATGGGTATAAAAGTTAGACTTATTTAGGAATAATGTCAATAATTAAAGGAATGACTTATTTCGCAAAGATGGCCCAAAGATTAACTTATTCCCTTCAATTTATCCTTTTGAATCTGGGGGGTAATTGTTTAATAATTTGGAGGGGGGGTTTTTCAATTGCTCACTTTTACATTACCTTTGAATTTTAAATGTAATTGCTGTAATTCTCTTTTCCATTTTGCTTTTTCTTGAAAAATGGTTGACAACTCATATAACTCAGCTTCGTGGTAAACTAGTAAGTCCAACTATGGTATCACACCAAAGATATAGAAGTCTTGGAGTAGTGACAACCTAGGGAGAAGATTCTTTGTGTGTAAGTTGTAAGTTATTCATAAGTTGTAAGTTATTCTATGATGCTTAGAGGGAAAAATTGCCTAAATAGCACCAAGGGTCCAAGATAAATACGGGGACAAGAAACGATAAACTCAGAAGTAACTTCAACTTATAGATAATTAATGATATAATTGGTCAAAGTTATGTAATTGCAAGGTTGAAATTTAAACTATGTCAATAAATATGGGACAAAAATAGGTTGTGCACAAAATTAAATTTTTTTCTTCTATAAATGCGTTATTTAACCAAGTAAAGCAGCCTTTGAGAATATAATATCAGAAAATAATGTACTAAAATATTAGTTGTGTGGATTATAATTTACATCTTAGGTATTTAGTTGGAAAATCTCAGGATGAATATATTAGTATAGGCTTGAATTAGCTTTGATTCACGGAAACTAGAAAACAAACATGAAACTCACGGGCATGATCTAAATTGATGAAAAGTAACTTGTTCGAAATATACAAAAATTTATAAGTATATGATCATTGCATGAGTGTAAGTCGCAAAGACGATAAGTAGTATGGAAAGGCGACATAAGTAAAAGTAGCAAACAATATCTTTTGATGGAATTTTGTAGAATGTTCACTGGTAAGTGGTAATGTTTAAGGTCATATCGATTAGTTTTTATAAGTTTTAGAGATTGGGAAGACCCTTTAATCTGAAAACAATCACATCAGCTCTAGAAGGGAGTCCCTAAATGCTTTCGAGATAGATGCCAAGTGTTGATCCCTAGATGAATATATCAGCTTTATATAAATATAATTTGATTGGACCATATCACTTAAGCTAATACGATTTTCTTAGAGGGTCTTTACGATCTCCAAAACTTGTGAAATTTGGTAGGCTTGACTTAGCATCATAAACTAACATTATGCATAATTCCGTTCAAAAAAGCCTTGTTTTCTAATTTTTCCGCTCTTTTTTTTATTGCAACAATTACTACTTTGGTTAGTTTCACATGTATTGCAACAATTCCAATTTTGGTAAAAAAAGCAACTTTAGTTAACAATGTTACCCTTACCGTATCTTACTAAAACCATCATTAATTACTCACTTTGCCTCATAATGTTGTTTTTACTTTATTAAAGATTTATTTCTCTCCCTACTCTAGTTAATTAAAAGGGTACCATTATGCTAAACTATCCACCTTTTCACTTCCTTAAAAACATGCCCAACCCCATTGTTGTAATAGAAAAGGAACGGAGGAAGTATCTTTTACTAAAATTCCAAATAATGATAGAATAACCTTATAAATGGTCCGTATAACCCAAACTTACTTTTCATCAATTTAGATCATGCCCATGATTTTGCTTGTTATTGTCTATTTTTTGAAAATTGTCCTTCCATCCCACATTATTTTGAACATTTTACAGGATACAAAATCTAGGAGATAAGTTTTTGGAGTAATTTCATAAGTTATCTCAAGAAATTTATCTTTTCCATATGTATCATTAATGTTTTGTAAATATTTAATATTGCAAATAGTTAGTTATCTAATTAGTCTTGTGACAGATGTCATATTCACGATTTCTTACAAGAAATAATTTTAATTGCAGAATTCCGATTTTTGAAGAGATTGATACTTGTGCATGGGCGTTATTCGTACAATCGCACAGCATTTCTGTCCCAGTACTCCTTTTACAAGTCACTGATTATCTGCTTCATACAAATATTGTATGTCAATTAACTGCATCTGGTTGGAAGTTTATGATTTTGTCGTTTTACTTTGCATGCTGCAATACCAGATACCTAACTCTTCAAGAACATTCAGTTTCTCTTTTATTTCAGGCATCTCTGGCACTAGTCTTTTCAATTCTGTCAGTTTGATGGCTTATAATGTCTTCTACACAAGTCTCCCTGTTCTTGTTAGTGTCCTTGACAAAGATCTAAGTGAAAGGACG